>JAQPZY010001360.1:1550000-2150000 GCA_029931535.1 Margaritifera margaritifera
AATATAAAACTTCGAATTTTCGGATTTGCATAATAACCTTCCGATACACTAAATCCAGAAATATTTGTGATGTAGAACTCAATGTGGAAAATGCGTTCCAACAAGAATCTCATCACTAAAATTAGCATTTAATTTATTAAAGATTTAAGTGAATAATCCACTAACAGGTTCCATTTTTAATTTCGCATTTTTTTCTTGCATAAATGAATTCGTGTCATTTTTAACACGCTTTCTTTCTGAACTAACAGTACTCAATGTATCTACATACTGTCTTGTGAAGCATACACCTAGTGTCTTTAAATATTTCTCTTGTATCATGAATTCCTCTCCAATTAAAATTGATAGTCAAAGTTTGTGTCCTGAACTTCATTAAGTTTATTATCCTTTTTTAATCTACAATTTCTGACAAAATTAGAAGGTGTTTTCTTAAAACAATTTTCCTTCGATGGCTACATAAGTAAAGTTTACAGGTGAAGGCTAGGATGCGTGAGCACTACGACGACAGCCACGGATGTAAAAAGCATGAACCATGGAATTTAGATTTTAGAACAGAAAGTATACCTTATGTCTTTATTGTACTCGTACTCGTCAAAGAGTGAAAAACCGCCAATCCAAATGTGCATGCATATTGAAACAAACATATGCTATTTTTATTTACTCCTCAGTTTATATATTTGATAGATTTGAGTGATTGTTTGTTTGATTATGAGAAATCGGTGTTGAGTAAGTAGCCATTTAGTGGGTACGGTCGTCTAACTGTACCGTATTCACATGACGTTATGGTAGCATGAGTTAGTTTCGTAAACTGGCCCCTGTTTAATTTCCTAATATAATGATATCATGGGATATTCTCACCTTTAAGTGTTTAGTAATTAGAGATAGGAATTCTGTGCATGATGTGTGTAAGACCTGTTTATTAGTACGTGGCATGAAATACCGATATACAGCTTGGAATTGGGGACTGATAAATCGTACCAATGGGGGGTAATAAGAACAAACATACGAGTTTCACCCTAAGTGGTATCGTGTTCCTCTTTTGATTAGGGGAAATATATTTGTGGTATTGGCGCATTTTATAGAACCTGTCATTGACAACGACTGCTTGGTAATATGGGAGAAACAACTACTCAAGCCAAACTCACGCAGTGTTGTTGGCATTGATTTATGTTCTGCTCGGCATTGATGTGAACTCATGAACTTAGCCGCTTTTGGACCTCTGGCTTGTTACACTATGTTATATTGCGTAACTTCTACATTATCTAAGGTATAGGCCGCTCCTTCAACATTAGTGGTGGCAGACGCTCCATGACGAAACAAAATAAATAAATAAATTTAGTTAATCAATTTATTTATAAAAATTTAGTTTTTTACACGCAAGTTATTATTGATTCTGCAAATACCTCTCAGAGAGATGTATGCTCAATGATAGCCATGTTCTCACCCATGTGAGAAAATTGTGATCCTTACTTTTCTTGTCTCGTGTCGGTTATCTCGCTATACATCTAACTGACAATCCTTAACTTCAGAGCTAAATGTTGTCAGTTCCATGAATAATGATGTCGATTGCATGTCAACAATCAAGAACTTTAATGTTGACATTTTTTTTAAATGGTATATGAAATAGTTATGAAATAAAGAGATCAAATTTGTGAGAAAAATAATCAAAGTTCGGGTTGGGAGGGAGACAGGTAAATCCCGATGTCGGAGCTAAATTACGTCTTTTGCTAGGCACAGCCTCGCCTAAGACAAACCACGCAATCCCCTGATTGGATTGCCCAATATCAGTTTTATCCCTAACATATATCTATAAACGTCTGGCTGACGAATGTGAATTTCACATGAGATCATAATCAGCGTGCACATTCATTTATTTACACATGCGTACTTTTTGAAATTTTTGCTTATAGTTTTAACAATTTCATTAAAAGTCTTATCTGATACATTTCGAATAACTATATTCTTTGTGTCCATACAGGCACCATTTATGTAATTTTAGGATATTACGCAGTGTATATAATAGTCGTAATAAGAGCGGATCTGGCCTCTAAAGAGGCACTCTGGCCTCAATGGGAATTAACATTCTTATTATACTATCGCGCACAAGGGGGTGTAAGTTTTATTTGTGATAGACATACACAAACATAAATCACACCTGGATTGGCAATTATTTGAGTAGTATCTCTTTTCTGAGAGAACTAGATGACCCTGAAAAGGGCTGTTGGTTGTTGTCCCGAATCGTTGATGATTATTTATATATCCAGGACAACTGCACATCCAGGGCCAGACTAGTTAGCAAGGACATATATAGTCAAAGTCCGTGGATCTGGTGACTTAGACAGAGCCTAAAATTAGGCTAAATCTGCCTCCAATTCCAAATTTTCCATCTACAGAACTAGGTTCAGCTCTGGCTTCTGCTGCCTCAGTTGCTGTCGGTGCTCTATCTTCTTGCTTCTTGATCCTATCGCGTCCATCTTTCCTGTATCATCATCCAGTTTTGATTGATGCGCGGAAATTCCCTCACTCTTCTCTGTTGCTCCAGCGCCTTCTTCCCCTCCGCCAAGGCTCTCTTGACCTTGGCCGTCTCCTCTTCCAGCACTTCTCGGATGAGCCCCATCGCTCTTTTTAAGGAGCCCATCTTCCTCTTCAGGTGACGGCTGTGGGAGAAAGAATCCATCTCTTCTATCAAGGAGGTGTTGCACTCTCTCTAAGAGAGCCATAGCGGTGCTTAGTTTTCCCACATTGCAGTGTTCTGTCATTCTTCTTTTTTCTCTTTGCACAGGATTGACGATGGATGGCAGGACTGGTGAATGCACCGCTATGATCACGGACGTGAAGGAAAACACCCATCAAAAGTGGAGATGCGGACGTGAAAGAAAACATCCACTTAAAAATATTCAAATATCGACAGAGAGAGAAAGTGAAAGAGCATGTGTAAAGAATTTTTTCAGTAAAAATCAACCAACACCATTATTTTAAAATCAACATTTTGTAATAAGACCCGCTAACTCAAACATCAACAAATGAAGAGGAAGGATTACGGCTTGTTCATTTCTCTTCATGTGGAAATACCCAAACAAGTTAAGTAAAACTAGACTTCCAATGATTTAGTACACTGTCATTTTGCCAACGACGGACACTACGTTTCTGAGCTGAAAATAAATATCCATAATTTTCACAAAACCACTTTTCTTTTTTTTTTTTTTTGCATCGTCCCTAGAGAAATTATTTCCAAAACAAATCAGTAAATGTTCTAATGGGAATCCAAGACAGCATTGATGAAGAAAACACTCACAATATTGTCCACACACTATCGAATCTGATCTTTATAATTTTATATTATTAAACTGAGCATTTCTTGTCATAAAGTCGATGATATTGTCATGCCGAAGAGTTAATGCATATGAATCAAAATATTCCACGCTGTGGTTGTCGGGAAAGTAAAAGGCTACCCAATGGGCCCCTGTGCGTTGACTGTCGTCCGTGTTGATGGTATAAGCTCGAACGTTGTTAGGTTTTCGATGAGAATGTTCATCTTTAGCAAGAACACCAGGATTTCAAGAAGCTGTGTACGAAATGTGGGTAAGAAAGTAATGAAGTTCTCAGGTATTTACTTTGTTTCTCACAGGTAGTGAGTTTACTTTCTCTTTGAAAAGAACTGCCGATGAACGGGCAGTCTCGATGCTCCGTGCAAAAGAGCTTCAATGCGTTTCGTCTCGAAGGAAGTTATTGGAGGTTACGAATGGTCACTCAAGTCTTTATATCACTCTTTCAAGATCTTTTCTTCTGGGATGAGTCTCCATGCTTCCTCCAGATACTCTTCAAGTATTTCTTCATGACTCATCATCAAACATCTCTCGTGTTGCACTTGAATAGGATGATCAATCTGACAACCATAACAATGTTCTCTGGTCAGGAGTGTGATTCTTTCAGCCAAGTGACGAGCAAAACAAGACACCAAGTGTTGTTCTTGTTTTGGCCATTGTGACTTCTAGATAGAAAACATCATGTTCGCCGATATCGATGGCTTCGTTTTCCATGTTATGTTTGAATAGTCTGTGATCACTTCTCTCAGACTGTTGATTTCCAGAGTATTATGATATTTTCTATACAAGATCAGGTTAACTGTGTTCATGAGGACAAGTGTAAACTGAAGTTCCACACGGAGTTGAACTGATTATATAGGGTGGAAATATCCCTCGTCGCTGCCTTGGTCTGGAGTGAAATAAAATCCTCACAAAGCATATCCTCCTGCATACTCGTTGTACGAAATGCCGCGGGTACTGTTGGTTCCTAATTGTTCTGTGGTTTAAAACAGAGTCAAGTAAGATCTCAAGTAATTTTTCTGGGCAAAGTTTGGTTCAAAAGGTCCGGTACACAACGTCTGGCCACCTCGAGTGACTTCTATCTTGGGCACATTGACATGCTGGAACTCGAGATGACTTTTATAAATAGTTCCGTTAAGGGCAGCATTGCTGACGATGCTGATAAACAAACGTTTAGGCAATTGACCTTGGAAAACATTATCTTCGATCTTGGATCGGAGTACAGAGGCAATGGTGAAGGTTTTGACTTCCACTCGTCGTTGAGGAAACTTGGCTGTAGATCTGGTCAGAGCTTCACTGATGTCGTTTCCCATTGTAGGTAAGAGTATGTAGAATATGGCTACTTCGATGATAGTTTTATACTGGTTATCATTTGCCATCAAATGGAACACGGTACTACTTCGATTTAATCTCAGACGTGCATCCACACCAATCAGCAAATAATTGTCTTACAACCGCATGTCCAAGTGTAAACGGTCCATCATTTCTAAACTACGTAAATGTCCGATTTTTTTTATATAATTTTTTTTGGCGTCGTTAACTAAAATATAGTGAGGATTTTCAGCTTCTGTGAGCTTGGTGTCATTGAAGGCATCCAGGTGTCAAGTTTCCACACCACCGTGGGATCTAAATGTTTTTTTCTTGGCTTCTTTTCCGTAAGTCAAGAGATTCTCGAACTTAAGTGTCAATGCTGCTGATGACCAGTTTGTTGTTTAAGTTATCCACTTATTTGAACAACGAATGTATGAAATTGTTGACGGGAACCACTCTGGCATCGACGCGTGGATTGCTGTTGTCCGTTTTGAGAACTTTGACTTTCAGATATAAGTAACTGCTATTCAGATCGATGTAATCTTCGGATTGTCCTTGATTTCAAACTCGATAGGAGCTGAGGGGGTCAAAGACGACACGGGATGAAGGTATATCACTGAGATTCTTGCATCGTGATAATCGTCGGTGGCCTGGCAAACAGATCGAGTTCTGTCTTGGAACACTCACAAGAATCTCGGTGGATCATTCTTAGTTAGTATAATCAAAAACGTCCAAATCTCTGACCGTTCAACTTTTCTTATTCGTATATATGAGGTCTGAAGGGTTAACGACGTCTCTTTCTGCCTTGTTCTTGCTGTAGCTTAGATTTGTGAAGCTAATTTATTGGCATATCTCGGCGACTACGGAGTTTTTTTCCTATTTGAATCAACACATTTGTTTCTGCTTTCGTGAAGGCTTGTTTGGGACTTTGTCGGTCGATGAGGACATTTTGGAGAAATTATTTTCCTTGCGTCAAGGCCGCATCTTTTAAAGCATGCAACCCTCCAGTGACCATATGTTTAAAAATGGGTGCCACCGTACGACAAGCCGACTTTAACAAATCCCTGAAACCATGTCCTCGTAGTCGAGCTACTCTACGGTACACACGTTACAATTCACTGGAGAATCGTTTTCGAAAATGTAATTTCACGTCACTTTTCCTTTAAAGAAGAGAATATGTTGGCCAAGATCTTCTTTTATACTAATATTCGCATTGTCGAAATACGAATTACTGACAAGTAGTAAAAGGTCTCGATGAACGTGGTACGTGTTTCTTCTTTCTTCTTTTAAGAAACTATGGCAGAATCCACTTTAAAAGGAATGACTCTCAGCAACGGAGCAGCTGTGTTTCCCATACGTTATACTCGACGACATCCGAGTAAACAAACATCAAATTCAACCCTTTGTTCAGTTTCATAGGATATCGAAGATACTTGTAGAACCCGTAATAGCAAACAAACTGGGAGAAAATGTGATGGACAGCGTTTTGCTGTCAGAAATATCCAATTGAAGACAATGGTACTCAATCAGTACACTTAGGTGAGTTTCATCCAGTACTTTGCCAATCGAGGATTAGCTATCTCTGGTTGTTTGGTTTAGTAAAAGCCAGGATGATTTCTGTCGTAGTGTTCTTGAACTTATTCGTTGAGGATTTCTACAACGAAACTGGTTTGATCCTCGACAATTTTCCAGACTTTAGTGGGACGAATGATTTCTACCAAAGCCACATCCCAATGAGTTTCGTAATCTAATTGTATGGACTGAGGCAAGGTGGACGTGAAACATATTTTTTGTTGGAAACACATCTATAGAACTCTCACTAGGTAATGTTAATAAAATTTATTAGTAGTTTGATTATTCGTGTCTTCGAGTAGTCACTCGATATCAAAAAGAGAATGATGATTTTCCAGGGAGGGTTCCAGAAAATTGCTGCTGTGATTTGAAGAGTTGTGACTGATGTTGGTTTGGCTACCGTTGTTGCTGTCAGTATATTTCAACGAATGATTCGTAAGAAGATAGCTAATACAACTGCTGAATAAAATAATTCACAGTTGTCTATCTCCTTGTTGCAAATTTTCAGTGGCTGCTCCAATGACAAAATACACCACACAGACTTGTCAGAAAACGACGAGTTGAATGTTAGGGACACGTTCTCAACACCACACCCACAGAGGGTTCTTTTGTAGTTCTTTGAGAGATTACCTCTGAGAAGGAGATGGAGCTGTGTTTAAAGTCATATGGGTGACTTCTACTTCTTTATATAGTCAATGACTTGTGAAGCGGCAATCCAAGTATCGAAATTTGGTGGTTATCCTTTCCAACGAACTTTCACTTCTTGGAGTCGATGTTTTCCACTTTACGTGTTCTGTGATCGAGAATGCTTTCGATATCATACATACACATCGTAGTCTTTCCTGGTCACTCGTTGTAACTCAGGCAAGCAAAAAGTTCCTTTTCAAACTTCTTTGCTCATATCTTTCAATTTATCAACACCACGCACTTGTCCTGTGACACGAAAGTGCGTTTTGTTTTTTTCAGTGTAATCCCAATCTCTGGTGTTTAACACTTCTTTAATTTCTCCGGTCTCCGACATTCAAAACACAATCGATCAAACACGGTTACTTCGTTCCGAGATGTCACTTCTTCTGGAGTACATCCGATGCTTCGATGCTATGATTGATTGTAAGCTTTGACCAGGCGTGGTTACACGTCGATGAATTTGAGAGTATGTTAATGTGTACAATATGTCCACATACGTTGTTTTAAGATTCTTTCTAAACGTTCCACGACAATGGTTTTAGCTTTAGAATTTTCAGTGATGAAAAAAATGAATGTGTCTTTTTTCAATTTTTTTTGAAAAGTATGGTTAAGAAATTCGGTGCCTTTATCTGTTTGCAGAGGCTGTCGACCACTTTGTTTCAAACAAGTTTTAAATCTCGCACTAACTCTGAACTTGTTTTAGAAATCAAAGGAACTACCCAAGACGATTTTGAAAACACATAAATGACACAAAACAAACATTTGTGTAACCTCGATTGTATTAAGCTAAATGAGATCAATTGGCTAAATCGGCTTGTCATTGATGATCTATTCCTGCTACTTTAGTTTGACTTCTTGAAAGATTTTATTGGATGGGTTTTTGTAATGAATACGTCGATTGTTCTTGTAACCATTGTCCTACATCTTGCAAACGTAGACTTTTGAGTTTGGTTTTGGCTGCAGATACAATTGTTTATATCCTCCATAGCCAACTGCATGAGCAGGATTGTAATAAATACTGGCTAAAAGTTTATCCATGTTGTTGTTGCTGCTCAATAAGTCACCCACTATTCGATACTCCTCTTAGGTTCGTGTAGTTTTTGGATTGTGTAATAGAAGTAGGAAAGAAAGTTTCCACATAAATCTGTTCTTTTGTCACTTTTTTCTTGTTTCCTTTTTTCGCTTCTGTCTTCCCTTCTTTCATTTATTCTTCTGCTGAAGAGAGTCGAGATCATCTTTTTGATCAAGGTTTTCATTTTTTCGTGCTTCGGAGTAGGGGAAGTTGTCACCGGTTTGCAATACTGGAGGAGGGTTGGAAGATGTTTGAGAAGACGGGATTTTAAACACTTCTCTTATTTCCTTCTTTTCTTCTATCCCTGTGGATGTGTCTGTCATTGTCTTGGAAGCTGATTTTTGTTTTCTTCGGTTTTTATGAGATTTTTGAGATCTCTCAAGGTAGGTTTAGGCGTCTCGTCTAAAGTTTTCTGGTGAAACAGTTGAAGACGTTGCAATAATTCTCCATACCGTTACAAATCTGTTCGATCCATCAACGATTGTAACTCGTGTTTTAAGTGCGAGCTCTGTCTGAGATTAGGAATAGGAGGTAAGTGAGGTATCCGTTGTTCGTACCAACGACGGAGTTCAATCCAACTTTTATAAGGAACTAAAGTTAATTTAAGTCCCTCCATAGGATCCAGGAATTGATGTCCTTCCAGACTGGTCTGTCCCCTTTTATCTTCACTTCAACACTTCTCCTAAAAAGGTCCAGCAATCGATCCTAACAAAGGAGCAGCAGCTTTTAACAACGGTCCTATCAGCATCGGTAGCAAACCTCCTAGCTGAACGAGCACTTTTTTCTTTTGACTAACTGGAATTTTCTTTTTCAAGAAACCGTTCATCTCGAGACGTTCGAACAACATTCACATACCGTATCGATTATGTCTTTAGTTTCTTTTTGAGTAATCTGTTTTCGCATTAGAGCACAGGCTTAGGTAAGTACTGACAAGACATCCCACTGTTTTGGTAAACGAGAAGTGATATCTTGTTTTTACTTTTTTTGGAAAAGATTTTTGGATGTCGTCGACGATGGCGTGAACTTTGAGAGGAAGACATCGTTTCCAGAGAAACTGAAGTAAATCTTATTCAATACTTCTTCTTCTTTTATACTGGAATTTGTCTTCACTGATTGTCTGGACGTCGTACCAACTTGACTATAGGTAGCACTTGGCGACGAGGTGTTCTCAACGGACTAAATCGTGCCAGTTCTTGTTTGGACAAATCCAGGAAAGTGTTTAAGATGCCTGTTCTGTCTTGTACGTTTTTCTATGGGGATACCACCTTTTTAGCTGCAGCAGCAGCAGCTAGACGTGTAGAAGAAGACGTCGACGGGGGAGAAGTTTCTTTAGGAAAGGGTTTCCATTTTGTCATCAGATTGGGAAACACTGGTCTTAAATCAGGTTTAGCGGGCATCATCAATAACGGAGAAGTGGATGGAGAGACGGTCACAGATTAAGGTTTCCGTGAATACGTGCGCGTTCTAGCCGCGGTACTTCTCTTGTTTGAAGGGATTGTTTTCTTTTGGGGTTTTCTTCTTGGGAGATATAGAGGGTGCATTGGTGCTAATCCCGTCTTCTTGTTGTTTTTTTTTTCTTTCTTTTTTTAAGCATCGGCATTAGGATCCCCTCGTAGAGGCGAGCGAATAATGACACCTCCTAGATATCCACTTCTACCTGGTTTAAAGATGATTTGATTTTTGGTTTGAGTATTGATTCTTGGATCAGCCAGTTGTGTCAAAGCTGCTTTATGTTTTTCGAAACGTTGTGTTTGATGAGTAATGTGAATGATGCCTTGTGCTGTCAAAGTAAACTTTCATAAGACTTCATTGAGACTGGCTTCTAACAAATGTCAACGCACTTGTGCATCTTTTTGCAACTGATGGCATACAGGGCAGGAATCAATTCGGCAGGAGGATGATATTGAAAGGAAGTCATGTTAAATATTGTAAAAAAAGATAGACGTGAATGATGTTTATAGAGTTTTTTTTAGACAGACGAACACGATGAAGGCAACATGTAAACGACTGGTCCTCCTTCTTGACACCAATTGAAAAACAAATCCATACAAAATCTCAAATAATCTGGAGTGGTAGGATTTCAATCGGTGAGTAAATACGGATGTGGCAATTGAGTCGCATCGTCATAAGCATAATGCAACGAAGGTGTTCCTAACTGTTTAGCCAAAACTTGAACTTGAGATTTGTCTTTTGGACTTGTAAACAACAGCCCGTAATGAGCATTTAGACTGATGGTGCGATGCACTTTACTTTGTTCAAAATAAATTTTGAGTAATGTAAATAACACTGGCATTACGACGATGTCCTTTTTGTGTAAACCAAAGTTTAATTTCTTAGTTGTCTTCTCCTAACAAGTCATAGAAGACGACGAGATGTGTTTGACTAGAGTCAGACACGATCTCATCGTCTTGGAGAGGAATTCCTTCTACAAATAAAATGGATTCTCCTTGACGTTGTGGAGGATCATAGAACAAAAGCGATTTGTTGTCAATCAAACGTTTGACAAAATAGTTTTTGCCTGAACCACTAGGTCCGAAATGAGCATGTTAACAGGATGGCGAAGATACAGTGCCTCCCAACTTTGACGATTTGGTCTTTCGTCAATCACTTTGAGAACGGAAAATGGAGCCAGAACTCTCGAGTTGTTTGAAACATTCTGAAGCAATCACTAAAAACACACAACATTTTATATGCTTTTAATTATTTTTATGGTGCAACAAACACAAATATTCACATTAAAAAGAAACACAACAAAATTCATCTTTTCTTCATGGTACAACAAAGATATTCACATTTTAAAAAAAAAACAAAGTTTATGTTTATATTACTTTCATCAGTCAAACACGACGTCTTTGGCATAGCCAACTACCTCTTGTTTCCAAGCGTCGAAACCAAGACGTTTCCAATCACGTACACTCTTCCAGTCATAAATATGTTGGTGTATCCAACTAGCTATACACTCGTCTTCTTTACAAGGAGACAGAGAAGTCGCATTCATGACTATTCGTAACACTTTCAACACAATGAGTTTTCCTGCACAGATAAAGTATTGGCTGCCATGTCTTTGCATGTACTGTTCATAAATTTGCCATAAGAATCTGCCGGTAAACAAAATCCAAGAAATGTACTTACTAAAATCAAAGGAATCGTCTCGTCTTGGGGAACCAGTTGTTTTAAAAGTATTTGTTCTTGAACGGTGTCACTGACTTCCTCCCAGGGAATTTGGTGCAACACTGATGACAGAAGTCGTGGGGTTACAAGCTTTATAACGTATTAGCAGTTTATCAATGCATGACCATTTGAACATTCTCAAAGAAATCAGCATTTTTATAGCCTTAAGGTACGAATGATTTAAAAGTCTATGCCATTTCGGATGCAATTGTTCTTTACGTTTCACTTGAATCTGTACAGAAAAGTCTCTGTAAGTGCGTTCTCCAGCTCCAAAGGTAGATTCTGCATGTGTTCTTCTAAACTAGTCATTCACAGGAATGTCTTTTTCGAGGAAATAATTATACGTTTGCCAAACGGTATTTGCTGGTAAATCATATATAGGAAATGTAATCATTAACTCACCACACACTGCACATCGTGAAGGAGTGTTCCTGGATTTCCTCGTATGGAACTCCATGTATCACTCAACCGTCCAAATACTGCCTGGGTGCATGTTTGGTAACATTCAAACAATTCAATTTCATAAGGCCAAGAGTAAATAAAGAAAAAATAGAAAAAGATGATATTAATTCGAAATGAATGTGTACTCGTTGCATTTTTGTTGATGCGTTTGTACCTTTAACTACATTTGTTATGTCAAGTATAATTTTACACGTATCATAAAAAACAAACAAACAGAGAATGCAAAAAATAAGACACGTGAATGCCAAGCTCATACCACGCCGATGGCAAAACATGACTAACAAATGTTGTTAAAAATCTCCTTAATGATGAAGTTGGCCGTCTGGTATGGTTCAACGTTTTTATTCTGTTCTTGTATCTCTTTTCTTGATGGCATCTGCTTTCACTGCCTAGTGTTTGACCAGTAGAATAATATCCTTTGTTGATCTGGATCGGATAGATCCAATGATGAATATAGAATAACATGATTAATGTCCAATTATGTTCAACACATTCAAGTTTTGATAAGTTTAGCCACCTTCTTTAGAAATCAATGGCGGAACCCCAGCGCTTGTAACATCATATCTAATTTTAAGTCCGTTTCAATAATTTTAAAGTTATATTGTGAATTATCCTAAACTTTTTGTACGTTTTAACCTATTGTTTTCATTTACATGCTCTCTATTTTCATGATACCATTTTTGAAAGTTCCATTTTTCATTATTTAGTTGTTTTTTTGTTAAACTCGTTTAATTTGTTTTAATTTCCCCACATGTAGGGGATGTCTTGAAATCCAGTTCTTTTCTTTAAGTAAATACATTCTAAATTATTTTGCATTATATAAAGTAACACTAAAGATGAATTACAACTAATCTTTTCAACATCTTGAAATCATACTAAGTTAACTTTCCAAATTTCGTTACAAATAAATGGAAAACAAAACGCTTTGAACTTGGCCGACAACCTGGAAAACGTTCACAAGAATTAAAAATACCAAAGTTGGACGTTTGAAGACAGAATAAGAAGAATTAACGTTGGAGTTCACATCATGCAAACAAAATATATTATTTTATAGGTCCTGGTATAGTTGTTTTAGGTATCTTGTTCATTTGGTCAAAAAAGTAAAACTATTTCTTCACAATGTCTTCATCATCAAGTAGTACAAGATGTTGAAGTCTCCAGCAGACGTTGAAGTCGACAACGAACAATAAACAAAATCTTGCTCTGCACGTGTGCAGGAGGCAGTCATAGCAGCGAAGCCTGCACGAAGTACAACAGCAAGGCCAAGTCATCTAGCTAATATACCACACCATATTCAATTTCGTTATACCATAGGTAGGTGTATCTTAAAATTTAGGGCCCTTTATTCAAGCTTACAAGGATCATGACACTGAGCATTCGTTTTCTCAGTACAAAATTATACTACAATGTTTCATGGACTTGTCTTTACTTTTGTTATGAACGTCGAAGAGTTAAAACTACACAGAAAAATATACATGAAACATAAGAGAATACCCACACAAGCCAAAGCTTCCTCCTAGCATGTCATTATTAGAAGGAGAAAGCTCCGCAAATTGGAAAAGATATGGGGGAAATTACACTTCCACAAGAAAAACAAGCAGTTTTATAAATGAGATGCCCTTAAATTACAACGCATGCACTTAGTAATAATAAATACAAGACTGTATCCTTCATCAAATTCAAAATTATTTTGTACAAAATGCTACAAAACTCGACTTCTCTACAACAAAATCATCATTACAATTTGAGTTGAATTATTCCGTCTTAATTTAAGTGGACTAATCTATATTCATGTATTTTTTTTTATCAAATAAGCCATATAGGAAAAATGTTAACTTATTATTCATCATGTAATCCTTTGGTTCTTATGTCGGTTTCGAAAATTTTTGAAATAAAAATGAAACAATTATTTTGTTTCCTTGTTTGAAACAATTCAGTGCAAGTATGTTTATGTGTGCGTACGTGTGTTGCATTTCAAGAGTAATCGTTACGTTTCAAAATTGTCAAAACTTATTGTAAGATAGTCATTTAAGAATTAGGACTGAATCTCTTTCAACAACGTAAGCAAGGATTTCTACGGAGTTGAAAGATCATGCTAGTTCCTTTTACGACATAATCTGCACGTTTTCTGCACTTCTACACGAAAGTTTCGATTTAGGAAGGAGTATACGATTGGATTGGCAGCATTGTTAATGAAATACAAATAAAATATCACAATGCGCGTTTTGATAACATTGTGAGTCATGAGGAACATCGGCAGAAAGGAGATAATGTAAACGATTGTAACGATAAAGAGCACTTGTGTAGTTTTGATGTGGGCATTCCTATGCAAGGTACCCCCGTTTCTTTGCAATTCTCTACTTGCATTAAATTTTGTGTCCACTGGTTTGAATGTGACATGATTGACTGAAACCTTGTTTGTTTTAGTTCTCTCGTTTGAAGGTAACAGGTTAGGCTTCAAGAAGCGGCGTTCGTCTGTCGACCTTCCTTCTATATCCGAAAGAGCAAGGTTTATCTCAGAGCACATCTGATGAATTTTAGTTTTTCTATCAACAATGCTGGTTTTGCGCTGTTTACTTGAATCGGGTGTTTGAGGGCTGCCAAGCGCATTATTTTGTTTTACTGTGTCTGCTTCATTACCAATCGTTTGCTCTCTTGGACGACAACATGAAAAGGTTTTTCGCTTGCGCATTTGAGTTACTTTCTTTTTGCTTAATGTTTCTGTTATACTGGCGCTGAATATATTTGAATCTGATTGATCATCTGGAGGAACGAACACAGCCACGTTGTTTATTTCATGTTGAGGACAGAGATTTGTGCCCGACGGGGAAGGGTGGACCAGATTTCTCTTCCTATGCCAATTCCAGTGTTGGTTTTGTTTGTACACCATCACAAAAATAAGTGAGTAAAGCACAACAATAATGCATATCATAAGACCAAATAATGCTGTCAGGATATACCAGTAAATCTTCAATCCTGCTGCGGTTATCAACAATTCAGTGGTCCTGCATTGACCCATGTTTATCATCTCTCCCATAAATTTAACGTATACACCAACCCCAAGCATAGGCGGGATCGCAAGTGAGAAAGCCAAAACGATGATAGTTATTATCATGAAACGTGTAACTTTCTTCAACATTAGTTTGTTAGCGCCTCGGCAGATGATGAAATAGCGCTCACAAGCGATAGCGACGAGGATCATAGCAGATGCGATGATGGCAAAATTTCTCAGCATTTCCCATAGCTTACAGAGAACGTCACTATTTAACTTGTAGAACCATTGCTTGACCACAACACCTGGGATTACTAGAGAGCAAGCCAGAAGGTCTATAACGGCCAGCATTAGTATCATGTAAGTCGAGGCCTGCTTACCTTTACTTCTCATGAACACAGTCAGTACCACAATGTTACCAATCGTTCCAGTGATTCCAAGGGTGCCTAATATAGCTGCCAAAGGAACGAGAATCTGCATGCCCTTTTCTCGCTCTCTCTTCCATACACAGTCCTCGTTGTAACACTCATCAGTAGAATCATAGTAATAATCGGTTACTGGACCACTTGCGTTGGCTGTGCCGTTGAAAGGCATGAATATGCTTCCATTCGTCACCATTGTCTTTCAAAATTGCGTTCTTTTAGTCTCGTTTACTATTATTGTCCTATCTACTTGTACCAATGTTGCAATTTTGTATTCCTCTATCACGTGCTAAGCGTTGAATTTAACTTACTTCTTAAAAATAAAGTTAAAGTTTTTCTTCTGTTAAATTTTCTCTTACCTCTTTGTGGTCGATATACCCATGCACTAATTACTGAATAGCACGTGGTTAACTGAGTATTGTGTGCGACCTGATCCACCTTCCTTCTTTCAAGACTATTTTACGTCTTCCTTCAAATTTGCTTTTTGGGCTTTGACCCCGACGATGGCCTGGTTCCTACTCTTTAACTTTACGAGCGTTTCTTTCTTGTCCATATCATTCACGTTGTATATTTACGAGAGTTCCTTTCTTGTCCATATCATTCACGATGTATATTTACGAGCGTTCCTTTCTTGTCCATATCATTCACGTTGTATGTTTTCATGCGATTGTGCCTAGATATTACACATGTTTATCGAGTCGTCTGACCAACTCTAATGCACCAATCGTTCAATTGCTTCTGTGGCCAGATTAAATGGATCCAAAGGACGTAGAAACAGAACAATTATCTGTTTATTTCTTCATCAGGTTTTAAACTAAAATTCCTTGTACTGTATGGATGGCGTGACTTAGCACTCTGATATGTTTGTTGATTTTCTTGGGAAAACTGCTAAAGGAAAATAAATATCGATATTGACAATGAAAATAGTATATTTTAATGGAAAAATGATATTATTTATAATCCAGAGAAATATTCTTCTACATATATTAAACCTATATCTTTAACTCATTGAAAGAAGGAGAACGCATTTTAATAATCAAATATAATACTTGTCTGGTAATATGTTTCCGGAAAAGAAATTATTATGAAACCAAGTTTGAAAATCTTTAATTCAAAAATAGAAATCTTGTATATCTTTTTCTTCAAGGATTACAAGATTTGCATTTGGAGATCAATACGATTAGTTCTGGATGATAAGTATAAGACATATACAAAAACAGTTCATTGAAGAATATTATTCAATTTTTATTTAACCTGATTTGTTCAAGGGTATTCGACATTTCTGCAATGGATATCAGTTACTGACTCACAAAGTTAAAAGTAGTTGAATATTATTTTTAATTGAATCTAAAGAAAAAAAAATGAAGATAATTTAGAGGATATTGATAAACAGGTCGCAAATCCGAAGCAGATGAAATTATGTGTTGTGTTGAATATTCAAAAAACTGACCTCTTTTAACTTTTTATATTTTACTAAGCATTCTCTATCAATCGTTTTGTGTTTGATATAAATCTTAATTGGTTATCTTTATTTGATACAGAGTAAAATGCAATGAGTCAATCTTACATTCTAAAACTTCAAAACACCCTGGCAGCAAATTACCACAATAATTTCAACTCAGTTACAGAAAATAAACCATAATTAACATTTTCTTTTCTTTTAAAGTTGAACATACCATGGAATCCTGATCTGGCATAATTTACCAAATGATAATAAATCGTGCTCAGCGCTAACTCATTTTAATTACAAAATCTGGGCTTTTTTTACTGACGCAAATGTAATTTTATAGCTTCGTTTTACAATATGTATTTTATACTGCTTCCAGTCTGTTGCCAGTCTCATCTTATTTTTAAATATTGTAAATACTGCATATCATCAGTGCACTATCTACTGAGAATGAATAAATTTCATTATTTATTGTACACTTTATACTTATTTGCAACAATAGGTTTCTTTTTTACTGATAAGACCACCAACTGTACACAAGATTAACAATTTAAAAAAAAAACACGAATAAAGAGTCATTTTAAGGTTAGATTTATAGGTATATCAGATGAAATGAAATTTCAAATGTATTCTGTTAAATTTTCTCTTACCTCTTTGTGGTCGATATGCCCATGCACTAATTACTGAATAGCACGTGGTTAACTGAGTACTGTGTGCGACCTGATCCACCTTCCTTCTTTGAAGACTATTTTACGTCTTTCTTCAAATTTGCTTTTTGGGCTTTAACTCCGACGATGGCCTGGTTCCTATCTTTACCTTCTTCGACCGCTCAGTCTGCTTACGTTTATCCACTCATCGCAAACTCTCATGTGAATGAAATGATGAAAGAGAAGTCAAATATATTAAGTAACATGTCTGTTACGATGTTTCCATAATTGCCCAGCAGATGTTGCTGTGTTTATGTGAGCTTTCTTGAACTCTGCAAAGTAATCTCTGATAACACTTGATGTTACTTTCTTTGCTGTTCTATACTAAATCCGTGATCAATAAATATCGTTCATCTTGTGTTTACCCAAATCAGGTGAACAACACTGCTGTAAAAGCTTTCATTGGACATATCAAATACCGTTCCCAAACGCAACGACGACAGCCTTTCTTAGTTTTCACCATAATTCATGGCTATTTAAATGACTATTCACTTTTGGATAAGTACGGTAATTGTTATACCTCCTAGAAATACTTTCTCTCTTGAATATGTGAAAGCATGATACTCAAACTATCTGCGTCAATTATTAAATGAAAACTACTTCGGATGATGATGATTAGAAATACTAAATCGTTGAAACGCGTAAAGAAATGACTCAAGCGGGGATTATTTTATTTTTAAGTCACAGTTGGAATAGAGATAGTGAATCTGCATATATCAACCTAAGGTGTTTTAACCTGGACTGTGTTGGCTTTAAAAATGTAAAGTTTTCCCATTGCTAGAAAAATTCATGTTTTTAATTCTGAAACTTGTGTTTAATAACTCGGGGTGCATTGTACATTTTGGTACTCTACTTGTACAGTGACCTGGGAGTTTAATTTCGATGGCTCAGATTTGCTGCAAATACCATATCTGTATTTGGGTTAACATTTTTCTTGCTACCATATAAATTTAAAAATGTCAAAATCTTTGATAATTGCAGCTTAGAATATTACATAGAATTTAGGGATACAAATGTATTTTTCAAAAGAATTATAACTATTTCAAATGAGCTTTACTCTTTTTATGTTACACAAAGAGACAATATCTCATAGTTTGAGGATTGTCAGATAACTAAAACTCTTTGAAAATGATACTTCAGAATGGATAAAAAGTAAGTACAGTCACACAAATAATTTGTAATTCATAAGAAGTAAGTACAGTCACACAAATAATTTGTAATTCATAAAAAGTAAGTACAGTCACACAAATAATTTGTAATTCATAAAAAGTAGGCACAGTCACACAAATAATTTGTAATTCGTAAAAAGTAAGTGCAGTCACACAAATAATTTGTAATTCGTAAAAAGTAAGTGCAGTCACACAAATAATTTGTAATTCGTAAAAAATAAGTGCAGTCACACAAATAATTTGTAATTCATAAAAAGAAACATTACTCTTGCCATTAAAAATAACTCAGGCTGTTGATGTCATTAATTTAGAAATCCTATATGCAAAACAGTATATTGATAAGTATAATGTAATATAGACATGCCTATTTTGTCTCAGTTCAATGCTTTTAATTTTAACGTGGAAAAATATCGTTGCTTATAACAACTGTAAATGGGAAAAGTTTGACAGTTATTGCAAAATAGTTATTAGAGTCATAGAGTAATTTATTTACTCTATTCAGGTCTTTGAATTGCCCAATATCTGTTGTTGCCTCAATGTTCACAAGGGCAAGAAAAACTAAACGTCTGATATACAATTTGTTAGGAAACTTCCTATCTGTGACATTATATATATATATATATATATATATATATATATATATATATATATATATATATATATATATATATATATATATATACATATATATATATATATGCATAGATTTTGCTATATTATGAGATGTTTTCATATTTGATATGAATGAATATTTCAGTTTAGAAAGGACATATTTTGACAATGCTTTTAAATGCTTATGCTGGAAAAGGAAAAAGCTAAATGGCAAGGAAAATCTGAAATGTATTTGTCCAAGGGTCAAGTAAATTTTCAAGGCAGTTTTAACGGCTGGCTAGTACCAAATAATTTTTTAAACAGGTCAAGTTACTTCATTCTTCCTATATCAAATATTAAATAGAAACTCTAAATATATAAACATTAGTTGGATAGTTTATTAGTGGTATATATATATATATATATATATATATATATATATATATATAATCTTTATACTTTGGAGGTGATTATCACTGATACTTTTGGTGATAATGTTTGTGAATGGGTAAGCCTATTTATTTTATATTTCACAATGAGATTTTTAAATATGTCACTGCGAGAAAAATTATGTCGCCATAGTGGCGATACCACTTTTAGCGCCACAGTTGCCATATCACTTTTGGACCTACTTTCTTTTCCAATTTAGGAAATATATCCGCTTTTAAGTATGTTATTCAAATCTGTATTTCCTTATTTAGGCTCATGTCATTCTTCTTCTTCTTCTTCGACTTATTCTCTCTCTTTCTCTTCATCAGGATGAACAGATCTTAAAATGTATATAGATTGTAGACGCTCAAGTATACAATAATTAAATCAATAAGGAGTCGCCATTAAAAAAATGCCTAAAAATGAACTCCAAAGAACAAAATATAGGTTTCAAGCACTAACTTTTTTTAATTAGTTTTCCACATCAATTCTGCAAATGATTAGCGACTGAACTTACATGAACTGTTACTATTGTATATTCTGTCACCCATACAGTGTGTTTTTCACCCTCTATGACAAACTGACACATTTTTAGGAAAAACTCTTGGTTAAATATAGTAATAAAATTGTTTAAGTAGCGATTCTAGCTCTCAACACAATCATAATCATCTTTGAAAACGATGGAGAAATCGGACATTGATGTTTGTTGATTCCAAACGGAAATTAAGTGACAATCGAAATTAGGAAGCAGCTAGACTGCAAGGTTGCCAAAGCCATAAAATCCATACAAGTAAACTCGCAATCATTAAAGTCTTTTGCTTAAAGATGTTACGCTCTGAAATCTGTGGGATGTAATGTGATATGTATATAGTATCCCTACCCCATCAATGTTTACTGTATTAATCCGCGCAAAAACGTGTTAACGAAAATAAAAAACTTTTCATTTTCGTATGAAAACTGGCATTAATTTGAAAAATACACACTTTGAAGCAATATTTGTACACAATAAATTTTTAAAAGGTCGCTCTCCTAGTATATTTCGGAACTTGTTTTTTATCGATTTAGTAATGCAGCCGTTATTCGCACTAGCACAGCATGGAGAAAAAAAAAATCCATGCAAATAAAAATATATAATAAAAAGAAAATCTACGTTTTGTTGTAGTAGATATAAGGAAATATTTCACGAATGAAGTGGAAAACATTTTGTATTGTTACTCGTGGCTTCGCCACTCGTGACAATACGATGTTTCCAACTTCACTCGTGAAATATTTCCTTATATCTACTCGAAAAACGTAGATATCCTCCTCTAATATATTCATGCTCTGATGATACTTCTTGTTTAGAGATATCAAGAAACTTCATATACATAAGTTATGCATAAGTGTCTTCTGAATATATATATATATATATATATATATATATATATATATATATATATATATATATATATATATATATATATCCTTTCAGCCCCCGGTGCGCCCTATTTGCTAGCCTCCAATGCGCCCTACTTCTAGTGTCCGATAAATCAGACCCTCCAAGCCTGTGTTGATACTGATGGACGATTTGAGGATATGATGTCACCTATTCATAAAATCAAGGAATGTTTGCAGACAGATCTGTCCGGAAAACATCGGTGTAGATTTTAGACACTTACCGGTATTTCTCGCGTATCTTGAGCTACCGTCGGTTAAAGGGTCCTTTTAGCGATATGTGCGGAATATTTAGGGATCAAATCCTATGTTTGACGACTTGAGAATCCATATGGAATAATACAACCCGATGCCATGTGGTCATTTTAAATTTCATGTGGACATACGGCTGTTACCAAATATTGGTCAGTGTATAAACTATGCTGGTGTGTTCCGGACAGATTTGTATGCAGCGAATTGCACATTTTAATGAACAAGTGACACCAGACCCTCAAATCAGTATCAACACATGTTTGGAGGATTGATTTATCGGACTACCCTACTGCATTCCGTAGGAGGCGACTAATGGAGACAGGGAGCTACGGTGGCTTAGCGTGCTGGACTCGTGACGGAAAGGGTGGAGGTTCGAATCCCACCTTAGGATCAGCCCAGGTCTGTTACCGGTGTATGTGCTTGACAAGGCACTTTACTCCAATTGCCTCGGCACTAAATAACATACTTGTGTTGCTGTGCTTGTGTTAGTGAGTTAGAACCCGAGGTTCATGATATATAAATCGAGCAAAAGTGACTGGTGTGCAGAATAATGTTTATGAACGCATTGTGGTCATTACACCATGCATTTTGGCCATATGATTTGCAATGAACAGCAGAAACTATACAATGTAATTAATTCAGATAGGGGTAAATAGATTACATTATAGTAATTGCATCTAAGTAAAATATTTAACCAATTGCCATTAGAACAATTAAGTCCTTTTTTATTGTTTCCAAAACTTAACCAAAATCTGACGAAGTCGAAAACATTAAAATACATTTTTGAATTGACCCCTTAAACGTGTAGTTGTAAAGTTGACGTTGTTCATCCGTAACATCAGTTACAACTATGGTTTGAATACATAAACACAATGGTGTGAAGACAGTTGTGCGTGTGCTTCATGTATATGCATAGGGGCTGTTCCAAACATAGCTTTTAAATGTCTTGGACTTCGTAATTGTTTAGTGAATTTTTAGAAATCAGCAAAAATAAATTAGCTATTTTAGTGGTAGCTTATTATATATTTGTACTCGTTAGCAATTACGATATGTAATGTAGGTATTTATATCAGTTAGAATTAGTTACAATGTATAGTTTCTGCTGTGCTCATTTGAAGTCATATGGCCCTAATACATGGTGTAATGGCCAAAATGGGTACATAAACCTTAAAGTGAGATTCCTGTGCCTTACACAATTTAAAAAAACAAAACAAATATCATAGTTGTGGCTATTGCAAAGGGCAATCGTATTTTCATATTTTCTTAGAACTAAAAGCTATTCAAAAGTAGTAACGTTAGTCTCGTGTCAGGCTTTTACTTTGAAGACAGACATCAATGAACGCGATGTATGTTATTAACTTTACAAAAATAACATTAAAAACAAAATGTTTTGACTTTATTGTTTTAAGCCTCATTGACCTTTTGTTCGCGACATGATTGGTTTTTCTTAAATTTTCAAACCTACATCCAAAAACTGAAAGACATGCGCAAAGTATGATGTTCAAGTAAACTTATCGAAGAATAAATTGACGTAATCCAGCAAAAGTACCAACAGGTGTGCATGCAAACAACTGTCTAGGAAACCGAGTGATTAACCGACATTTTATAAATGTTAGTGCATGGAAGAATCTCCTTTGAAGACGGTGAATTGTTACATTCGTTTTCGCATATTTACAGCTAAGACAGTTGCTTTTAACCTTGTCATGCACATGGTTTCAAACTGTTGACTAAGAGAGCCAGCTGGCGTGTCAAGTATACTTGACATTTTCACCTATTTCTCCTGACGTAAATAGAAGAAGAATTTATTTACACACTATACTTTGTTGACGTATAAATGCATTAACAATATCAATGTACAGGCGATAAATGTCAACAGTGTGTCTGCTGTTGACCTTAGGGGTGTGGAACTAGAGCACGCTGTTTATGTTCTCATTGTCCATGTGTTACTGTATTACGATTTGCATGCTTTTCAATTTGAGCACTGACTAGCGTTCTCTGTAATGCTGAAGTAGATCAGACCCCCCCCCCCCCCCAAAAAAAGGAAAAGATAAGATAAAATAATATTTATTTATAGTGGACATGATTATAACAACAATTCAACATAAGCTCTAATGAGCTTTATACCGACATAACATAAAAATAATAAAGACATTGAATCTATATGATATGCAAGACATACAAACATAGCATAGTATATAAATAGAATGGGACAATTCACAAAGCACACAATTTAAAATATAACCAAGCAAAAGCACTTTAAAAAGGTAGTGTTCAAAAGTGAATTTAGTGTTTAGGTAACTAAAAAAAGAACAGGTTAGGACTGTAGGATCCTAAGAACTAGATTAAGCCATAAGAAAAGAAACTACAAACTATTAAAAGTCTAGGGATCTAAAACTAAAAGGAAGCACCGGTTAGGACTATAATCATGCTGAGATGCAAATTAAGCCTTACTTAAAACAGTGAAGGTAAATAGTAGGTCACTTGACGGTAAATAAGATAACGACAGTAAAACAAACGGTGACACATATATTAGTCGTCATCGAGACAGATGAGTTCGGGGGAGGGGGTAATATTTGCAGATATGACATTTACAGTCTTTACCGTTCCAGGATAATATTAATGATCTGAATGAATTGAAATTTGATTCCTCTCTAAACTGATTTGGTAACTCATTTCATTGAATGGCAGCTGCATATCTAAAAGACTTTTTGACATATGCTCAGGTTTGAATTCTAGGGACATCTCAAATATTTGAATATCTAAAACTGCATTTATTTATATTTAAAACATAACAAATCATCCAAACATTGGGGAGCAAACTTATTCAGAATTGGAAAGTCTCTAGAGCCACTGACCTAAGTCTACGCACCTTAAGGGTTGGCATTTTTCCCTTAAGTAAGAGTTTATGGTAATTGCTGGTGTAATCGTCATATACAAATCTCGGGGCACGCTCTTGTATTTTTTCAAGTGTAGAAATGTTCTTGTCAATGCAGAAGTCCCATGCTAAGGGAAATACGTTGAAACTGGAAAAGATAAAGGTATGCACAAGTGTCAGGTTTTGAATCTTATTTGCTTTTGACCAATACGTTTTAAGACAGTTAGTTGTCGTGAAGTTTTCCTACAAAGATTTTTTAGATGTGTGCCGAATTGCAGTTGACAGTTAATATAATTTTCTAGCAGTTTGACAGTTTCTTCACAGTTTATGACAGCATTCCTTATGTGAAGTCCATGTTTCATACGGAATGTCTGTTTACCCACAGCTAGTGATTCAAACGTTTCAGGGTTGGTTTGCATTCACTTCACAGTGAACCAGTCAATCAGACTGTTGGACTCTTTGTCAAGTGTGTCAATCAGAGTGTCAAAGTCTGGTGAGGAATAGGACAGAGTGTTGTCATCAGAGCAGTTATACAGAGAAACATACTTAATAAAATAAAAATATAATTGATAACAATATTAAAAAGTAAAGGTCGGAAACCGAAACCTAAAATGTGTGGATTGATATAATGAACTTACTTTATGGTCGATTAGGTACTTTTCAACAAACAATGAAATCATGTTTTTAGCGAAACACAATACAAATTTGGAGCGAGTTTTAGGTTGTAGGTACACAATATGGGGATCATACAATATTTGCTGTGTGTAAACGTTTGCCAGAGCACTAGGGAACAGTTCTAACCAGAAGGTTCAAAGTCTTTCCCGGCAAATGCTTGCACACATAATATCGTGGACGATAGTTATTTTTATATGGTCAATTACAAAGTACATACATTATATATATATATATATATATATATATATATATATATATATATATATATATATGTGTGTGTGTGTGTGTGTGTGTGTGTGTGTTTGTGTGTGGGGGGGGGGGGTTTGTGTATACAAGCTATAAAAAGGTTACTTTTTGTAACATTGACACTAGCAAAACCGAATCTGATGGGATACCTCTTTCTATTGCAGATCAATTCATGAATTTTATTTTTTGGGATGTTAACATCCTCAAACATTTCCATACCTATATTTCTACTAGAAACTTATGTTGCTTTTTAAAAAGGAAAAAATAAAAAAATAAAAAATAAAAAAACCATAAAAACAATCTTCTCTCTTACTTTAGAAATGATCCATGGGATTAAATTGAATGACATGGCGATGTTGAATCTTTCTGCAGCATGGGGAAATATTGTCAGTAATATCTTTGATCAACATTGTTCTGCTAAAAGGATAAGGATATCTGGTAAGAAGCAAATAACAATCACGGTACGGTGATGAAATTGACAAAATAAGGCATGACAGATTGTGCTTATCGATAAGCACTAAAACTGAATACACCTGAACTCTGGCATATCTAAAAGGAATGAAAAAACAAAAAAAACAAAAACAAAACAAACAAATAAACAAACTCAGAAACAAAACCAACAATGTGATCATGTAGACCAAAAGCATTTATTTATATTGTTCTACCATTACTGGTTCTAAAAATAACATAAAATAAATGTGGTCTATTATAAAAGTTTCTGCCAAAAACCAAAGACATCACTTCTCTTGTAGCAAATAAATTTTTTTATTTCTGACTCAAAAACAATTGCTGATGTTTTCAATACATTCTTTATTGAAGCTAGGGAAACTCTTGCTAAAACAATGACAAAATCTATCCAATTTCCATTGTGTTATTTGTGGAAATTCTTACCAAACTGAAATAAGAAATTCAATTATCAGGCTCTATCTGCTGAAGATTGTTTTATGATATATTGAAATAATTCTCTGATAAAATAGCAACTGGAAATGACAACTACCAATCTACACTCTTGAAAATGCGCCTTAATACTTCTGTGAGTCTTGCCCATGTAAATTAATCCCCCATTAAAGTCAGATGACTCGAAGTTTTGGTATGTGTTTGCAAGTTTGGATATAATTTGAAACTAATTTGATTTCATATTGAAATATACGCGTCTTAGCAGTATCCCAGACTATCTTGATACAATTTTGAGTTTACGTAACGAAGCTCTAAGCTATCTTGCCGCAGTGAAAAGCGACAGGTTCTCGGAGTGGTTTACGCAAATTTGACAGCCATATGAACTAGTTTTTAGTGTATCAGCACAATTTTGATTCATCTTCAATATTTACTAAATGGTTTAACATCTCCGTTCTGTGTAATTTTGCTTCCTAATATTTTTTTTTTTTTTTTTTTTTTTTTTTTTAAATTATCGCAAAAGCGAATCGATGGACTAATGTATCGGCGATGGACCAGATGCGATATAGTGACGTCACAATTACGTCTATTATCTCGACTCTCATAGAAAAATTATCAACACAGATATCTGAAATTAATAGCCAAAATTGTAAAACTGCTCTAAGGATATGATTATGTTTTTCCGTTCACTTAGTATATTCGCTCAAGAGACATATGATAATTATAATTCGTTTTCCTGTAAAGGAGCTGAATATTAACATGTACGCAGATAAGTCAATTTTCATTATATATATAGCAGTAGGGAAGAAGAAAAAAGAACCAGGCTGCTATATGTATAAAGAAAGTTGCCGCTGAGAAATAGAAATGACCAAAAGGGACTGTATGAGCCAACACCTCAGTTCGTTCAAGCTATAATATTTCTAAAGTATGCATGAATTATGTCGCACAAATCTTCCTACACCGATGAGGTAGACCTCAGAACTTGGTATGTAAAGGAGATTTTTAAACTTTTTAAACTGTATTTATTTGACGTCTGTGACATAACAAGTTCTTCCAACTTACACAAACGCTCTGTCGGCGGCTATGTTTGTGTAATGTGGTCTTTCATGGTAGAGGAGACCGGAAAACATTAGGAAACCACATACATTGCACATGACTGATCCGGGACAGCAGAGGTGAAAGCGAGCGCGCTACCTATGCACTATCCAGGCCCCATCCGAGATGGTTTTCATAGAGGGATGAGAAAGATGGGGTCGTGGGACGAGCTTGTGAAGATAGAATTTGATGAATGAAACAAAAGAAGACTTAGAGACGATGTGTAGCTTTAGATCTCCAGTTTATACATGCATTATAGATCAGATTTAAAGTGACCAATTGAGAGAGAGAGAGAGAGAGAGAGAGAGAGAGAGAGAGAGAGAAGTTGTATGATTCTTGTGTACTGATCAGTACGACGATGTAATGACTTTTACATGTAAACAGATAAAAGCCTCGGGAGATTAATGTGGAAGTGAAAGTGAAACAGTTGGTTAAGCTGGATTTGAGCGATAACCTATTTCCCCAGGTGAAGTGGCAGTTGACTTAGTATACCATTTCTAAACCAGTCCTCTACTGATTATAAAATGGCTTTTAAGAATATTTGAGAAGCACTTGTGCGGTTGTTGAATTAACTATTTCACTAAGAATGAAAGGAAACATTTATCCCTGTACTTGGGCATTAAGCAGATATCTTGAGTAACAGTTATCTGGCCCTTTCATTAGCTATCGTCGCAAACTGAGCGAAGGACGTTGGTGTGCATAGGCCAATTTCAAAAGCAGTTAATCTCTCTTTTCAGAAATAAAAACAAAATCGACGTGCGTAAGTATATTAGAGGAAATAGAAGCATCATGTATTTCTAAGTTAAGGGCGAGGTGCACTAACACATGTTTAAACTCAAGGGGCAATGTTCTTGAGTGGCGCCCCAACTTTTCTACAGAAAACACTTTTTATGTCAGTTGCCAACCTCCCTCCTTCCCCGTCTGAAAACGCTCCCTTCATCTGGCGCCGGGGCAATTGCCCCCAACCCTCCCAACCCTCCCCTCGCGCCGTCACTTATGATAATAACGACACTGTAGTAAGCACAGAGTTTAACAACAGTAAAACTTTTACAAGATTAATTTATTCGCTGATTGAGTTACCTTCTGTAAATAAATGTATTTCTTCTTCTCCATGACCCGTCCATCTCACGCGTTGACGCGTTAGGAATGTCATACGATTATCTCCCAAGACACTAATCACATACCTCATGAAAATCATGTACGTGAAGTTAGCAGTAATCAGTAACGAGCCAGTAGTGAGCAGTATACTGCACTCAACAGCTGGTGGTTTAGCAGTGACAATCACAGGTTGGAAGAATGTACGACGAACATATTTTATCTTCGCAAAGGAAAAACAGGTATAGCGAGAGAATATACATGAAACATATAGTATTTGAGACCTAAAATTAGTATTGGAATTAATATAATGCTCTTTTAGGAAAAGGAAAAGGTATGTCATTTGATGGAAATATCACAGTCATTGCACATGACCCCATCATTGCTGAGTACAACGGCATCATGCTTAACGAATCTCGAAATAAGGTTTTGTTATCTCGCTATGGTTTCTTTGTCAATTTTGTATTTAAAATGTACTTATATTCATCATTTCTCTGGATTTAATGTTTGCCATCATATGGAGAAACCTAACTTTTGAATATAAGAAGAGAATGAATTGAATTATACAGATTATTCGTGTATTCTTGAAATAGAAATGCCAGTCACGTGAGTTCTAAAGCACACTTGGGATTTACCCACTAGAGAAGTACAGAGATATGTAGACCAATAAAAATTAAAAGGACACAAAACGAGTTGGAAATATTTATATTATGAACTCATGCTTCCTATAACCATTATATGTTTTGTTTGTGCGTCTCTTGATCTGTCCATTTGCTTTTAAATTATATTTGTTTTCTTTACTATCTTCCGTCATTTTCTTCTTCCTTCTTTCTTTTTATTTTTTCTTTCTTTCTACTTCCCCGCCAATAGTTTAGGGTGAGTATTTGCAGGCGTGACAAGACATTATTTCAAAATTATTGTATAGCAAGTATCAATTCCCGACTTCCTAATATACTGGGCATGTGTAGACCCGTTAAAAACATCCATCCAAACGAGGTTTTGCATGGAAACTTCAACATTGACTACTGGCACAATACCAGTTTTCCGCCGAACATGAATTATATATGGTGATAGCCCAGTGACCCCCAACGAGGACATGGTAGATTATAGACCCGTTCGATTCCGAATCAACTTCAGCAGCTTTAGGGTTCCTAGTTGCCCCCACCTCCCTAAGGAAGAGTCACGGTGTTACTTTGACATGAAACCCAAATCCCCCCAGATGCTGACCCTATGACTCTCAAATATTATCGAAGTATTTTCTATACTTAATCATTGTTTCTTCTAGTTTGTTATATGAAGAACAATGAAATAAATTTTGCTATGTAGCAACACTTAATATAAGTACTTTCTTGGAAATTTTATATGTTAATCAGTAGCCAAAACTTTATTTTGAGCATAATTTGTTTAACTTCGCCCCCTTCCCTTCCCTTCCCTTCTCTCTTTTTATAAATTTAATTGATAGTTTTTCACTACTAAGTGTAAAACCTTTGGCTATCGTGTATTCGTTTCTGTCGTGAGCAAATATTCTGTTAAAATGAAATACAACTAACCTTCTATATCACTATTACATATTCTATCTCTTCAGTGTAAGTAGTGTCTAAACCAAACATTTCATGATGTTATTATTGCTTAGAATAACGTTTTCGGAGAATTATGACCAATATAAAGATTATTCATTTACAATGACCATACAATTTTATGAAATCTATACAATATCTTCATATATTTGTCTCCACGCAATTACAGATAAGTGCACAATTATTCATACTTTTGTCTCCTTCAGCAAGTTTCGATCTCGTGATTTTGTTTCAATAGGTAGTATTTGTTATGACCCTCAGATAAGTGGAACGTTATTACCCTTATAAAATGTATTAGTTGTCGTTCTTTGAAATACCATGCCTAATAATAACACAATGTTTGGAACATTCGTATTGTTTTGCGTTACAGTTTCTATGCTATGCATAATCATTTAATGATTACACATTAAATATATAAGAACTAATAAATAATTTCAAAGTCAAAGTGAAACTTCTTAAGTGAAGCTTAAGAATGCATACAATTATGGCAAGACAGCGATCTTGTGAAAAGCACACGTTAACTGTTATATATATGACATACACTGTCCATAAAGAATTTCTGCTTAGTCTTCTTCTTCTTCTTCTTCTTATTATTATTATTATTATTATCATTAAATTAATAAATAAATAAAATATTACATAATAATATTTATCACATATCTTTATTTGCTATATTTCTGTTCTTTGACAAAAGCCTATTTTCGACAGAAGTTTGTTCAGTTCAAGTCAGTACAAAACTTGTTTGTGTAGACCGTATGCTTGACTATCTGGAAGTCACTTCTCTGATATCCATCGTTGGTAAAGTAGTAATTCTTACTCTTCGAATGAGCATTATGTAATGAAAAATCTAAGAAATTTATTTTAAAAAAAGATTATTTGTGATATTGCTAGTCTGATATTATATATATATATATATATATATATATATATATATATATATATATATATATATATATATATATATATATATATATATATACGCAATAAACTGACAACAAACAGTGCAAAACTAGTTTTCAACTAGCCTAAGTGCCTTCGACTCTCACTGAGTCTTTTTCAAAGGCAAACACAAAACAGACACAAGAAAAACAATAAACGCAAAACGCGATGAAATTACAAAAGTTTACATAACTATTTCTACGGGAATTATAGCCTTAGAAAACTGAAACCAAGTGACGTAAACCATCAAGACTTTTAAAAAAAAAATGACCACACGCAAATAAAATCATCTGTTTATAGCCACCACATTTTCAATTATATAATTCATTAATTTTGCTCATTAGTTACTCACTCACCTATAACTACTACCATTTTTTTTTTGATAGTTCTTCCAGGTATTATTATTGCTATGGTCATTACTCGCCTTACGGAAAAAAATGAAATATCCGGGATATAATCTGCGATTACACCAATCTTCCATTAAATAACAGACCGCGATATAACTCATCCCTTTGTAGGTCAAAAGCAACTAATTTACAGCATCAGCAGTCGAGTTGAAGCCAACAAGATGACACATCAAGCGATTTCAAGCTGTAATTCTCTTAGAAATAGTTATATATCTTTTGTAATTTCATCGCGTTTTGATATATAAATAATGTTTAAATTTACATAAAATATCCGTGTTATATATATATATATATATATATATATATATATATATATATAGAGAGAGAGAGAGAGAGAGAGAGAGAGAGAGAGAGAGAGAGAGAGAGATCGTTGTATGTACAAAGAAATGATTCAAATGCGCTTTGTATAGAAGAATGACCTTTCAAAACTGTATATCCACAGATTTATACTGCCTTAGAGACTTACTTGTTATAGCCAGATGACGATACACCGATATGCATCAGGAATATCTACATTTTTATGGCAATACTAACAGTGGAACGTGAGAATTAAATTTAATTAATAAATTTTGTAAAATGTTTGACACCTGCAAGTGATTGTAGTTATTGGATTTTCAGAATGATATTGTATGTGTCTACGTCTGTGTGCGTGTTTGACATAAGATGACTAGTCTTGTCTATGAAATACATAGGGCATTCATTAAAGGGTTTTAGAGCAAGTACTAAGAAAGTAATACATTTTAATGACTAAGACGACTAAGGTGTTTATTTAGAAATAAGCACAAGAAATTGTCATATATATATATGTGTGTGTGTGTGTGTGTGTGTGTGTGTGTGTGTGTGTGTGTGTGTGTGTGATCCCTATATACTAACGCAACACATGATGAGCGTATACAAGCTTTGTGTTTAACGACTAAAATTATCTTTAAGTCAGCAATGGGCACCAAAATGGCACCCTCGTATACGAACACATTTGTGGGAAGGCTAGAGCAACCACTGGTAAATCAAATAACCCACAAACCTTTAAGCTGGTGCAGACATTTTGATGACGTGAAGAGCAGATGGTTAGGAACACCATAGCAACTCCAACATGTTTGGGATTGGCTAACAATTTCCATCCCACCGTAAAATTCACATTGGAATCATCTGACAAGTCAACTATATTCCTGGATATCCGATCCATATTACAAGATGGAAATACTGAAACTGACTTGTATTGCAAACCGACTGACTTCCATCACTATATCGTACCTATCAGCTGTCATCCTAGAGATGCAATAAAAAATCTTCCGTTCGGCCTACTTTCTCGCATACACGCATCTGTTCAAACGAGAAGACGCTCAACAAAAGACTTAGGGAACTCAAAGGTCACTTAAAAAGAAGGGGATACAAAAACACAACTATAGATCTGGCTATAGAACAAGCTAAGACCCTCAACTGAAAAAGTCTTCTCAGACACAAAGTTACGACTGCTAACAACCATACCCTTTGGTAACAACATACCATCAAGATTCACGAAACATAGGACAAATTGGATGTACTGAGACATTACTGACTCACCTGCATGTCCAAGAGAGGTTTTTACAGAACCACTTATAAATACTTATCGGCGACCAAAAAGACCTAAAAGACCACCTTGTGCGGGCCCAGCAGAACTTACTTGAAATATTTGAAAACTTCTGAATATTTTGTTATAACTGTTTTGTTTCTTTTAACCTGTCAATACAGTTAATGCCAATCGATATACAAAATAACGCTATATAACATGATATGTAGCTTTACGTGCAGCACGCTGGACACCTGCAGATATATGAGCGTGACGTAACCTAGGTAAATGACAGTGACCTAAAATATCGGAGAAGGAGAATAGTTCAGCTACTGAGTCAAAAGAATACTGTGCAATCCGGGCGCTCTTAGGATACTTTCTGACTGATATCAAGGCCGAATTGGATAAAGTTTACGGATGTAATTCTCTGTCATCTTTTACAATTCTGAGATGGTTTAATCGTTTTAAAGATTTTCGTGAATACATGGAAGATGGCCTACGTTCTGGAAGACCATTGTCTGCAACTGATGAGCGGGAAGTGGCTGCTGTGATGAATTGATGAATTGATGAATTGATGAAGATATTCGATACACAGTGGATGATATATCTATTATTACGAACATTAATTCATCGGCTGTTTTTAATGTACTGAAAAATCTTTTGAAGCTCAGAAAGGTTTGTTCAAGATAGGTCTCGTATTTGTAGACGACAGCTACGCGCCAAATATGAAAGAGAGACCAGAGACATTTTAATGAGATTGTCACAAGTGACGAAACAAGGATTTACTTTTTTGAACCGACCCAAGAGAAAATAATAATGTTTGGATAGGGAAATAAAAGATCAGAGACCACAAATCACTCTACGTAGTGGGACTGTCAAGAGAGTTTTACACACATTATTTTTCCATGCAAAAGGTTCAATCGTCCAGGTAGCTGTGCCTGACTCTGCTAGTGTCACTGGACATTTGTGTGGCTCCAAAGTGTTGCCAATAGTTGTGGAACATCACAGAACCATCGTACGCGCACTGGTACTTGATGTATCTATTGGCTCCATCTCAAGGTACAGGCGCATAAATCCGCCGTGGTGACAGACTTTTTGAAGGAACACCACATCTCAACTTTGCCACATCCTCCATACAGTCCTGATTTAGCTCCAAGTGATTTTTGGATGAATTGTGTTATCAAAGATTCGCCGAGGGGGCAGACGATTTGGAATCTAGCCATGCGACTGGCAGTTTTCCAGTGTATTAACAATATACTAAAGAGTGAATACAAAATGGCATTTATTAACTGGATAATCAGACTGAGAAAGCGTGTAGAGGTGCTGTAGACGTACTATTCAGTAATAAAGAAATTTGTTTTACAGCGCACTAATATTCAGAACGTTTTTAATACCCCTCGTAAATTATAGTACGGAAGTAGCAACACACAGATGTAAAAACAGATGGTGTATAATCTATACACAAATGCCCTGACTACTACATTCAAGTGTTCATCAATAGGAGTTACTTACAATATCAACCAAAAATTAGTACGTGTCAGTAAAAACGTCATTTATGTCCTGACGTGCAATATCTGTACCATCCAATATGTTAGCGAACCAGTCGACTTCAGACTGAGAATGAAGAATCACAAAAGCTTCATAAGAAACAAGGTCAACGCAAAATTCGACAACCATTTCAACTCAGCCGGACACTCGCTCCAGTCCCTCGAAACGCTGCCCGTCGAGTCACAGACGGACTGACAATGGAGAAACATTTTATACTGCAGATGCGACTATATGGCGAATTTGGCTTAACGAAAAACTTAAATCCCACCCCCCCCCCAAAAAAAAAAAAGAAGAAAAAAATTGTTTGCTTTAATCAATTGTGCGTACTTTCTTTTTCTGTGAGTTTGCTCAGCCTCATTCTCCTCTAGTGGCATAAATTTGTTATTATTGTTATGATTACTTTTGTTTTTATTATTTCTTTATTATCGCGTCTTTACCTTGGATCTTGTATCTTGTAGTACTTCAGTTTTATATTTGGAAGGGTTCTCTTTCTAAAGTCTTTTGCAATTCTTTATATTGACATTTTGTCTTCTATATTTCATCTTGTAGTATTTCATGTTTGGGTTTTGGTTGGAAGGGTCTATCTTCCTAGATTTTCTTTTCTTGGTTCCAATTTTCTGCATTTACATTTTTAGAGCTTTACTTTTAATGGGCACATATAGCCACTATTGTGCTGACGCGCCGTTGGAAGGGCTTATTTTCCTAGATTTTCTTGAGTTGGATGGATATATCTTCCAATGTTTACATTTTTATTTATTTATTACTTTTTGTTTTGTTGGTTTTTCACAGTTCTTTCTACTGACATTTATTACCTTTACCTTTAATCGGCGCCATGTGACAACTATTGTGCTGACGTGCTGTTGGACCCTTTCATACACATACATACATACTTTATACCACCTTTCCTTATAATGTAATTACTTTATCTTAATTTCTCGTAGTGGCAATTATCCGGGATGCAAAGCTAGAAGTAAATAATGCACAGCTATAGATTATAGATGGCGCCAAATGAAACACGATATTCGCGCAATAATGTAGATAATTAGGTCTCCCCAAATAGCTTGCCGCTACTTAGCAAATAGTTTTCAGTAAATCTCGTTTGACTTTTTCTTAGAAGAGAGATTTCTTCCTATAACATGCACTTTTTTCTAGTCATTTTGTTATTTTCCTTTAGTTTAGACCCTTTCATTATCTTTGATACTTTTTCTTCTCTGTGCCAAAATGTTACTGTTTATCGTTCTGAACGTATCACATTTTGTGTGTGCTTGTCTCTGTGTATGTATTTCATTGTTTCGTAAGGAAGACCTTGCTTTAAGTTGAAACGTTGGGAAACTTTGTTATTTTCCCGCGTTTTACAACTTGTGTGTCCCTATATAATATTATATAATACTTGTGCGGATGGTTTGCATTCCAATTTTGATTTTGTTTCTTTCGAAATCCTTGGGAATCTGGCGCATATCAAAGCCTAGATCGTCAGCTATGTCAGTGTGTATTATATATATATATATATATATATATATATATATATATATATATATATATATATATATATATATATATATATATATATATTGTTACGACTATATATATTGCAACGAAAGAAAAGACTCAAACAAGCTTTCAAGATTTAAAATACAAATATTTAATTTCCTAAAATATTAAAATAGTTCAACAAACAAACAAAGTGAAAGAATTAAAAATAACTTACAGTATAGAATATCCTTAATAGTCCTAAATTGTTATAAAGTTCACTGAACCGGAAGTTAATCCAAATATTCCGAATGGAGATATTCCGACTGAAACCACTAAAGTGTTCATGTGTCTACAAGAATTATCTATATCCAAATATTATTAATTCCAAATAATCCTTGTGAATATGGAATATCGCACAAGTTCTAGAAATGTTTCCGATAATTCCAACGGAGCTGAATAATACTTAAATTTGAAGTATCAGTACTAAATCCAGAATGTACTGTATAATAATCTCTGAAGCAGAATAATCACACAAAATGAACCAATCTCGTTTATGACCTCTCAGGCTGACGAACTATGACAGAATCACGAACGCTGCGATTACATCTTATTTATAGTCTCTGACTGTGCAAATCAAATAAAAACCCAATTATTCTACGTCTCAAACAAACACATCAGAATTGTGATCTTAAACTCTAATTTCTGGTCAACAAAATGAATCATTCTCTGTAATTGCGACTTAAAAACAATTTAATCCTACTGGAAAACAACCTTCTCCGAACCAATCAGAAACTAGGTTATACGTGACACCGCTAAAGTACCTATGCACTGACGTTATTACCAGTCAACAAAGTATTGCCTTCTTATTGAACATAGAATCCAGATCAAAAGGACAAATTTAACGCGCTGAATCACGTGATATGACTCATGCATCAAACCGACAAAATTTTCCCAAGACCAATGTACTGAGTCACATTGAAATACCGTATATGTACTTTCTGCAAGACGACAGCTGTTAGACTATTATGCAGAGATCATAAAACTATATCATTATTTAAAAACAAAATGATACATAATTCCGTAACAATATATACAATGTATATATATATATATATATATATATATATATATATATATATATATATGTGTGTGTGTGTGTGTGTGTGTGTGTGTGTGCATCTAAAACATAAAATAAGTGGCCTTACACAACTATATTGTACTAACGCAATTTATTGAAGGAGAGAGTTGGGGAATCCATTTTTTGCGTGCTGGTCGTACACCGTCTTTTTCGATCATTTGCGGAAAGATCTGAAGGTATTCCGATTGTAAATCGTCTTTAGTCTGGTTCCCTGCTATCCATACTGCATGCTACGCACTTCGCTTACGAAGTCAAGTGAAAGCCAGATCCATATTGTTATATGATCAAAACAAATATGGCCGCATATGGAGAAAGCTCGATTACCAAACCATGGCAGATTTATTCGTAAAAGTATCTATTCCTTAGGGATACAATGTGAACTTTGCTAATACTGTCGATTTGATCTATATCACTCGTTATCTTAAGCTTAAGCTTAACCAGCATTTCGTTCATAACATTATTTTCACACATATTTTCACTAGTGTAGTCAGTGAAGATGCAGGACGATTTTTGTGTGTGTTAATATTGCATATTTCTTACCACGCCATCTAAACAATTCCTTGATAAATTTTACGTCTTAATATAAGGTGGTAGATGAGAGCAATAATTTTGCCAGAGATTAAGACCGAAATACCAGCCCTCTTCAACGAGGGGGTGAGGGTAATGAGTACTCTAGCAAATAATGCACATTTCAGACTTCGTCATCTGAAATTCCATTTGCAATCGATTTCTTGATCTGTTTTCCAATGATATTGATTTATTCGTTCTACACGACAACCTTGATTTTCCAAAAGATTGAGACAGAAATACCAACCATCATATACGAGGGGATGAGGGTGACGATATTTTGGCAAATAGTGTACATGTATGACCGCGTCACCTATACGATTCCATTAACAAATTTAATTTTGATTTTATAGGATGGAACGTTTCCCAGTTTCCACTCCTATGCTAAAAGACTAGGCCATCCTCTACAGGAAAGACAGCAGTGCAAATAGAGAAGCGCAGACAGCTAGAAGTATGTTATGCTCACTTTGCATGTACAGGTGCAATTAGCAACCTTCTGATTTATTCATTTTGGAGAAAGTTTGAATGTCTATCGTTGAGGTTTGCATTCAGGCATTGTTTATATGGATATCCATTTTGTGTTGATCTCAATTTTGTCTTAGATCTCATAGAAAAGCGACACAGATTCAAAATTCTTATTTTTATTATTTCCCATTATTTCCCATTATTTACCTCATCAATAAAATATATGAATTGAATAAGTGCTAATTAGAAACAATATTGTTATTGATTATTTATGCATTAAAAAAGCACCCATAGTCTGACTCAGTGACTCCAATTGTGCTATATTGAAGTTCGCAATACATAACCCTGTTTGCAGTACATTGGTTCCTCACGTTCAGGGGAGCATACATGTATTCCATGCAACCGGCATAGTTCTATTATAATGGTGTAGATCAGGGGTCTCCAAACTACGGCCCGCGGCTTCGATTTGTCCGGCCCGCAAAGTGTTGTACTTTTTAAAACGATTTTGCATATATTTAAATATTTCACAGTCGCTTCCGCCGTCAAACCGTCTTCAAAAATCTAACGTGACGTCGGACGCTTGTTTTGGTAGATGAGTCCATGTATCGTCATTCTCGGGGCTGCCAGGCCTCTCAGCCATGACTTTGTTATGTTACAGCGGGTCCTAATTGCGGAAGCCAAGTCTGGTTAAGGTAGTCAAGGCACCGGTGGCCTACGCGTCGACGTTGAGGTCCTTGCATCGGATGACGTCCCCCGCAGCAAACAGGGACACGCAGCTTGTCAAGAAGCTCTCATATTCGATGCCGGCAACCTGATCCCGCAGGCTCTTGTTTATGCGGATTGAGAGTGCAGCCCACGGCTCGTCGCCGTGGCGCCCGTGGAGTTTTATCAGGTAGAAACCAGCGCCTGGGACTGTAATGGTGTCGTCATTGTTGCTGAGGACGCACCCGCCTTCGTTCTGCGTCACGCTCCAGCGGCAAAACCCAGACGCACTTGTCGCCGTAGTCCCAACGACCGTCGTCGGTCGTGAAGCACACGCCAGGCTCGCCCGCAGGTGCCAAAACCGCTTTGTCGGCCTTGGTTGCACTCAGGGACAAATCGAATAGCGGCGGGGCTGATGGTCTGGAGGACGCGCGTTGAAATCTTCCAATGCCAGCACTTCGATAAGCAACTCAACACTAATGAGAACTTGATGCTGTTTGCACCATTTTAATAAAAAATATGTAGCCTGGGTTGGGAGATACAATGGAGGATATATAAAACGTTCCCCTAATCCACTCTCTATATCGTACCTTTTCGTGTGCCAATGTTTTTGTCGAGATACGGGTGAGGACAGGGTCATCGGCCTATAGGCGCTGCATAAAGGATACGTCAAACTCGTTACCAGGGCTCCCTCCTGTAGCAAAGCCCCCTACGAGCGTAAAGCGGAGTAGTGGGACAATGGGACTTTAGACCGGGCTGACCAGTTTGGTTTGGAAAACTCAAAACCTGTTCTATATTCCCCATTACTTTTTCCAACTGATGATTTATACACACACAATTGTATTATTTACACAAGTGCTAGAACCCGTTGTGAGCCTTCCACAGTGCGCGCGTACAAGTGAAGTTGCTCAGTATTGAGTCTAATGCACTGCTGGGCAGATTGATATACACTGGCAAACAGTTACTCGATTTTCACTGTCTGTAAATTCGCTATATGTTTTTGATCGCTAAGGCCTCGGTTCCGTATCTGTGCGCGGATTCGTCGGTGGTTTCTGTCAACACAATCTCGAACTTAGCTATGCTAATTGTCTTATCTTCAATAGCCACCGAGTGCAGTTTACTAATTGTATTGAGACTTCTTTGTGTTGCCGCGAGAAGTTCGGAATAAACACGTATTCTTGAGTGCAGCCGTATCGAAATTATTTTACCAGCAGCACCAGAAGTACATCCCCGACTATAATTCTGTTTGGTGCACCTAAAATACTTGTCGTGGCCGTGATTCCCCCAATGTCAAGGTCAATGGTTGCTGCCGCGGCAAGCCCACAAATAGCATCAACGACCACACACACGCGTTTGTATATTAGGATCAACGCGATTCTCTTGACGACTTCATCTCGCAGTTGCAATTCCGCTTTGATTATTTTTCCACGCCGGTAACATTGAGGGTCCAGTATAATTCTTCTATTAATAATGTGATCGCGTAGTGCAATTGCTTGACAGGTATACTTGTTCAGGTGCAACACGCACACGCACTTCTAACCAATTACAATTTGTTACTGGTACAACTGTTATACAATCATAGAAAATATCTTCCTGTGGAATATTTAAATCTCCAGCAATTGGGACACCACGTGCACTTAGAACCGCATTGATTACGCTCTTGGTTGATATCTGAAACGATTATACTCCTCTTCTTCCAAGAACTGTTACACGGACAAGTGCGTCCTCGTTGAATAGCAGTCGAGATCTTTCTCTTCTTAGTTGAATCAATGTTGGTTAACAAATTCGATGGGGAATTTAACCGGGGTAGATTCACCGCCGAATATTACTTCATCTTTATTGAAACAATCCCTGAGTGTTTTCATGCCTGGTGGTGGTGAAGTCAACGATCGGGTGTTTTTACGTGTTAATGCTATGACTCCTAGATGGCCTCGAGATGGTAGTAGCACATCAGGATGATTCCAACTGTCGATTTCTATTTGGCTCTTAACAAGATTATATTTGAGCGTATACGAGGGTATGTTAACACCGTTTTGAAGCAGATTTCGTCGACAAGTGGAACGAAATCACTATCAGTGTTACCATCTGATATCTGCTCATTCACCACCTCTTTGGTAAATTCTGCAACCTCATCAACGCGATCAGAATCCATCCCTTATATGCAATGATAAATCTTAAACAGAAACACCAAAGATGGGTCAGTACATGAGTGGAAAGATGTGAAATGCTTCAAACTGAATGTTATCTTTAGCAACCAATGATATTGCCGACGTATATATGAAAGATTTTGAAAGACCAGTGTCGGGTTCGTTACGTATTAGTACTCGTTCACCAGGCTGATTATTATCCAATGCTGTTAATTGAACCCACCCACTATAAATACCGGATGCGATAAATAAATGCGATCCGGACTTGCGCGCAGTTAAGATGTGAGGTTTAGGTTTATCAAAGCCATTGACGTCAGGAAAAACTATTCGACCATGTATTATGCCTGCAGTTTTTGTCTCCCCTTCGCTGGTAAACAGTCCTGTATATTTTAGAAATGAAGCTGCTACGCGTGGTGGTGAAGGCACGTCTGCGATATGTTTATCCATGTATTGTTTCGTTGTAGCAGCAGTATCATCAACATAGTCTATGATAGACGCAAGAGACATACCAGAGTCTTTGATTCCCCCGTGTCACTAATCACGAACAGGTTTCTCACGACAGCGACAGCGCCTCGCAGCCTCACAACAACATTTTGAATGTACAGTTTGATCTTCAAAACTCACAAGCTCGCCCGGGTAAACTCCAACAACAACCCGGCTGGTAAACTCAGTCAAATCCGCTTTGGTGGCAAACCTGCTCAGATCTACATCAGCGCCTCGCCGGGCTGAGTAGCGTCCGTAAATCTTAATTGCATTGCATATACTATTAAGCGTACTTTCTAAGTGACAATGTAAAATCAATAAATGTTTGCGGGGTTGGTGAACACTTAAGTGTTTGCAACGCTTCAGCAAGAAGATGAACGCATATTGGCCCGTCCAGCAGAGTTTGTGACAGCAGAGTTGAATAAAACAGCGGTTGTCGTCCACCTCATTGGGTTAAATAGTCAACAACTTCAAGTAGTAGTGCAAGCCCATACGAGTCAAAATATAACAGATGTCGAGGCGTTATCACATATGCAACCGAATGAGTTCCAGGTCCTGTTCTCAAATATATGCTAACAATTCCGGTTTCCCTTGTATGTGGGATCATCGTTTTAGGTAGTCGAAGACCTCTGTCTGAGGGTATTTTGCGAGTTGTCCAAGGTAATCGTAGGCCTTTCCTTTCTTTTACATAGATTTTTCCACCGACCGCCTTTTTCAAAGCCATTCTGGATGCAGTTCCGACAGTCCCTAACGCAGCTGCTTTTGCAACTGCTGGAACTGCAGCCGCTAACAACGATGGAATGGCTGAGAGGAATGAAAATATTCCACCGGTCTTTTGCATTTGTGTCACCTCTGACTTGGATAATTTTAATGTCACCGAGGTGTTCTTTCATTTGGCCGCATTAAGCTGATTAAGTTTGTGTCAACCACACAGGGACAATTCCAGTTAACTCAATGTGACCCCACAATCGTTTGGTATTGCGCATTTTAGTTTCGCAAGCTGCTTTGAGCTAAGGCCAACTTTAACTTCGTGGTAGTACATTATTATTTACAAATGTAACAGGATCAATTACTTGTCTGAGAAAACTTTACTAGTTTTCCATTGGTGTGTCAAGAATCCTCATTCGGCCACATACGCCCTCCAATAATAGCAACTTATCAGAGACAATCACAGCAATGCTTCTGTAATTGCTACCAACAGTCGGATTAGTAACACGTGCATGAAAATGCATGTCAACCACGGACTGCTTAGCCATGTCCTGGTGTAATAAATCGGGTACAATGCAGTGAAATCTTTTTGAGAAATCTGCAGACCAGTGTCAACGTTTTGATCCCTGTCCATGAACGATAACAGCTTATGATATTGCACGTGCAACATAATTGTTGTCGAAGTCAGGAATAATTTATTCGGTAGGTTCCTGGTGACCATTTAACCGCAGAGAAACATTAGAACGTCCTAACTGGTCAAATGTGATTTTACTACGGCGCTGTTCCTGGCGCACCCGAATTAAGTCTTGAAATGCTATGAATATATGTTCTGGTGCGCTAATACGCTGTTTGGGTAGTTATTTGCCATGAAAACTGTTAAACACTGCTTACTGTCGAGTCTGTGGCAAGCGTGTGAAATGATAGCGATGATGTGCCTCCAGAACTCATAAACGATAACAAACGCATTTCTGCAGTTAATGAATGAATTATCACAGGAATCCGCAATGTTAATTTTGACAGCATAACATTATCATCATCAGCACTATCAGCACCCCAAATTGCAGCATTACTGTCAGGCTTTCGATATAATGTGACTGTGTGTTTGGCTCCGAAAATAGCCTTGCGAACGTCTCTGCAAAACCCGAATATATAACTGTGAGGAATCGCACACGAAAATGATAATTAATGTCCTTTAAGTTGTCCTGGACGCGCTGCGAATCCGAGATTGTATGTCAGGTTTTTACTTTGTATAGCGGCGCCGCCAACATGAGATCTAACAGGTATACAAGCTGGTTGTGGGTTCAGGAAAGCATCCTGTGTAAGTTGATGCCGAAAATACTCAATATGATCAGCATTTTCGTTTGCGTCCTTGTGTAACATCATAGACGGACCAGCGGATCTTGCGTAATCATCACTGTATCTAGAGAGCCCGATAATTGTTGCAGCAATGTCGACATTGCTCAAACATGCTTTGATTTCTTTTCCATCAATGAAATAACGCACCCTGCTAAACAACGCCATGATACCATTGTTGGCAAATCCAGCCTTTTCACCGGGGTCGTAATTGGTATCAGAGGTGATGTTTTGTACAAGAAAGCAGGGTATGAATAATACTGAAAATCTTGTTTACTTCGATCTATCTTCAAAGGCACTTCCATGTCAAACGTGGGATCGGATACTTTTTTAAATTGTGAAATCACTTATATATTGTCGATTTTGACTAATACCTCCTTACCACTCGCGTCCAATCTTAGTCCACAACCGTAATCAGCTTCCCATTACCGCATTTGCAACCATCGAATCAGCTAGACCTTGCTGCGCAGCTTTATTAATGATTTTACTGACCGGAGCTGGCATTGTTGCTGTTGATGGAAGTGTAGCTTATTTTGGTTCAAACGCTTTTGATGGCGCTAATCGCTGTAGTCGGTCTTGAATCGATTGAACTATTTGCAATCCCAGATTTTGCAACCGATCCGCAGCAACGTTTTTGATACTATGAATGACTCGCATTGCGACTTGTATTAGCGATCGGTGCAGCGTGCGAATACAAGGCCGCAAGCACCTTTGGTGAGCCTGTGAACAATCCCTGTACAAGATCACCAAGGCCATTTCCGTAATATACATGGTAAACGGGTTTTCTCACGTTATCAACACGCACTGGTATCACACATCCACGTACGACTGTCGTTATATTTCAATGTCAGGTCGATCTCTAATGTACAGTTGTATTGTCAAGGTCTCCTCGCGCTGGTCTAACATGTGCCAGTCCTGGTCTATAAGGGTGAAGCGGATATGTGTCAACCGAGGATTGTGACATAGGTGCCGCGGGAATAATTGATATCAAATCACCCGGTTCCACAATTGGTGAAAACTCAAACTGTATATAACCCTGTGACGCTTGTGTCGTTGAGTTTATGCCTCCCGCAGGGGAAGCTCCACTTTCATAACTGCCACTGATGGCGTCAGAGGTTAAATTAATCTGAATCGTTGAAGTAATTCTTGCGCGATATAGTATCCCATGCGTAAAAATCGTTTGTCCTTAGGAATATCTTCGGGCCAACTTAAAATTGTTCTTACTGACGACACAGTTATATCAACCGCGTATGGTGCAGATTCGATTGAAATGACAGAGCTGAGTGTGGACTCATGTTCACGTATAAAAAGTTTAGAGTCTTTGCCGGTCACCAATGTGATTGTCCCTCGAATCTCTTCATTGATCGAATCTATGCTGGAAGTTCAATATTATCCCAGTTTGCGTCAATGTCTGCCGAAAACACAAATGAGTTATTTGCACCTGTGAACAATCAGTGTACATCATCACCAAGGCCATTTTCGTCAGAACGGACGTGATGGAATATTAGACCAACTGTAATAGACTCGCAACGATGCCAATGCAATCTGAAGTCAGCGGGATTCCCCTGCGGCAATTGGTGTAGAACAAGTCACATACAATTCATGTGTTGTTGATGATATTGTAATCATCGAGGTAACGCTCCGGGTTGTATTTACAACAACACACTGGATCGCGGCATTGATTTCGCGTAAAACACGAAGTGTTTCAATCGCCTCAGAATTCATAATCAGTGTGCGAACTTCGTTCGTCGTCTAAATCATCAATGTCTTCAATAATTTCATGTATCAACAGGCGAAACGTCCCCGGGTCTATGATATCGTTGGTGAGCACCGCTGACAAATCGATGCGGCCTCATTAATGACTTATGGTGCTTTGTAGCCCGCGCGAACCGACCCCACTAGTGTTTCCAACCGATCCACGAGTTCATTTACCTGTTGTTGGTCACACACTCCACCAAGATCTTCTCCCACAGATGGTTTTTGCTTGTGAACTTTTTCACGTGCAGTTCGTACGGACCAGTAACACCGTTTCCTCGTTTTATACATTTTCTCACCTCTTCTGCTTTTACCATAAATTCTTGATATAATTGTTTGCCTTCTTTAACGTCTTTCTTGTTAAACGCATCAATCATGCGTTGATAAGATGACCACGGGATTGTTTCTCCAAAGTAATCTCCTGAATATCCACTTGTACCATATTTTGTTCAGATTTGTAATCACTTTTGCCCGCTGGTATGTTCAACACGAACTCGTCCCAGTTGCTTGGTCTGTTATAAACGGCATTTATAGGTTCTTTAAAAATCCACTTACGACCTTCATCGGTAAATAATTGCTGTGGTGAATTTATAATTGACTCGTACTCGGGTGGTGATGGCTTTGGAATATTTTACGTCTTCATCGAGTACCTGGGTGCTTTTTGCAATTACGCCAATGCTCGCCAATTTCTCCAATGTCTTCTTTGATTTCATCTAAGTCTTATTGAAATTTCTCCATCTGCTTTGATAAGCTTTCGATAGTCTGTGGGGTTGTCCTCGTGGCTTCTTTAGTATCTTTGACGAGTTTAGCTATTTTACGGACTGGACCAGGCTCCTCTTCTGTTCCCGTCAGCACTTCCACCTGTTCCACGGTTTTTATCGTGGCTTTCTTAATATCCTTGGCGCTTTTAGCTATCTTAACAACAAGACCAGATTCTTCTTCTGTTCCTATCATCTCTTTTACAGGTTTAATCAACGGTGCAAATGTTTACTCGAAGTCCTCTGTGAGGTCTTCTCGTGCGTATTGTCGCGACTGTAACATATTTTTGACATGTATGCGTGCATCTATGTATTCGCGAAGAAGTTCTAGTTGATCCTGCGCGGTTTTGCGACGATAGTCAGCAGCTTCTGCTATGGCTTCACTGGCGGATTGCATCGTGGTATATGTTTAATATGGTTTTTAAATTGGTTTATCCAAACCCGCACGATATTTTCCACCAGAGGCCGGTCCACTAGTCACGTCAATATTGAGAAAACTGTACTGGTTTTGGGTGACCTCTGCACACATATTTCAAAATTCATCACACGAGTGGTCGGCGGCACACCAAGTTCAATGAATGTTTGAGAGACCATACGCGTCAACACCATGAAATATCATCAACATGTTGCAGTTATCCCGAATCACTTTAGGCACTTGTGCGTATCGTTGTGTCAAATAGATCGCATCTGTGTTTTTATAACGATCTCGGGGAAAATATTCGCGCGGGATTGATTTGGTGTTCAGGCATTACATTATCGTATAGGACGAGCTTATTCGCGCTTGAATCAAGTTCATCAACGCTGGACGATTTGCTTCTCGTAGCAATTTTTCTGCTCAACGACTGAAGCGCTATCGTAAAATCGTTGAGTAATTGATAACATGAATGATCGTTAGTCGACGGCGCAATCACGTACAGACGATCCCACGTTAGCCATCTCAAAAACAAATTTAACAACAGTTGAGTTTTTCCAGATCCAGCCGGACCAATGAATAATGCACTAACCGAATTTGGAAACACGGAAACACCAGTTCCATTGAAACTATGACTGAGTGATCTAGGCTTTGCCTTCTCGGAAAGTCAACGACGGTAAAATCTTAGATTTTTTCGTTTTTCAAATCTTCGGATCTTTTCCTTTCTTGCGATCCCATGTTGAATAATACTTGTGTCTTCATATTGAATGCGATGCCGCATGAAAACCCGTACTGTAAATCCAACTAGAGTTCAAATACGTAATGGTAGAGCTGCAATCGCGGGAACTTGTGTTCGATGTGGAACAAAGAAGTTCACGTTTGTGAGAACCAGAGCTTCCAGGTAAATCGGTGGAGCTGAAAGCTCATGATCTAAATAATGTTGGCGGTGATGTCGCTGCTGCGTTAGAGTAAGTACCATGGAGTAAATACCCTGGTGAAAAATACATCCCTGGATACAATTAATGTGGACCTGGAACACGACTATATATACGACTTAATTCTAACATTCGACCGAAACCCAGGGAAGTACCTATCAACCGCGTCAATGCTGCATGCTACGACATGATCTTGCTTAGAAAGCATCAAACGATATCCGTGAACGCCAACGTGCTGATACAGATCTCATACATGACTTAAACGCGATTGCGGGAAGCTCTGTCCTCACCTACACTCAGAAAAAGAATCGCTAAATTGATCGTCAAAGGAGATATGAAGGACAAGATTGCTTTGGGAGATTCCACCTCCCGTGGATAAAGTTCACTCATTGGAGGTAAATTATATTGATATAATAAACAAACAAACAAACAAACATGGATAAAAGAGCATAGTTGCTAAGCGAATTTTATCTAAAAAACTACAGTCCGCGCTGTTATTGGAAAGGTGAAGCTGCTGTTGAAAAAATAAACGCGGCAAAAGTCAACCATGGTATTGCTCGAGCATGGTTGACCAAACAAGCGCTGTGGCAAATTTACTTACCTGCACCAAGGAAGATTTCCCATGCATGGTTTGATGTCCAAACATTTAACAAAGTTCGCCAGGCTGATTTTTTATTTCTTCCACATGATCAGGAAAGTGGACGATTATACAAATACACGTTAATTGTCGAAGATATTTCAATCAGATACAAGAAAGCGGAGCCGCTGACGTCCAAAGATTCAGCACGTGTCGCAGATACGCTTAAACGTATTTACACACGTGGACCATTAACATGGCCATGGTTATTACAAGTCGATCCAGGTAAAGAATTTTTCGGAGCTGTTGCCGTATTGTTAACAAAACACTATGTGCGGGTTGGTGTTGAACATCGTGACGAATCTATTGTGGAACGATTTTAATGTACACTTGGACATTAGTACGCTCAAGAATTGTTAATGATGAATTGCAGAACAATTTATGATCGATCTCGCGAGTGGGTAATACGGCTTCATTCAGTCATACAAGCAACAAATAATGAAATCACACGCGCAATTGGATTAAAACCCGCTGATGCAATTCGGTGAAAAAATTTCACCGTTAACATACCAAATGATTTCACAACCACCACTATTAGAATCCCTTGGAAACAATCTTGTTAGGAATCTGTATGCACTTGGGGAGTTAGAAAGTGGACAACGTCGTGCTACTGATGGTCCGTCGATGTATCTACAATCTCTGATCGGATTGACGTTCCAAGGCAACCAACACGTTATCATTTGGCAGCTGTGGATGAACAAGCAGCGAAGCGTCCACCAGACAGGAATTTTTGCAAGTTGTTTCCGCGGATACGGAGCTGCCACCAAAGTCTCTTTTAATGCATTAATGCATCGTATCAATTATAATATAAATTGATTTGCAATAGCATGATGTCTGTACGTGTAAGTAGTAATTCTATCGGGAAATATCCATCGTTTGGTATCAAGCGGAGACAAACTCACCTTCGTGCATCGGTATACACCCATGCGATGTTTCCTTGACCGGATCATATTTGCTGTGTGTGTGAATTCGCGTCGATCGCGAAGACATTCCACATACATATCATGCCGGATATCTTTTGCAACAATAACCCGGGTAACTCTTTTTTCTTTTCTGATGTTCTTCGGTCCGACCACAATCGAGTACATTGTGGGGCACAGTCGCACGTATTCTTCAATTAGCTTTCCATACCACTCGTCTTTAAATTTTCATATAACTTTTTGTTGATGTTACTAAACAACGGGTGTTCTTTCGGATACTCACTGATGTCAAATTCGTTCGCGAGTGTGTCTGATGCAATATCCGTATAATACTTTGTTAATGGTTATATGCATCAGCAAAGAATTGGTGTCTGTGTAAAGCATCTTGACACGATCCTGGTAAAACGATTTAGTCTTGTCGTAATAAAACTCGAACATGAACAGTTTAGATAAGTCCAGCGCTGACGCGCCAACATAGATATGATATGTTAGCTTCAGTTTCGATTCTTTTACTATGTACGGCAATGAGTCCCGCATCGAAGATCTTCCGAAATTCAAATGCTGGGTCAGCAATAAGTCTTCCAAGCTTGTCTTGTTATGTATCACGGACAAGATCAACGAGGATTTGTTTCCACAAGTTTTCCATAGTATTGCCAAATACGGAATTATTCATGAGCTTGAAAAAATCTTTCCCAAACTCATTTTTAGCATCCGTTCGCAGATCTGTATTCATTTGGATATAAGAAGACACCCAAGCGTGTTGGTAAAATCCAAGCATCAGATTAATTTTAATTATTTGCATTCTTAATCGCAGATACAACTGCAGGTTTCGTATGTGGACTACATAGCTGGTTTTAGTTCGAAGATTTGGAACAAGCTTGGTACATTCAGTAAACTTGCGTTTGGATTCGTCAACAATTCCACACTGACACGGGGAAAACCATTCGCGTGGCACCACTAAAGCTTCTGGTGCAAGAAGATAATCATTATGAGTGTGGTTAAGCTCATCTGGATATCCTAAGTCAACTTCATAAAAGGTATCCGTGGTCGCTGTTGCTGTTGTAATCGTGTACGTGATTTTTCACATCTATGAGCTTGGGATTATTCCATTCAAAACCACCAACAGGCAGGTGCTGCATCATCTCCAGTCATACAAGTTGTTTCTGTCAACTGATGTAACTGTTTGGGAAGCGGGGTCAGATCTGTACACGTTTGGGTTGTCAGCGCGCGTATCGGTGTCTCGCCATGGAAATCCCATCCGAAGTGAGCGCTTGATAAACAAATGCCGATCGATATAAGTCAGCGACTCTAACTCCACCTTGGTTTTTGATAAAAGCGCATCCCAAGCCATTCCCGGCGATGTGAAATAGGGCGCAGGTCAAGCTTGTATACTCTCATGGCGGTATCGTGAAACGCCTCAAAAACATTCGCGAGCAACAACACATCGTTGCGCAAATACAAATTGTGATAATCACCCATGTTCTCTTGCATTGGAATGCAGACCAAACATTGTTCGCGTGTGTGTAGTCGCTGGCGGAAATACCTTCGCCAGACAACGATGAATACAATGCCTCGATCGGTGGTAACTGAGTTTCGGCAAACTTGTCCCAGTCGCTCATATACTGGTATAGATGCACTTCTTTACAAGTCAGCAGGTTGAACTTGTCCATTTCAGTAGGGGAAGCACCACCGTATCGACGAGTAATTGTAAAACTATCATTGCCATTCGCTGCAAGGTTGTTTACTAGTTTGTGCAATGATGAATTCAGAAACTGAAACGAATCAATGAACTGCAATTGTCCTATCCAAAATGTCCTATATTTTTCCATTTTGTTTGGAATAACCCGTATTGGTGCATTCGATGCCGTTGCGACTCCTTGGATTATTAAGTGACCATCATACCCACGCAGGTTACGAAACACCACAGGGATTTATATTTTTAATTGGGCAAATTCGCAACTGTAAAGTGCATGCTCTATGTGCGGCTTCTCGGTATGCATCAGTGATATGACAGTGATCACGAATTTTGGAACTTTCAGTTCCCTCACTATCAGTCCCAAAGGGACCATCACAAATTCAGCAATGAGGGGCAGTGGAAAACTCGCGTGTGTTTTCATTAGCCAGAATCATGTCTGCGGGTGAATAGAGCTGTCGTCGAATCCATTTCGCGGTAACTTCAAGCGATTTATTAAATACTTCAACCGAATCTTTCCCACGATACAATATTGGTGGCTCAGTTTGCCGTTGCATCTAACAACATTGTAGCAAAACCAGCATGTGATTTGTTCAGCAACTTGGACTGTGTTTGATTGGACTGTGGGGGATTTTTGATTGTTAATGTCGGGAAGAGAAGCTTCATCTGACGACCTTTGGTCGTTCACGGGAACGTTTAAGTATGCAAAGTCCGCGTAAATCACATACGTAACTTTCATTTTTCGTTGCACCGCGGAGAGTTTCAAAATGTTTTTACCAGGCTCTGGCATGATAGTGAGCTGCGGCTTTTCACTTATTACACCACAGTAAAACTAATGATTGTAAAGCGAAGTGACTTCGGGCCTTTATCCCAAACAAACACATTGACGGCGATGTCAGTGTTGAGTCGTTCAAACTTGCTAATGTTAGTAACTTGTACGAGGAATTCAATGTTACCAAACTCGAGTTCGGTACTTTCGAGGTTGGTCTGTATGATAGTTTACAGGATACAACGCGGATACTATTGCCCATTCAAAACATCGATTGCCATCAATTTTCACATTGATTACTGACCGCGGTGGAATCTACTCTAGCGTTGATCCGAGAATAGGCACATATGTGGAAAAATGAAGCTCAGCTTGTAAACATCTAGAAAGCATCCATCCTGAACCTTCTATGGAGAATTTTTCAAACTTCTCAAGGATCCTTGCATAACCTTTATCGATTTCATCATTGATGATCTCAGTGTCTTTGTGGTTCAAGATCACCAGGATATTACTCTAAAACCATGTTGGAAATATTATAGATAGTGTAAAACAATCTTTGGTTAAATGACCAGGCTTGGTAAATTCCACACTGAGAACAATGTAAACCTTAAATCCAAACGACAGCGCTCTCTCACCCACTTGCTGTATCGTTGATATCATTCCTGGACACATATTTGATAAAGTTGAATAGCGTCTCTGCTTGGCCGGTATGCGCCTCGGATAATAGCGCGATAATCGTGAAGATCGCCAATGCGCTTGTGTAATTTGAATTCTGGAACTTTTTGTTGATGAACATACTCGACTGCCTCAGAGGCGATAGTGGCTGCAATGCGTTGGCGATTTTGTTAATCGTGGACTATATTTACAATTTCGGCTTGCCGGGCTCGTGGAGGAATTCTAATATTGAAGCTGTCGCACGGTCTGACGCGGTTCGACTATATTACCTAATAATACAAGTATGTTAGATTTTTTTGCACCGCTTTGTAAGTTTATGCTACGCTCGCGCGTGAATTGTCTCAGTTGTTGTACTGTACACGTTGCTGGGGTAACCGGCTGTGGGTTATCCGGGGGAAGTTGTTGTTGGTTTCAATAACTCAAGTAGGTCAGCTTTTGGCATACGGCTTGGTATTCGTATCCGACGCTGTTGCGCGAGTTGCGTTAGTTCAGTCACAGTCGGCATACTGGTATATAAGGAAAATCTTTGTCTAATTGCAAATTCCGTCAATAAATTGTTTAAGAATTTTTACTTTACCAGGTTTGGAAACTGCAATCGCTTCAATCTATTATTTCAGTGACCTCTTTCTCCTTTCATCGACATTTTGTATGTGATAATTACCAACATCAAAAAGTGGAGTAGAAACATCAACTACCAAATTATCAGATACAAGATTATCATCATGATGTAGCTCACTCCGATAGAGCAAAAGTGCTGCATGATGCTCTAAATACTTCTACTGAAACAAATGCAGAGACTGTGTTGAATAGTGATTCACTCCGAAAAGCTGCAAAGATATGATTCATTTGGGAAGTTGAACAAAAGCATCTTCACAATGCACAAGGGAGGAAAGCAGCATCTTATATCCAAAAAGTGACTTGACATCGTTTTCATGGAACGGTGCATGCATAAACTTTTTCTGGGTAATCTCATCTGTGGATTTATTATGCAGAATAAATAAATGTATGACATCGATATAAATATTCAATATACGGATATGGGGCTCGTAAATAGGGATTATATAGGGCAATATAACTCTTTACATGCCAAGTTTGCCTGTTGTCAATGCTACTGCTATAAATTTTTCAGCTAATATACGCACAAAGGATGGGGTCCAACTTTCAATATTTAAGATTTCAGGACCCCTAGTGTCCCTAAACACAGAGAGTTTGGCTGTTTGGTCAATATGAAATATAAACTGCTGCCTGTCAAGTGAATATGTCATATTAAGATGCAAAATTTGCTAGGTCTACATATTTGTCCTGCCAATTTTTTATTTTCAATTAGGAAGGAATCTGTCATGAAATGGGTGAAGACAGCAAGGAGGTCGGCCCCTCTTCAGGCCCTGTCCACTCATCATCAGCTTCATCGTCTGAGGAAGACGAAGACTAATTGACTTCGATATCAGAGGCATTAGAAGAAGAGTCCGGCAATGGACGCCTCTAGGCCAGGGAGGCCAATAGCGCCTTGGTGATGCTTGCCACCAGCTCATATTATTCTTTACAGCCTGCTGTGTGGGTCCACCACTCTTCTCCTTTGAGAGGTCTGGCCTGGGATAGAAATCCGACGTCTCTGCGAGTGTGTAGCCTATCACAGGATCTCTTACGACAGTCTCTTTAGGGAGAACAAATTCAGAAAGTTAGCACTCACGGTATTATTTAGTCAAATTATGCATCTCATCATATATATATATATATATATATATATATATATATATATATATATATATATATATATATATTCAGAAGATGTCACTGTTACTTGCATTTTTCGCGAACTATATTCATATTTCCTTGAAAGTAATGTTTCACGGTACTCTTAATTTTAGACCAACAAAAAACAGACATTGAATTCTCATCATTTTCAACTATATCCCAACCTAGAATTCAATAGCTGTCACCAATATTGCCACAAGTAGGTGAAATTATTTTCTTTTGACTCATTTGATGTTTATCATAGATGATCGTATCTGGGTGACACAATGATTGAGTTTGATGTTAAAATTCACCTGGATTTAATTTACTACAAGATTGCTGTGCTTTTACTCAAACTTTTTTACTTCCATTTTTATATTTTACATCATTGTATATTGTCAAACTTTAGCATGTGTGTTTCTTACAAAGTTCCATATGATTTTTCTTTGTGTTTTTCAAAGTTGTTTAGAGTTTAACTTGCACCATAATACAGCAGGAAATAAGTCATTTTCCCCACTTGCCCACCAGACAAGTAAAATAAACTTCACTTGCCCAGCAACAAAATTAACTTGCCTGCAAAAAAATCTCGGTGTATATAAAGACCTTTTTTTTACTCATAATCCATGGGTCTGGAGTTTGATACCCGCACAGGCCAGCCCGGATCGACTGCTTCGGGGTGTCTTTGGGAAAGGCACTGAGCTTCCATTTCCTCGGCATGATATAGCCAAAATTTGTTTAAAGTGCCGTTGAAACCAACTGCAAAAAAAAAAAAAAAAATAAATGAAATAAGAACAAATAACATAAAACATAATTATCCTTATATTGAATCTATTTTTCTTTTCATTATCGAACTTGAAAGTGTCTCTATTAAGTCAATTTGTACAAGTTTTAGTTTTAATGCATTAACTCTGCGTGATTTCAATCTGAAATGTTAAAAAAATGCATTTATTTACATGTAGGTGTTATAAAGAAGAAGTATGCATAAATGTATCAAATGATTTTGGTCCATGTGTTTTTGTTATTATTGTTATTTTTGTTATTATTATTATTATTATTATTATTATTATTATTATTTTTATTTTTATTATTATTATTATTATTATTATTATTATAGTTGCTGTTGGTTCTTGCTGATCCATTTACTTTTCACTTTGTGCTAGTTCTTAACATTTTATATTCTGAAAACAACAGAGCAATGTATTTGGAAGATGATTGTATACATAATGATCACGATACCCGTTTCAAGAACGTTAGAAGTCAAGCAAGTAATGATATCAGCTTTAATTGAATGATTTTCATTTTATTCTTTGCTCTTAAATCATTGATTTATGTGCCAAGTTTAGATCATCAACATCGTCTGAAGGTGTTCAATTTCAGTTTTTAATAATATTCTTTGACAGAAAGCACGTTTCAGGTCCACCTTAATGTTGTTTAATCTTGAATTGATCCACGTTAGTCTGTCCAGTATTGAAACTAGTTTAATCCAAATCACCCAACAAATCCATACCTCAGCGCCTTGAAATTTAAGATAATGTACAATAAAGATGAAACAAGGGTTTTCATAATTTAATAAGTGATTAAAACTCTGAAGTAAATAGTTTCCATTTGTTCACAAGCACGTAACAGGACCACTTTTGTAGGACCTGGGTATGAAATGAAACATTACGATTACGATGGCTTACACAAATAAAACAGGTTTTATACGAAAAAAGATTTATTATTGTAATATTCAATTGATAAAAATGTCTTTTCAGATTGTATGATGTAGTGTAAACAAATGTCCATCAGTTTGTTTCAGTATTATTGACTATTGTGCATATGTCAGCCAGTTGAGTGATCTCAGGTCCACTTATGCCCCTTGTTTCAGTATTATCAACTTGATACAGTGCTCTCTCTTTACAAGGCTGTTCATGGGAGCCATACATGTGACCAACGTTATATATGAGGAGCACTGTAATTAGGAATATTCCAACAAGGTTTTGTCCTGATAGTGCGTTAAAATGCAAAAATCGAGTATTTAATGATGTGAAATCACAATATAATTGGTTCTCATGAGCCAAAAAGCAAATATAAAGTAAAAAATAAATAAAATATCCGATGAGTTTAATTTCAGTAGCCAGTACTCTCATATCCCCAGCCAGGAGACAATATCTCGGTTTGACCATGAACTTAAAGGTCTTGCAAAACAGTTATACATTGAGAAGCTCACTAATCTTTCAAATGGAAAGGAGGTCTTAGTGTCCTGGTACAGATCTGTTTTAGCCGACAGGGCTAGCAATCTCTCATCCTATCCAAACAAAAGGCTTGTCGTAAGAAAATCTACAAAACAGGGTACAAGTGCCAAAAAATACGCCAAAGATTGCTATGCCTTATATTTATTCTTGAATGGAGATGATTCTGAAATAGAAGATATTTCTTGTAGATCAGCAACCGCAAGAACACCAGTGACTCCCAGGTGTAAAGATAGTAGTGATTCCACTTCAAGCGAACTTACATTAGCAGAATGTAAAGCGGACCTGCATAACATGACCGTAAGGGTTAATGACTTAAAGATCGAAATAAATGAAGCTACCAAACTTATTCAATTGAAAGACGAGAAAATTGATAAACTAGAAAAGCAAAACACTACCTTGCAATCTACTTTAGAAAAACTTGTGTCTGAAGTTGAGGCTAAATTCACGGTGCTTGAAGCTTTTAAAAAGTATACATCTAGCAGAATTCACAATATTGGTGATTTTGACGAAGCCAGCTACACAGCACGACTTGATGCCATTGAAGCCAATGCTTCGAAATTGTCAAACAAAGTGTTGCAAATATCAACTAAAATGAAAACGCATTTACCACATAGTGAGAAAGCAAGTGGTCACACTGATTCTCCCAAGAGTCCAGTTAATGTAGTTAAAAGCTCGCCCATACCAAAAACCGCTTCACCATTACGCTTTCAAAATAATGAATCTAGCGGAAAGGCACATGTCGCCGTAACATATGCAGAAGCCACTGCTAGACACTTGAGTCCGCAACCTGTAGCAGGCCGGTATAGAGACTCGAACATACAACACCAAACGGTGAGTACTATTACATCAACAAAACAATACGCACAAGAAAGAAAAGAGGCAGCTGGAGACCAACCAAAATGCACTCATACTGATGAAATACAACGAAAACATGACCAGCAACAACAATCGTATACAGATAGAAATTCCAAAACCAGTCAAGTAACATACAGTCCTAACCACACACAGTACAATTCCTCTATTACGAGCAACGGTGGACCAATTGATTCTGGAAGAAATGATCATCGACAAGATAAAAAAGGACCAGACTTCGATACAAATGAAGTAAGGACTGATGATACTGGAGAAGTCTTTTTGGAGTATCGCGCAGAAAAACGTACAGGTACTACCTAGGAAATATCGATAATCGAACTACAAGATCAGGGATAATTTCATATTTGGAAGAAAGAGGACTACATCCGACGGTGATTCGTATTTTCCAAAGTAGGAATGGACGAAACTTAATAGTGAGGGTAAATATTCCTGCAGAAGAAGCAATATTAATAGAAAGGGAAAACTTTGTTTGGCCGAATGGTGTAGCATGTAAGCGCTGGCTCACTAGAAACCAGTTGCGTGCAAAATACGACCAACAGAAAATACATAGAGGAAATCACGAACGCGACGACAATGAATTCAGGGGAAATAATTTGGGATTTAACTTAAAACGTGGTAGTAGGAACAAATATATGGAACATGATAACGATGATGACTATGATGATCGTGACCAAGACTGCGACCATGATGATTATGATTACGATCATAGGCATGACAGCTTTGACGCCTATGACTCGAGAAGAAATCACAGAGAGTGGTAATCCGCTTTGATTATTGTACATGTATTGTTTACCGTATAGAAAATATGATCGTTAAAATGTCACTAATGACTACTGCAATATTATTGGTGTATACGTCTGCTTGCTTACTGATGCATAACAACAGTCTTAACATTCTTACTTGGAACGTCAGAGGAATTATGTCTTCTGCATTTTGTGTTAGTAATTTACTTGATCTATTAGAATGTGATATCGCCGTGATATGTGAACACAAACTGACAAAACAAACCAGCAAATTTATAGATACTCTTCATGGGAATTACATGTGTTATACAAAAATTGATAATACTGAAAACCGCTTAATCTCGAAAGGTCGAATAGGTGGAGTATCAATTATGATTAAAAACAACTTGGCCTACTCAGTAAAAGAAATACATTGCAGTAATGATCGAATTGTTGGCATTGAATTAAGATCGATAAAAGATGTCACAGTCTTTATATTTGGTGTGTATCTACCCTCTGTCGAAAATCTTAAGTAGTATCAAGAATGTATTGACTCAGTTGAATCCCTTTATGAGTATTACTCGTGTTACGGTGAAGTAATAATTATGGTGGATTTTAATGCCAGATACAGAGAATCACCATCATCATGGTGTGCATGGTATAAATGTAACGTGTTCATGGCTTTTGTTGACAAGAATGATTTGATACCATTGAACAAGTCAAATTTAAATAAAGGACTGAGTTATACGTTCGAGCCATGCAGATCAACTCTTGACTATATAATTGTTAACAGAAGAATGCTATATAGGGTCGTTGATTGTGAGGTTTTTACAAATCACGATACGTGCATAGCCTCTCAGACCATCATGTTGTGTGCAGCACGCTTACGTTTGCAGCTGCAAGGTATTGTAACTTTCGTTTTCCTATATTTCCATCTCCATCTTGGTCTAAATGCGGAGATGAGAAACTAATAGCTTACCAACTGGAAGTAGATAGACTATTAAAGGCAGATTGTGAATCGACCCCCCAATCACCCCCAAGAAATAGAAAACATTAATAGTAAATTAATTTCTGTAATGAGGGATGTAGCTTTTCAGGTCTTACCGTAAAAGTTTAATCCTCACACAAAGCCTTATTGGTCGCCTGAAGTAAAGAAAGCTCATAACAAAGCTCGTTACTTTCGGAAAAAGTGGGTAGAAAATGGAAGGCCACGAGGGCTTGTCCATGAATCTTACAAGCAATATAAAACTGCTAAAAGGGAATTTAGAAATACTCAAGGATTCTGCAAGGCTTTCCTCAAAACACGTGGTCAGGAATGAGCGAAAGTTTACTGGGGATAAAGAGAATTATATCAGAAATTGATAAAATGAAACTGAACTTTCTTGGTAAATTATGCCATCTTCCAGAAAATGTAACAACTAAAAGAATATTTTTATTCAGACTATATCTATATCTTTCTAGAAAAGATGTTACAGAACAAAAAGGCTTTATTCCAGATATATGTAGCATTTTGCAGAAATATAATATTTATGAATTTATTTAAATTTTTGTCAGAGACAAAATATTTCCAGGAAAAATACAGTGGAAACAAATTATAAAACATGCTATTCATAAATATGAAAACGAGCGCTTTACAAACTTGTGCCATACTGACATTTCCTACAAAAGATTCAAAAACGTTCATACTTCTATAAAACCCTCAATTTTATGGCAAACTCCAAAAACAACAAGAGGGTTACAGTTAATTACATCCCTTGCAAATGTTCTGACAACTGTTCCAAATAATACTATGCAAGTTTGTAAACACTGCAGTTACTCTTACACAGATGTAATAATCCATGCATTTATTTCCTGTCAGACGGTTAGACGACGGACGACTGATGACGGACAACACACGACGGACGCAGGGCCATATGATAACCTTCAGTTGGCTACAAATTGGATGAACATACAAGTAGTATAGCGGGGGTAACTGGGTACCAGATGGGGCACTCTGGGTACCAACAGGAAATTAACATGGTTGGTGTTATCTGGGTACTGGGTATGGGAAATGAACATGGATGGGCCGATCTGGGAACCTGGATACCAGATGGGGCGATCTGGGTATTGGGTACCAGGTGGGGCGATCTGGGTACTAACGGGAAAAAGGAACAGGGAGGGACAGAAGTATTTTGAGAGGGATAGAAGTGACACATACACCAAACACACAAACACAAAACATAGAAACAATTTTTTAAAGGCAATAATGAAGTAATCTTTTTCAAGAGAAGTGGGTGGCCCTGAAAAGGGACGTTGTTTTTTTTTACTTCTTCCACCATCTTTTCAGGAAGCCTAGGATGTTCTTCTTCTTCTTATTCTCAGGGAGCCAGTCAGGATGTCCCAATCGCCTGAACTTCTCCTGGACCTTCATTCAGTTCTCATTCAGGCGTTGGAAGTCTTGTTTCTTCTTTTGGTTCTCCTTGTCTTTTCTTTCTTTGGCCCAGGTACCTTTAATGTTGACCACCTCCTTCTCCAGGACTTGTTTCAGAAGACTCTTGACGGTGATAAGGGCAACACGGGGGTGGATACAACCACAAATCTTCCTGTACTTTGTTTAGGAAGTACTCCACCCCTTCCAGCAAGTCCAAGGCTTTCTTGATTAACCCTACTTGACAGGGTGTAATGGTAGAGGAGGTCTTTTGGGCTTCTTCCACCATCACTTCATTCACAAGACTCCTAGCTTTCTTTAGGGCTGACACTTGGCTGGTCACATACGTTAGAGTGGTCGGATATCGCCAATACCTTTCCATCCTTTCGAGTAAGGACTCCACCCCCACCATCCCATCCCAGGCTTCCTGCAATAGTTTGACGCTGGTCATTCTTGTCTTCTTTTACAGTCGACGATGAATGGTGCGACTGATGATGATTCTTGAATTAAAGTCGTTTTCGCCCATTCGGACATGTACGACTATATACCCCCACAGCGTGCGAAGCACGCTTAGGGGGATTCAATGTGTGATTAAACACACTATATTTTGTCAGGTGTGTTAACAGTTCGCAACACACCTGACACTGTATTGAGTACACCCCTCCAGCGCAGCATGGTTCCCCACAATTAAGGGGGTTAAATTGAATGCGCGCTATTGGAGAGTGTGTACATTTAACCCCCCCCCCACCATCAATGCATGGTTTCCCCACAAAGGGGGTTCATTGAAGGCATGATATTTTGTGAGGTGTGTTTATACCTGTACATAGGACTAGAACCACAATGTTTACAGGTATATAGGTGCGCGTCATAGCGCACGTTGTTGATTGAATTGCTTCAAGGTCTCAGTCAGGAGTGGCAGGCGGCACAGACTAGGCAAGCGAAAGCGCGAAGCGTGACGGAAGCTGAAACGCCAGGAACGTACATACATGATCAAATTCTGCCCAGTTAAACTAAGTCGGGCTGTCCCTAATACCAATAAAGTGTAAGCCACTTGTTCAAGTATGACAATACTTCGAGTTACAAAAATTTTTCCATTTAACGCGAATATTTCCAGTCGTAACAATTTTGTGTACAAAGTGTACATATTATTTGCAAAAAAACAATACCAATCTTTTAGTAAGAATTACTCATATCTTTTTCGTATCACGCACACTACAACTGTGAGTTGAGATTTTTTAGACGGTCGTTCGAAATTGATCAAATTTGTGTTTTAAAAGAGTATAATCAAAAGGGGTTTTCGAAAAAAAGCCAAATTGAAAACCCAATTGATTCAGGCAATGTGATAGCCCTTAGAAGGACTGTTTAGCCCTTAGAAGGACTATTGTTAACAGCAGGTGGTCCCCGGTAGAGAAATGCTGCTCCATGTGGTTGGCTGTTGGCGGGGGTAGGTCGACATTTAATCAATTGGCCAGCACAGCAGCCTGGCCCCATACTTCCATACTTCTTTAGTTGTAGTTGGGTGTTCCATAACTGCTGCCAGGCTGACCAAGACTGCCTCCTCCCCTCCTCGTCCACTGCGTCTCCCTCTACCGGTTAGCACGTCTGCCACACGTCTGCTCTGCTCCACCTGCTGCTGCCTCTGAATCGAATGATGGTGCGACTGGGGAATGCGTCGCTTTATATGCTGGAAGCACGGACGTGAATAAAAACATCCCTTCCCGAAAAACATAGATAAAAAATGTTATCATACATAAAAACACACACCCAGTACGCGGACCTAAAAGAAACACTTTTAATAAATTTTTAATTTTTTAATTTTTTATAAATCACATACACACTCTATACAAATTTTTTTTTTTGAAAATATTTTGTTAATTTAAAAAAAAAACCACATACACCAACATACCTACAAACATTTTTGTGAAAGGGAATGGGATTTATTTTTATTTTTTTATTTTTATTTTTTTATAGAACACATACACCAAACATACACTCTATACAAAACACACACCACACATACAAACATTGTTTGTGAAAGGGAATGGGATTTTTTTTGAGTAGGAAAGACAAAACATACATACACTTAACCTACAAACACTTATAGGTCAATTTTAGAGTAATCTTTTCTAGAGATATGGATGGTCCTGAAAAGGGCCGTTTTGTTTTTTTGTTTTTTCACCTAGAGATGGGGACACCTCCCAGGCCTGGCCCCACAAGCCGCACACCTCCCACTCCAATTAGCTCCACTACGGCGGTGTTTGTTGGAGAGGGAGAAGGCAGACGGGGGTTGAGCTGCTTGACTCTCCCAATCCTCCGTCATCATCCGATGAGGTCTAATCGGCTCTATCTTCTTCTTCTCCCTCTCCTCCATTTCCTCCAGTTCCCTTAGTAGCTGCCACGCCACCTCTAGGTGTTCTCTGATCTTTTTCAGTGTTTCTCTTTTGTTCATCTTCTTGTGTTGACAAGTCGACGGGGGTAGCTAAGCTGGGAATGCGTCACTTTATATGCTTAAAGCACGGATGTGAAGGAAAACATCCCTCACACCTACCTAAAAAAACATCACCCACACTACCGCGTCTGACGTCAACCTTGTGACGTCATTATTTGCTTCGCGGATCCTGCACTCCACCACACCTAATAAAAAAAAACATACCCAGTACGCGGACCTAAAAGAAAACACTTTTTAATTTTTAATTTTTTATTTTTTATAAAACACATACACCAAACATACACTCCATATACAAACACACACCCTATATACAAAATTTTTTTAGAAGGGAAGATTTTTTTTTTTTAAAACACATACACCAAACACACTCTATACAAACACACACCACACAACCATTTTTTTTAGAAGCGAAAGTTATTTTTTTATAAAACAACCAACACCAACATACAAACACACATACATATTTTGGGAAGGCAATTTTTTGGATATTTTTCTTTTCTAGAGATCTGGGTGGCCCTGAAAAGGGCCGTTGGGGTTTTGTTTTGGTAATAAGTTTTTTTTAACTTCTAGCAGCAGGACGGTCACATTTCGCCACAGGCCTCACTGCTGCAGGACAAGGTCTCTTTCTGGTGAAAGAGAAGGCAAACTCCTCACAATCCATTCTGCAACTGACTTGTCCGTCTGGTTGTTTCAGCTGCTGCAAGAGTTGTTGTTGTTGTTGTTGTTGTTGTTGTAGCTGCTGCTGTTGTTGTTGTATTTGCTGCTGCTGCTTCTGAACTCTTTGTCTCTCCTCCCATTCCGCTCTGTCCCTGATGACTTCTTCTCTCAGGACTTCTTCCACCAGATCTTGAGCCATTTGCAAAAAGATCATCGTCTTCTTCTCTGGGTTCTTCTGAAGTAAATTATACATCACCCGCTGCATATTCACCAGTGCTTCATTCAACTTGCTAATTTTAGCTGCCATCTTCTTGAAGTGTTGTTGACGAGTCAAAAAGTGTGAATGAACTGCCTAGCGCACCGCTTTATATGCTGGAAGCGCGGACGCAATGGAAAACATGTCTCAGATCGATAGAGAGAAATGTGACAGAGTTGGTACCTCAGAGGGATAGAAAGAAGTGAAAGAGCATATCCATTTTCATTTTTTTCAATCAAGAAACAACACATCATTTTTTTCAAAAATCAACATTTTTTAATACATAATAAGAAGCTTCTCTAACACAAATTGCAAAAACCAATAAACAAGATTAAACATGAACGTATTTACAGGGTTGACAGCGTTGGGAAGTCAAACTGGACTTCCACTGTTCTACATCATTTTGTCCTCGATGCACACTACGTTCCTGAGCTAAAGACAAGAGATAACCATAAGGTTCACAAAACCATCTTTCTACTTTGGCATTGTTTCTAGCATACTCCCTATCAAAACAAGTCACTAACTGTTCTAAGGAATATCCAAGACTGCGTTGATGAAGAAAATGTACACAATATTGTCCACACACCTGTAATGGTGCAAATTTCTGTCGATTTCTGTAGAGCACAGTTTAGTTTGACAGAGAACAATTAATTAGATTTACGAGGACAGGTACCATATGAAATCGCTATACTGCAATGGTTTTAATGTTCGTGTTGTGGGTGAGAGGGATTCTTAATTAAGCATTCGTTTATTCAACGGTCAGACAGATTGGAAGGAAAAGGTCAACTTGGATCTTGGTATCAAAAATGTCAGAGTTGAGAGGGTACAGAAACCATTTGTAAGCTAGTGGACGTAGTATTATCTTTTTGAGGTTGTCCAGAATCAGTGAAATAAATAGCGCGAAATCTAGAAGGTTACGCTGACTGAATTGTCGCATATTTATAAAAGGCGGTAGATCCGTTTAATCTGATTGGCTACGCTAAATAAGGGGCGTGTTTCCCACACGAAATTTCATGGTTTTAATATGCCCCATCGCAAAATTTAGCCAGTCTAAGTTTTTGCTGCAAGAGAAATAGCATTTGGCTCCGAGATTGAATTTAGAAGAAATTATTTCGTAAAACAATTATCCAAGGGACCGGATGTCTGGAAAGTTGACGGACATAATTCTGGCGGAAAAAGCAAGCAAGGCTTGAAAGCACAAGGTATTTGCATCAATCTCATGTAATTCGTTGATACCAGTATATTTATTTGCTTGAATTTATTTGGGTATATTTGCATGAATTTAATTGTTTAAATTCGTAGATCAATTTACTTGATATGAGTATAACTGTGTTTGAGTTCATTTATCTGAATTCGTACAATAATCTTCTTTATATGAGCTTGACGAATTGTTTGAATTTGTCGTCTTGATTGTTACAGGAATCCTGTATTCTAAGAATTTCATGCATTACTTTAGTTGATATGAGTTGCGAGAATCCGCGTGAATTCACCAATCTTAGATGATTTCACGTATGATAAAGACTTGAATGTGTGTATTCGCTGAAATTAACGTAGTTAAGCCATGTAATGAATTTCATTCATTCATTTGTATAATTGAGATGGACTGAAACTGTTATGTCTCGTGGGATGTTAATGCGAGTCAGTGATGAAATAGCCGTTAGGAAGTACATTAATCTTATGAAACTAGGTTTGTTTATGGTCTACCATGTTTGGCTTGACCAGATAGCCTTTGGTATCTGTTTGAATTTCGATAGGACGATATCTGATATAACGAGAGTGGAGTAATGTTCTACTCCCAGAAGGATTTGACAGTAGATTTAGGTTGCTTCTCTGTTTATTTTGAAAGGGGAAATAGCTCCATCCACCTTCCTACCTATCCACGCACTGACGTATCCACGTACCTACTACGTATCCACCACCTACCCACACAAAGTTTGAGGGCTGACAAAGGCGAGATACAGAGAACGAGGAAGGGAAAAGCGAAGGAACAAAGAGAACCGCAACGTTGAAGTTGGAGAGACCAGTCTATCGCAGGTTATGAAGTTGTACAAGGCAATGACTTCGATTGTACACTCGATTCTATGATGAACTAATTCTATCGTTTAAAACAGATCGGCTATTTGCATAAGTATTTTTGTGTTTGAAATTCAGTGAATGATTTATTTCAAAAAGAAGTGTATCTTCCTAATGTAATGTGTTTTCCCAGTTTGTTTATGTAATTGATTAAATTGTTATATTTTCATGTACGGGGGCTCGTGTTATTTTGTTCTATATATCTGCTCAGATCTCTATTTATTCCATCTATAAATTTCATAAGTTATATTATTATTTACTCGATCCGGGCAATAACACCGAGGTCGATCATCCTCTAGGTAACGATAACCAACCAAATAAAGTGGACACCTTGTAACAAGGTTAGTAACAGAAAAAAACACCACAACACCATAGAATCGGATCCTTGTAATCTGGCATTATTTAATCGAGTAGAGACCGCATTTCTTCTTATAAAGTCAATGATGTCGTCTTCCAAAAGAGGTAAACCATAAGAATCAAAGTATTCCACACTGTGATCTTTGGAAAAGTACACGGCTACCCAATGGGTTCCTGGTCGATGACTGTCGTCGGTATTGATGACATAGGCATGAACATCTTTAGGTTTGCGATGGGGAAGTTCATCTTTAGCACACACCATAGGATTCCAAGAAGAAGTGTACGAACTGCGAGTCAACAGGTAATGAAGTTCCCATGTATCCATTCTTTGTTCACAGGTAATAATAAGTCATCAATTCACACTTGACTTTATGCTCGAATATATCTGTCAAGTAAGTCCACCACGAATTACGGCGGGTAGTCTCTGTACTCTGTTGCAAGAGAGCTTCGATGCGTTTGGTCTCCAGAGGTGTGAGTGGAGGTGAGGAAGAATCCTGCAAGTCTTTATACCACTTTCTCAACACCTTTTCTTCCGAGATCAGAGACCAAGCTTCCTCCAGATATTCGTCCAATTTTTCTTCTGCAGTCATCATCATACATTTGTCGTGTTGTTTCTGACTCTGATGATCGATTTGACATCCATGACAATGTTCTCGGGTTAGGGTTGTAATTCTTTCAGCCAATTCCGTAACATAACAGGAGACTAAATGTTTTTCTTGTTCTGGCCATCGACAAGCCATAAATCCAATAAACTTGGGAACACTTTTTTTCTCTTCATCTTCTTTTGGTTCTGGATCAAAAACATTGTCATCACTGGTTGATGGTGACTGCTGTGGTTCACAAAATCCCTCATCTTATATTATCTCTATAGGTTCTTCGTGTTGCATCTTTCTTTTTTTCTTCTAATAGTCTAGAATAACTTCTCTCAAACTGTTGATTTCTAGAGTATTGTCAAATTCTGCATACAAGATGACGTTCACCGTGTTGGCTAGAGGTGTAGCAAACTGAAGTTCCACGCGAAGTTGGCCTGATTTTATAGGGTGGAAATGTCCTTCGTCGCTGCCTTGGTCATGAGTGAAATCAAATCCCCACAAAGCATATCCTCCTGCATAATCCTCGTACGAAATGCCGTGGCTGCTGTTGGTGCCTAACTGTCCCGTGGCTTCAAACAGGGTCAAGTAAGATCTCAAGTAATTTTTCTGGGCAAAGTTAGGTTTAAAAGGTCTGGTACACAACGTCTGGCCATCTCGAGTGACTTCTATCTGGGAGACGTTCAAGTGTTGAAACTCGAAAGGATTTTGATCGATGGCTCCGTTGAGGGCTGCATTACTGACGATGCCAATCAGCAAACGTTTGGGGAGCTGTCCTTGGAAGACGTGATCTTCAACTTTGGATCGGAGTCCAGCGGCAATGGTAAACGTTTTCACTTCCCCAGGATACTTGGCGGTGGTTCTGCTCAAGGTTTGACTGATGTCGTTGGCCACTTTAGGTAACACTTCGACACGGCGCACGTAAAGTCTGGCTTCTTCGATGATGGTTTTGTACTCGTTAGCATGAGCCATCAAATGGAAGACGGTACTACTGCGATTCAGTCTCACGCGTACATCCACTCCGTTTAACAAATACTTGTCTTGCAACCACATGTCCAAATGCAAACGATCCATCAGTTCTAAAGTGCGCCCTTGTTTGATTTTGTTCGACGGTCGTTAAATACCACATTGCAATGATCGTCAGCTTCTGTCAACACTGTGTCGTTGAAGGCATCCAAGGTGTCAGGTTTCCATGCCACGGAAGCATCCAGATGAGTGTTCATGGCTTATTTTCCGTACGTCAAGAGATTTTCCAAGTAAGCACGGTAAGGGTAAGTATCCATGCTGCTGCTGACTAGTTTGTTATTCAAGTACAAATCTACTTCGCTGAACAGGGAATGCATGAAATTATTGACGGGAGCTATTCTGGCATCGACCCCAGGATTGCTGTTGTCCGTTTTGATAACTTTGAGTTTCAGATACAAGTGGCTGCTATTCAGATCCATGTAATCTTCGGTTTGTCCTTTGATTTCAAATTCGATAGGAGCTGAAGTCGTCAAAGGCGATGCAGGATGAAATTCGACCCATTGGGATTCTTGCATCGTCATCATGGTGGGGGCATGGTAAACAGATCCAGTTCTGACTTGGTACATTCGCAAGAATCTCGGTGCATCATTTTTTTCAACCGTTAGTAATCAAACACGTCTAATTCTCTGACCGTTCTTATTTTCTTATTCTTTTTCTGAACACCGTGTGGTTTATGAGCTCTGAAGGGATATCGACGTCGTCTCTTTCTGCCTGGTCCATGCTGTGGAGTGGAGGAAGAAGTAATGCCAGGTCCAGAAGCGTGAAGCAAATTTATAGGGGTCTCTAGGCAACCCAAAAGATCTTTTCCAGTTTGCAGCAACACATTTTTTCCTGCTCTCATAAAGGCTTCTTTTGGATTTTGTTTGTCGATGAGAACGTTTTGAAGAAATTCTTTTCCTTGCGTCAAAGGAGCATCTTTTAAGGCATGCAATCCTCGAGTCACCATGGGTTTCAAAATGGGGGCTACCGTCCGAAAAGCAGATTTTAACATATCTCCTAAACTGTGTCCTCGTTTCCGAACCACTCCTCGGTACACAGGATACATTTTGGGTAGGTTACAATTCGCTGGAGAACCTTTTTCGAAAATGTAGTTTCACCATAACTTTTCCTTTAGTGAATAGTACACTTTGTCCCAGATCTCCTTTTATACTAATACACTGTCAAAATACGATTTACTGACTGGAAGATATTGTAGATGTACAAATTCACGGTGAACGTGATACGTGTTTCCAACTTTTTCGTACGCGGTGACAGCAGAATCCACCACATCCGAGTACACAAACAATAAATTCAGTCCATCCTTCAATTCGACAGGGTAACGAAAATACTTTCCGAATCCTTCGTTGCTGTGGATGTTTTTCATGGGAACCAGTTTTGTGTACCCACCCAAAATAGCAAACAACCCAGTACAAAAAGTGATGGACAATATTTTGTCCTTTGAAAAATGCAAGACGAGACTGCGTGCCACAGTATGGTAATCGATATGGACAATTTTTTCTTAGCTTTGTCTAAGGCTTTGCCAAATTGGGCGCTAAAGATAGCCGCAATCGTGTAGAATCAAATGTCGAGCACTAAAATAATACCCCACAGGAATTCTCATGGTATAGCTAGTCAAGGGAGGATTGGTAGGTGATACATTTTCGGATTCGTAAAGGCTAGGATCATGGGTGTCCAAGTGTTGTTGCACTTGCTCGTTCAGGATATCCACGACGAAACTGTTTTGACTTATGTTGATGTTGAGGACTTGCGTACGATGAACGATTTCTACCCAAGCCACTTCCCAATGAGATTCGTGATCCAATTGGATGGACTGAGATAATTTAACCGTGAAAAAACATATGGTGTTGTTGGGAAACAATTCCATCGAACTGTCACTAGGTAAAGTTAAATAAAATTGGTTATTCATAGTTCATAGGTTCTGGTGTCCTCGGAGTCACTCGCGGCCAAAGAAGAATGATGTTCAAACGGTTCCAAAATAGGGTTGCTGTTGTGGTGACTGGAAGAAGGAGGACTGGCGTTGGCCGTACCGTTCTGGTGACTGCTGTTGCTGTGACTGTCCGTCGTAAATTTCAAGGATGGACTGGGTAAAAGATAACCGATGCAACTGCTGAGTAAATTGGTCCACAATTGTTTGCCCCCCTTGTTGCAAACTCAAATTGGCAATGGCTGCTCCGATGACACAATACACCACAAAGATTTGGCAGAAAAAGACAATTTGATTTTTAGGCACACGTTCTCCGCACCACACCCACAAAGGTTGTTTTTGTAATTCTTGAAGAGAGGAACTCTGCGAAGGAGAAGAGTTAGCTGCTGTGTTGAACGGCATGTTGGGTTACTTCTTCTTTTTATAGTCGACGACTTGGGAAGCGGCAATCCAAGAATCAAAACTAGGTGGATATCCTTTCCAACCCACTTTGACTTCTTCTACTCGACGTTTGCCCACTTTGCGTGTTCTTCGTTCGAGAATGCTTTCGATATCGTACAAGTCGTCTTCTTTTTTGGTCACTCGTTGTAACTCAGGCAAGTAAAAAGTTCCTTTTAACACTTCTCTATGCATATCTTCCAATTTATAGACGGGAGGATCACGTCCACGCACTGGTCCAGTAACACGAAACAATTCCGTCGTCCAGTTGAGTAAATAACATTTGTCGAAAGTGCATTTGGTTTTTTCGATGCGAATCCAATCTCCCGTCTGGAGCACCAGGGTTTTCTGGCGTCGTATCTTTGGTGTACCAAACAATTTATCAAACACCGTCAATTCGTTTTCAAGGGTGATCTCTTCGGGGGCACATCCGATGCTACGATGGTACGATTGATTGTAAGCTTTGACCAAACGTGGTAACACGTCGATGTACTTGAGAGTGTGTTGATGTGTACAATATTTCCACATGCGTTCTTTGAAAGTTCTTTGAAAACGTTCCACGACACTAGCTTTGGTTTCAGGATTTTCGGTGTTAAAAAATGAATGTGCCGTTGTTTCAATTCTTTTTGAAAAGCTTGGTTTAGAAATTCGGTGCCTTTATCGGTTTGCCATCGTAAAGGGTGACGACCACTTTGTTTCAACAGCAGTTTTAAGGCGCGTACCAACTCGGTATTGCTTTTAGAAGTCAAAGGCACGACCCAAGCCAATTTATAAAACACGTCGATGACACAAAACAAATATTTGTAACCACGATTGTACGCTGCCAAATGAGAGATTTCGGCTAAATCTGCTTGCCATAGATGATCGATGCCATCCACTTTAGTTTGACTTCTAGAACATTTTCGTCGAACGAGTTTATGTAACGTGTACGTCGATTGTTCTTGTAACCATCGTCGTACTTCTGCCAAACGTACACTTTTCAATTTACTTTTAGCAGTCCAATACAATTTTTGAACTCCTCCGTAACCAGCAGCATGGGCAGGATTGTAGTAAATGCTAGCTAAACGTTTCTCCTTGATTTGACTCCTCAATAAGTCACCCACTGTTCGATACTATTTTTGGTGTCGTGAGATTTGGACGAAGCTGCTTGACGCGTTCGACGACCCACAGGACTCGGTTGTGAAGAAGGGGTGATGATAGGTTTCTTCTTGGTGGTGTCTTTTTTCACTTCAGTCTTGCTTTCTTTCTTTTTTTCTTCTGCTGAAGAAGGAGTGGACATCATCTTTTAACCCAAGATTTCATTTCTTCTCAATGAGGTGTAGGAGAGGGTGTCAACAAGCCAGCTCCAATCTTACTAGAGATGGGAGCAGACGGAGTTTGAAACACTTCTCGGGGCTCGTCTTCTTCTGTCGTCCCCGTGGCGGTGTTTGTTTTAGTGGTGGTGACTTTAGGTTCGCTTTTCATCAGGGCCTTGAAATCTCTCAGAGTGGGTTTAGCTTTTCGTCTAAAGCTTTCTGGTGACAAATCTCTTCGATCCATCAGCGATTGTAATTCTTGTTGTAACTGTGACATCTCGTTGAGATTCGTATTGGGAGGTAAATGAGGCATCCGTTGTTTGTTCAAACGATGGAATTCCATCTATCGTTTGTAAGGAAATAAAGTCAGTTTTCGTTCTTCCATAAGATTCAAAGGTCCAAGTGTGTCGTCTTTCCAAAGAAGGGTGTCCTTTTTATCTTTTTTTTTTCCTTCCCGTCTTTATCGCATGACTCCTCCTAAAAGGGGTCCAGCAATCGTTCCTAACAAAGGAGCCGCTATTTTTAACAACGGTCCTATCAGGATGGGTAGAAATCCTCCTCGTTGCACCAACATTTTTTTCTTTCGACGGAGAGGTATTTTCTTTTTTAACCATTTGGCGTTGAACGTTTCGATCTTTGCCTAATTTCTGTTTCTGTATCTTGGACAAAGGTACCGTTCCTTTCAAGACGTTCAAACAAAATTCGCACACGGTATCGATGATTTCTTTGGGGGCTGTTTGAATGAGTTGTTTTCGCATGTGAGGATTGGATTTAGTCGGGACAGACAACACGTCCCAATGTTTGGCCAGACGAGGTGGAAGTCCTTTTTTGGTTTTGCCTTTCTTGGGACGAGTAGAATGGTGTGCACATTTGGTGGGCATATTGGATGTCAGGAACCAACAATAGAACTGAGGACTCTCAGAGGTCACACTTCTTTGTTATACTGGAACACGTCTCCACTGATTGTCCGCACGGCGTACCATCTTCACGACAGGCATCACTCGACGTTGAGGTGTTTTCAACGGACTAAATCGACTCAGTTCTTTGTAACACGCCAGTTCTCTCTTGGACTTTGGTTTTTGGTGACCAAACTACTTTTTTTTAGCGGCAGCCGCAGTGGCCAGATCAGCTGAAGTCGATGGCCCCGGGGTGACTTTCGAAATGGGTTTCCATTTTTGCATCAAATTAGGAAACACTTGTCTTAAATCCGGTTTGGCAGGCATCATGACGAAGGGCGAGGAAGAAGATGTGGACGGAGGAGAAGGAGACACCGTCACTGCCACTCGTGGCTTTCGGGAGTACGTGCGCGTCCTAACAGTAGTACCTCTCTTTCGGGTAGTAGTGGTTGGTGTTTTCTTGGAAGGGCTTTTCTTCTTCTTCTTCTTAGGGGCTTTCTCCTTAGGGTTTTTCTTCTTGGGGCTTTTCTTTTTGGTTTTGGTTTTGGCTTGGGTATTAGGATCCCATTTCAAAAGAGAACGAATCATGACACCTCCTAAAGAACCGCTACCACCAGGGGTCAAAATGATTTGTTTTTTAGTGCGTGATCGATTCTAGGATCGGCCAGTTGTGACAATGCCACTTTATGTTTTTCAAAAAAATGTTTGGTTTGATGAGGGATGTGAATGTCATCTTGAAGTAATTGACGTGCTGTCAAAGTAAGCCATCGTAACACTTCTTTGAGACTAGCTTCTAACAAATGGGCACGGATTTGTGCATTTTTTCGCGACTGATGTCATAAAGGGCACGAATCAATTTGGCAGGAGGATGAGATGGAAATGAAGTCATATCGAAGACTGTGAGAAAGAAATGACGCGATGGATGTTTTGTTTTTTTCTCAGAGGGTGGCTGAAGGACAGGACTTCCTTCTTGACCCCAATGGTGAAACAAACTGGTACGAAATCTCAAATACTCGGGAGTGGTAGGTTTTAAATCGATGAGTAAATACGCACGAGGTGTTTGAGTGGCATCGTCGTACGCATAATTCAGCCCAGGAGTGCCTAACTGTTTGGCTAACACTTGCACTTTTAAACAAGACCACGTAATGAGCATTGAGACCTATGGTACGATGGGCTTTACTTTGTTGAAATAAATTTTGAGTAACGTAAATGATGCTGGCATTACGATGATGTCCTTTTCGTGTAAACCAAAGTTTAATTTATTCTTCGTCATCTTCTAACATGTCATCGAAGATGACCAGATGTGTCTGACTCAAGTCAGACACGATCCCATCGTCTTCGCGAGAAATGCCTTCGACAAACGAAATGGCTTCTCCTTGACTTTCACGAAGTAACGTGTAAAACGATTGCCGCTCTTTGTAACACCACACGATACGTTGAGGAGGACGATCAAACACATGAGATTTGTGTTCGATCAAACGTTTGACAAATTCGGTTTTGCCTGAACCACTCGGTCCAGCAATCAACATGTTAAAGGGATGGCGCAGATACAAAGCTTCCCAACTTGGACAATCTAACTTTCGTCAATCACTTTGACAAGAGAAGAAGAAGAGGCAGAGGAAGATGTAGCCATGACTGAGGTAGGAAGAATTTTGAGAAGAACATGAAAGACAGAAGACATTTTATACGTTTCATATACGTTTAATGTTTTATAAAAAAAAAAAAAAACGTTTACAGGTCATGAAGTACGAAAACGTATACAGCAAAAATGGTGAGGTACAACAATAAAGCCACCACTAAAAGAATCAAAGTTCTGTATAAACAAGTCAATGTACAACAACCACACACTTGATGAATAGGTGTCCTACGAATGGAGTGTACACGCACTGGCATTCTTGTCTCTGTGGTGGTGGAAGAATGAAATGTCTCTGACGGAAAGGTGGTTTGTTCCTCAGGTGTTTCTATGGGTACGACGGTGTGGTCTTCTTTTCTTCTTCTTGAGGTTCGAGTGTCATGGTGAACTTGGGTTTCAAGTGGTTCACTTCTTTTTGTCTTGGAAACTTAGTGACGCGCCAGGTCCTTGGCAAAGTGTGCCACTTCTTGTAGCCAAGCATCGAAACCAACAAATTTCCAGTCACGTACATCTTTCCAATCGTAAAGTTGTTGGTGTAACCAACTAGCGATGCACACTCCTTGAAACGTATGAAATGTAGATAAAGTTTGACTAATGTCTTCTTCACACGGAGGTACACAACTAGTGTTCATCACGATTCTCAACACTTTAAGCACAATTTGTCTTTTGTGCGCCGATAAAGCGTGTATGGTCATGTCTTTTTGTGTGTACCGTTCATCAAAATAATCCAAAACAAACACGGGTCCTCCAAAATAGTCCACCACAAACACTGTTCTTCGAAAATAGTCCACAACGAATGTCCTGGGAAACGAAATCCAAGAAAAGTAGTCACTAACACACACCGCATAGCGTCCAAAATTCAATGGAAACAGTTCCTGTATCAGGTGTCTATAATCCTCTAAGGTCTGAACGCGATCGTTGACTTCCTTCCACGGAATACGTTTCACAAGTAAAGACAACGGTCCTGGCATGGTTTGCTTTTATATCCAGGTTCACAAGGTTGGTATCTTTTGTGATAGTCTACTCCACAGCATCTGTGATAGTCTCTCCCAAGAATCAGTCTTCTTATACAGTGGAAGTAAGCATAGTTTAAAAATCGAGAAATAACTTTGAGTTTGCGTTTCACTTGTATCTTGCCAAACTCTCTGTAAATGCGTTCTCACAGCTCCAAAGGCAAACCACGAATGTGCTCTTCTAAAGTATCCGACATGGGTTACTTCTTAGGACCGAACAAAGGCAGGTACTGATAGCGCGGAGACCATCTGGCATGCACCAAGTAAGCGGAGTCTTTATACTCCCATTCGTGAAGCGTTACACCGCAACTGAAACACTGAACTTTAACCCCTTCTCCAAAGTAGATAAATCCAGATCTGGCTAAAGCTTTGGAAGTAGGTCCTTCCAGATATTTAGACAACTTATCTTTGAACGTCTGGAGTCGACTTTCAAAGTCGGAATAGCCAGCCAAAGCCACAGGCAGCGTCAATTCTTTGCCCATGTAGGGTTGGCATCCACAGTTAGGTACACGCTTAGCATCCACAATAAAGAAGAAAGGGCGTCCTGCATCGCTAGTGGGGCGGTAAGGAACACGCACAGCATCGCTGATGTCAAAGCGTACGGCATCAGTCTCGTCGCAAGGCACCGCATCGCACTCGATGTCGTGATCGCACTTGGAGTCCACAGTAGGTTCCTCGCTCGGTGTTTGTGTCGAGTTCGTTAGCATCGGTGCCTGTGTACTAACCTCTGCATTGATCTTGAAGTTCACCGTGAGTTCCTCACTAGGTGGGTGGGTGACACGAGTATTCATCTTCTCCTTCTTGCTCGGTCAACGTTTGGAGTCACAATGAATTGTTAGGCTTGGAAGTGGTCCCCTTTTTATACTGGAGAACGGTACTGTTTGCATTGTGGAAACACCAAAGAAAGGTAACCACAGCTTGGTGACCATCTGGCATGTTCCAGGATAGTGAATCTTTATAGTCCATGCGAATGGTTACACCACAACTGAAACACTGCACTTCGCTCCCCTGTCAAAAGTAGACAAATCCTGCTCTGGCTAAAGAGTTGGAAGTGGGTAATCCATTCCTATGCTTAGGCCATTTTTTGAACGTGTTCAGTCGACTGGCACAATCACAATAGTCAGGAAAGACCACGGAAAGTTTTTATTCTTTCAACTTGAAGTCTGCAGTGGGTCCATCACACGGTTGCTGCGTTGAAGTCATCGTCAATCTTGGTGCCTTTCTGTTCTAGTGAAGATCGGCGTGTCCGTACGGCAAAGATGTGTGGTCTGGAAGTCTCACTCGTTTCTGGTACACAATTTGGTAAACTTTTTCTAAAGGACGACTGACGATTTGGTGATTGGGTAACCGTACGATTTTGTGAGATTCAAAAGTTTTCACTCGAAAGTCTTGAACTTGTCCAGACTGCAAAGCATTTTTCAAAACCTCAAAGTTGACCACTCGGCTGGTTCGATAGTTCAGGGTTAATCCTTTGACACTGCATTTGGTGTGAAGTTGGCCTTGTCGGTCTCGGTATCGGTACCCGTAATTTTTAGGGCCACCGCTGGCAAAACTCAGGATCGTCTTTTGAGGGTGCTCGTCCGTCCATGCTCCTAAGCGATCTCCTTCGATGGTGGGGTGTGGGCAACCAGGGCAATGGATGTACATACAACTGTCGGTGTCAAAGTACAGGACACGATCTCCCATCACTTCTAAAGCCTCGTCGTACAATTTCAAGCGAGCATGGGCTGTCACGTAGGCTGCAATGACCACATTGCTAAACTCGTCGGGGTGTACAAACTTGGATTCTTCTTCGTAATTGACCAAGATCATATCTTCACGGATGATTTCTACGTGTTTGACTAGTTTTCCTTTGTCGTCCACCAGTTGAAAGTAGCGACTGGGATCTGCCAAGTATTCCGTCTTGGGCAAGATCGTACGTTGTGCCATTTTTCCCCACAAGCAATTCAACATGACTTTGGCAAACGATCTTCTTCTTTCGTTCTTTTCTACGTCTTCCAAAGTGATCCCTTCTGCGGCACGGTACTGTTCTTTGAATTGGACTTGGTCTTCGGGAGTCTGACACCAAGAGGGATAGCCGCTGGTTTCTTGTTTCAGTTTCAGAAATTGGTTGACGTAGCTGAGAAAATGCCTGGATTCGAGGCGTCGTCCTTTTGGTATTGTGCTGTGGTAGGAAAGTGCCAAATTTCGTACACTTTCAACAAACGGTATCCCCGATCCAGAGCCCGAAACAATTCGGCACTGACCCACGTCCCTGTCAAAGCGCGTTCTTCCGCCGTGTGGTGACAGGGGTGATCTTGGTTGCATGTTTCGACACACGTACGGCATAAAGGAAACATCAGTTTTCCTTGGCAACGATGAGGTAAGACAGGATGGTACAAGTCGGTCGGGGGTAAGACTTTGCATTTGATCAATTCTTCGTATTGACGAATGTGTTCCACGTCGAAGTGTTCTGTCAAGATTTCAGGGTGTCCGGTAAGGAATCGTTTGTATTTGCATACCCAAGGATACAACGAACACACGTCGATGTATTTGATTTCTTCTCCTCTTGATTCGTCTACGTCGTACAGCAAACGCGTGACATTGGTTCGTCCTCCAAACAAACTGTGGCTTGGATCCAAAGGTTCGATGTCGACTACGTCGTAACTTTTGGCAATGCGCCTAAATTCAGGATCGGTTTTGAAACGTCTATCCTACTCGTATTCCCACATTTCTACCACATGGTATCCTTGACTTTCTAACTTCAAACGGCGTTGGTAGGTGCGTTCGTACAACTCTTCCATGGTGGAATCTGAAAAAGGACTTTTCAGGTGTCGTTGAGGAAAACAGGCAGGGCATCCGTGAAATAAGCATCTCTGAAATTCGTACACCGTCTGAGGGTTTTTTAAATCCCAACCATCCACAGAAATACTGCCTATTTTCTTTTCTCCTCCTCCGTTTCTGGCATGTTGTATCCATTTGTCTTCCTTTTCGCACAAGTAATGCAACCAACGCAATGCTTTGGCCGAGTATTGACGACTGGCAAAGAGAGAAGTGTTAGGGTCTATGATGGCTAGTTCGTTCTAGGGCATGACGTTTTTGGTATTCACTAAGGTACAGGCTTTGGGTAGGGTGCACGCTTCTTTCAAAGGATCGACTTCTCCGTGATCTAGAAATAATTGTCTAAACTTTCCACAGCAACGGCGCAAAATGTCCACATCGGATCGGCAATACTTTAACATTTCTTCTTGAACGTCAAACGATTCTGACTCGTGAGCGTGGTACAGAGCGTGAACGGCTTCTCGGTGTTCGGTGTGCATTCCGTCGGGGTCGTAATAGTGAACGTCAGGCAAATGCGGCAGCACGACGTGTTGATTGGCTTCCGTATTGAAGAAGTGGAGAAAATATCCTTTAGCCATTTCTGTCATTCCAAATGTTTTAGGCATTCGACTCAAAGGCATGGCTAAATAACTCATGGAATCTTTGAATTGTATTTGTCCCACTTTCATGTAGATGAGTTTGGCTCCGTTCATGGTGACTTTGGGGCATTCGGTACCTTGTTCTGAATAATATTTTAGCAGAAACTGTCCATCGTATCCCGAGAAATTGTGAGCCATGACGGTAGCATAGCGATGACAGTCCCCGTAACGTTGAATGTCCTCTTCGCACCAAGTGTCGTCGGTAGGATCTAAGATCCATTGAGTAAACTCGGGTAGAGTTTTGGGGCCATGAAAGATTTTTTCACGTCCTCCTGGAATCCTACTACAATGAGGACAGTGAACATGAATAGGTTTTTGTATGCACTTCTCACAAGCCCGATGAGCGACGCAGAAATTAGGGATGTGAATGCATGTTTCTTGCATGCATTTAAAATTAAAAAAGATGAAATCCACTCTGTTCTTGTTTTTCTTGGGATCACCCTTTAATTCTTTCTCCAGTGCATTGTCGTATTTTTGATTGAAACATTGATGATCATAATCCACGATTTGGTTGCAAATGCGACATCTTTTCTTTCCAGCACAAACGTGTCTCTTGGAGTTGTTGGTTCGAATCAGCTGTCCACACTTGGAGCAAAATTTCAGTAAGTCACAAGCGCTTTTCTGCTGGTGAGGTTGTGTCCTGAGATGTTGTTAGTAACAAGAAGGGGCTGACAAAGGTTCGTCGACACGTCGCACAATGCACGTGTTTTTCAGGAAGGCGTGGTTTGGAAGCTAAACAGCCCCGACATCTCTCTCCGCAATAAATGTGATGCTCCCGACTGTTAAATCCTTGGTCACATTTCTCGCAGTAGTAAGAGTATCCAAGAAATCCTGTGATACTCGTGATGGCATCGAAATGTTCTTGATGATAATAGACGTGAATGTATTTTCCTTCGGGGAAATCGGGTCCTCGAAACAGCAGAGCTCCGCGAACTTCTTGAGGGTGAACTTTCAAGGTGTACCGAGGAGCCTAAACGTCTTGAAGTTGTTGCATTTGAGAAATGCCACACACGGTCTCTTTCCATTTCCCTGCTTGTTGTAACAGGAGTTCTGCTTGTTTTCGTTGTTTGGCTTTCTCCGATCGTCAAATGTTATTCCAGGCTCTTTTCCATTCTGCGGTCTCGTTCTTGTCGGCATACGTTCGACCCACCACGATGGCTCTGGCTGAGCACATCTTGTCCTGAGAATTGTCGATTTGGACGACACTGAAGTTGGTACTGTGGAGGTCGTCCACCAGTAACACTTTCCTGCTTCGTCCGCTACCTCGAGGAGGGGACACATAGGTCATGTGAAGTGTGGCTTTTCCATCCGTGATGGTAAACTCTTCGTTGGATTGTTGAACGTGTTCGATTTTGTCCATGACTTTAGACGGTATTAATTCTGCCGGGGTGCTAAACTCGATCCAGACAGGAGACTTCAAACTGTCGTGATGGATGGACAGTCTCAACCGATCGTCCTCTTTGGATCCGCATTGTTGTTTCAAGGTCTGTAACAAAGAATCCCACAAATCGGTAATGAACCCTGCAGCTTTCTCGGGAGGCACTTCAGACTTGAAGTCTTTAAAGTGGACGGTGTAAGTGTAAGCCATGGTTCTAAATTTTCTAGAGGTCATTTTTTGCGTCTCTCGAATAGAATAGTATTGTTCGGGAGCCACGGCGGAAGGACTTTCATGGCGAGGGGTTGTGGATTCTTTGGTTTTGGTAGAAGGTGGTGTGGTTTCAGGCTCACTCATGTCCTCTTCGAAATCGCTAGCATGAACTTGAGCTAGCACTTAGCGGTGTTTCAGGCGGCACGGAAAGTCTCCGTCGTGGCCTCTTCGTTTCTTCTTCTTCTGTTTTGTCACTGATTTGGCGTGATCTTTTCATCTTGATATCCAACTTGGATCTGATTGAGTTTGACACAGTCTCTCTACCTATATACAGAGAGACCTTCCTACCCTCAGAATCACTATTCGTTATTCCACTTTCAAACAGTGAAGATGGAAGAGTCAAGAAGACAGATTGTTTTTCTGGTCAGAGATTTACAGAAGTCCTTCGAAAGTATACTAGTAAGACAAAGGACTACTCCTCCTACCCTCTCGAGATAAAAGTCAAGATACTTGCTATATCTGCCAAGAGAAAGGACATTGGGCTCCAGAATGTCCACAACGTTAAAAAAAAAAAAGGAAAAGAAAAGAGAGACAAAGGAAAAGATACCTGTTATCATTGTCAAGAAAAAGGACAGTGGTCTTCAGAATGCCCTAAGAAAGAAGAGAACCCACAAGAGAGGGAGGAAGCAGAGTGATCTTCAGCCCCAGAAGAAGAAGAAGAACTCATCCCCGTCGTCAAGAAAGGCAAGAAGGCTAGACGACTGGAAGAAAGTGAAGAAGAAGAAAAAGAACCCTTGATCCCTGTGAAGAAATTCAAGACAAAGAGAGTCAGGCAGTGAATGATGAACTTTGAGTGTTGTGTTATGAAATGTTAATTGTGATTTTTTTAAGAGAATATACCAAAAATGGAAAAAAAGTAAGTCTTTTTTTTTTTTTTTTTTTTTTTTAGAGTATGGACGCACGCACGCACGCACTCACTCTTACACAAAAAAAAAAACAAGGATGGGATTCAAAGTTTTACTTGATTTTCTTTTTTTTTTTTTTTTTTGGCAAATTGGATTATGATCTTTTCTGGGCAATTGGGTGGCCCTGAAAAGGGCCGATGGGGTGTTTGTTTAAAAAACAAACTTATGGACTGGACATGATCAGCTTCAACTGTCTCAATCCCTTTCCACGACCAAGTCCTATACCTCCTCCTGCTGCTGCTTTGGTGGTAGTAGTAGTAGTGAAAGGGGGTGGTGGTGGTAGCATCTCACTAGTAGTAGTAGTGATGGGTTTAGAATGTTTCGCTCGTGATGGTCTCTTTCTCTTGGGTTGTGTTAAAGAAATCTGATACTTGTTTCTCAGATTATTTAACTCCGCTAAAATGTCTTGTAACAAACTTACCGTTTTGTTTTCCTCACTCCCTTCCTTCTGTCCTTCACACTTCTCCTCTTCTAGCTTTCTTATTTCTTCTTCTTGCTTTCTTCTTTCCTCTTCTTGCTGAAGAAAGGCTTCTTCGGCTTCTCTCTGACGCTGTAAAAAAATTTCCAATTCTTCTTTTTGCCTCTTTTTAAAATTGTCGATGACAGGTAAAGATGGTGAGTTGAAAGTTCACCACTGCATTTGCTACTGTCGTCGTACTCTCACTCCGAACAGAAGAACTTTCCATCACAGGCTCACCCCAATACATGGTCTTCGTAGTATCCGTCATACTTATGCCGCCAAAGGTAAAACCCTACGAACGCTGTGATGCCTTTATACTAAAGATGACGTCATACCCCCGCACTCTTCCGATTGGAAGAAAAACCTACCTTGTTGTAACGCGCCTTTGGATTGGTAGTTGAGTTCAATCCATTTCGATCCGCTCTTAGGCTATATATATACCACCGCTTGTGTCACAGAGCTTCACCGGTTCACAAGAACACTCAAGAAAAAAAGATGTGGACTAGTGTAGAGTCATCGAACATCGTATCGGGGATGCAACCCAGACTTCCCGATGTACGTTAAAGCTTCATGGGCGATTATCAATATGACAGATACAACTATATGGACAAGAAGAATCTATATCGAAAGACAAGGCTGCCTGAAGCGGGTCCTTCTCTACGGACCTGAAGTCCGTAGAAGTTTAAGACGAAGAAGACCCTCCACGAGATGTTCACTGTGTTAACTTGGTTGACACCACCCCAACGGCCCTTTTCAGGGTCACCCACTTCTCTTGATAAAGATTACTTCATTATTGCCTTTAAAAAAAATTGTTTCTATGTTTTGTGTTTGTGTGTTTGGTGTATGTATCCCTTCTATCCCTCTCAAAATACTTCTGTCCCTCCCTGTTCCTTTTTCCCGTTAGTACCCAGATCGCCCCATCTGGTACCCAGGTACCCAGATCGCCCCATCCATGTTCATTTTCCATACCCAGTACCCAGATAGCCCCAACCATGTTAATTTCCCGTTGGTACCCAGAGTGCCCCATCTGGTACCCAGTTACCCCCACTATACTACTCATACATTATGATCTTATATAATTTCCATTGTTATTTAAATATAACTCATCTTTCAGGGGTTGCAATTCATTTTTATTGCAGACAGCAAGTACATGGTTTCAGGATTAAAAGAATGTAGCAAAAGCAATAATTCCAAGGTGCACTGTATTGGAAGTGATTTGTGTCAGATTCGCAAAAACATAATTTTTGATAAAAATGCTTCAAATTATTTAACATTACACACTACAAACCAAAATGGTTCTGAATGCCAAATTCATTAAGTTTGATGTTTTGGACAACGTAATAATAGGCAAATCATATATGTGTCATATGGCAAGCTTTGATTGTGTTTTTAATTGTAACTAGCATTGCTGTTACTCAAGCTTGAAATTTAAAGGAAGGAAGGAAGGAAGGAAGGAAGAAAACTCGATAAGCTGTCCAAATTTTACTAACTCCAATATTTATTTTTCAAATGTCCTATCTAACCTCTGAGGTATGATTAACTTTAACCTCAGATCACATATTATGCTATATCTTGCCTCTGAGATATGGTGAACCTCATATCACAAATTATGTCACAAGCTTATTTAGTCTATTATTTTCAGTTTGTCAAGGCTCCTTGAGATAAATCTTCTTTCAATATCCTTCACTATAACAATTACGGATTTCATTTCTAAATAACAGTGAAAAATAAGAATTTACCGCAATATTTTAGACTCAACTTGAAAAACTATTAGTGTAGTGCATTTTACTGCGTCTTTAGTGTGAGAAAAACATTGTAGTTGTGATCCTAGTGTCATCATCATTATCATCATCATTGCTAACACCAACATCATAATAATTTCTTTTTTGACCTGGTCTTGTTCTTCTTTATATATAGATAGATGTTATTACATATATTTCCTGGTACGTCATTTCTTCTTTGAATTATTTCTTACTTTGTAAGTCTCTTTTCTTACACCTTCCTTTTCCGATTTCTCATTTTTTGCGTGCAATCAATTATTTTTTCTGTTCAGTTATATATATATATATATATATATTTCATTTTTTCACCCTTGTGTTTGTCGTACATTACTCCTTCCTTACTTACTTTATTATTCATCCTTTATTTTTATCTTCATATGTCTAAATGCAAAATGCATTTGGACATTTCTAACGTTTATTAATTGACTGTTGTACTAAAAACTATAAAATATTCATTGTTTGCACCATTTGAAATGCTGATTTTTTTTCAAGATCTCTCACTTAATACAATCTTTTTTTTTTGTGAAGTTTTTCTTTGTCTTGATACTTTTCTGTCCCTCCAGGGTTTGGCGAGTAGTGAGTGGATTTCAACTGTCGAGATTATACATTTAATATTGTGCCTGGATAGACTTCAACTATGTTGATTCCTAACCCATTTAAAAGGATATTCTGCACGTACAGCGCGCCACGAGATTACATTTTATAAGAGTCACTCTCTGGGAAGGTGTACTATCTAGTCACTTTTTTATTACGTGTCAAAGGGGTATGACAATACATTTATCTATATACTGTATTAGGCATAAAATGCTAAAGATCTATCACTCTAGTCTCTATGTTGTACACTCTAGTCTCTAGAAATGGCAAGGCACGAGCTTATCAGCACTGGACACTTCAAATATATTTTCATTCTTTCCACGAAAAAAGTATTGATGTCTGATTTATTTAAGAGTTTCTCCGCAACAGATATAGATTACAAAATGTTTTATTTCTGCAGGAAAGGTTGCTATGAAAGCGTAACACAAGCAAGTTCACAAATTTTCATTTTGAATCATACTCCATGATAAACATCTTCCAATAGTAGCTACCAAGGTTTTGAGGTGTGCATCTTCCCTCAGAGTGATGACGAACTTTTGGCGGTTTTTCGAGGCGCGATATAAGGATCTCTGGCGCAGATTTCGGGCGCGAATTTCAGTTGGATTTGTAAATATCTCTGACCAAGGTAGGTGTTTTATTTTTCATTATAGGGTGCACAGCGGTATTGCAGATGTACGTATTTGATATAATTCTAATTTATTTTTATGTCGTAATTTTTACTGAGTGTCTTTACTATTTCGTACTTTTCTCCACTTTTTCGTGCACTTTAATTCAACGGGATTTTTTCATCGTTAAATATTCTTTTGCAGATTGATGTCTGAAAAATGATCCCATTCTATTTTCCACTCAATGATTCTTGCTTAAACCAAACGACTAACATGCTAATACTTTTATCTTAATCACATTTTATTTAAAGATTTTGATATTCTGACATCACCAAAATTTATAATTTCAGTTTAGTAAAGACATTTTTCTTCCATCTGAAAGTGATTGCCATTGACTTGTATGAAATATTTTATGGTTATAAAAAAGTTAAGATACTAGCTAATATTGTTTACAAACAATTTCAGGGTTTTATCATGAAAGAAATAACTAAAAACAGAGGCAAGCTGCGTTGATTATTTGAATACCATTTGTTCTTCCCTTCTTCTCTCTCTGTCCATCCTTCCTCTTTTCTTATTTTCTTTTCTTCATTCGCTCTTTTTGTATATCTTTGTTTCATTCTAATATATTCATAATGTTCATCAGTGTTACTAAAAAATCAGAATATGCAAACGTGACCGATGTTAAGGTCGTCGATATATAACGATTGACCGTTTAAGTTTTAAGTTCAGTAAACGGAATAAACGATGTGCAAACTATGAATCCGCGAAGTTCTTTTATTTTTTTTTTTTTTGGCTTCATTTTGTGCATTCATACAGTCTGCACAGCGTGTTTAGTTCATATTACACTGAACTTACAAAAATAAATTGGTCAGTCCTTATGATTAAATTTTACACCTATAAAGGTCATGATAACTGGAATTCTGTCAAAAAATCTATTACCTATAATCATTTCAACCTTTCAACCGCCATATTTTGCGTGCATGAATTACTTTAAAAATAGCGAATAATATCCATTAATTTGTATACATCCAATACGAAAACGGCTCTACTAACCTGGCACAAACTTAGTCGGTAAAATCATCATACCCACACCCTCTGTTGGACAATTAAATAAATTTAAACAAAATTAAGTCCATGTTGGATAAATACACAAAGAATAAAAAGTACAATATCATTTCCAATTAGTTTAATTCGTGTGCCCATGTTTATCAATGTCAAAATTAGGGAGTAGCTCTAAGCACAGCGATCAACTTTCACTCAGTAATGAGTTATTTAGATCAAAGAATGAAGTAATAAACATGCTCAGTGATAATAGCTGATACCAAACATCTGTAAAAGGCAAAGAAAGGTGTGTTTTTGATTAGTATAAAAAATAATGTTTTCTTTAAAAAAAAATAAAGAGGACGAAGCAAACACGAGTGACCCGATTGAATGGCAAATCAAATTGCCGCATCAACTTCAAACCGATGAAATAAATATATTCTGATCAATATCACTTGTGATAAATGAGAGAGAGAGAGAGAGAGAGAGAGAGAGAGAGAGAGAGAGAGATTGCCGGGTTTTACTTTCTTTTTAAAAGAAGTAATCAAGGTGAACTTCTCACTTCATTCCAAAAATACGTTCGGCACTTTTCTATCAATTCCAACAAAGCTAAAACTGATGCTTTTTTCACCTGACTTTTCGATCAACAAGGACTGCTTGCACTTTTTAAGAGGGGAGCCGCTTAAATGCTTAAACTTAAAGTCTATAAATATTATTTATTTAAATTGCATTTGGAACTGAACAGAACAGAACGTGTACTTTTATAAAGTTTTCTTTGGTGCACAATGCCATCCAAAACCTGAAAATACGACTTGCAGAAACACGAGCTGAAACCCATATATTCGGTACCGCTGTAATAATCGACTGACCGTGACCTTACCACATGCTTTTAAAAATCTTAAAATGTGTGGTCTACTTGTTAAAATGTTACTTGTGGGATGATATTGGAATGTCAGGACTCTCTCTCTCTCTCTCTCTCTCTCTCTCTCTCTCTCTCTCTCTCTCTCTCTCTCTCTCTCTCTCTCTCTGCATATTGTTTAAATTTGGGATCGATAGCCCTTTTATCTTTAAAGTTTTAAAGATTTTTATATTATTTTTGTATGTTGAATATATTACAGCATTTATTAATTTTTTGCACCTAAGAAATTCAAAAGCAATGTGAAGGCAGATAAAAAGGAGGAGAAAGAGGAGATTTCATAAGAAGAAGAAGCAGAAGAACCCATTCCAGTAAAGAAATTCAAAGCATGACATTCCTAAGAAGAAAAGAAGAAGAACAAAAAAATAGACTTTATGATTTGTATGAAATATACCAAAACAAAAGTGTGTCAATTGTTATGTATATTGAATCTATAATTTGTTATTAACTTTGTCTATTACAGTAAGGCTGTACATATTTGTACTTAAAAATACGGTTAGTTGTCAACAGGATGTTGACAGCATTTGAGTTCAAGGCCGGTCTTATTTGCTATTAGGCTGGGGGGGGGGTCTCCATAGAATGACTCACTTCCGGTTATGATGTGGGTCACTAGAAATATGCATAAAATAGAGACTTGATACGCATTAACTTCATTCATGTTTTAGATCAGTCTGTGGGAATCCATTTCTAATCAGATTTTACACTGTGCCCTTGAAATATAAGCAACAGAATAAAGATAGAGCTATTCCAAATGCTCTTATTTTAAAGAGGTCGGGGTCACGGTCTTGTATTGAAAGCAATACATTTGTTGGGTCACACAAACCCCAGTCTGATTCTATTTTGGAGACTTATGAACCATTCATGTCAGAAGGTTCTATATCACTTATTGGTGATTCTGCCAAACCTATCCCTATTAAAATATTAAGGGATACATTAGCTTCTCGGAGTCTTTTGTTATCAGGTACTTTGCTTTTGTCTCAGAAGTCTTCTTCTAGCGAAAGTGTACTTATTCATGGAGTTGAATGCTGCTTTGTAAATCTTCCCCTCCATTGTGTCAATTTGGCATCAGACTTACTTTCTGGACCTGTGACTGTTGGGGCAGCGAATTATTTACCTATAGAAGGTATCCATTTGTTACTAGGCATTGACCTAGCCGGAGATACGGTCAATGGTCAATCCGCTTTAACTGACAAGCCTTGTTTGAATCAAAGAGTTGATCCTATTGAAATTGAAATCCCTGATTTGTATCCTGGTTGTGTAGTTACCAGAGCTATCGCAAAAAGAGCTCTTGAGAATGTTGTTGATCAGGTAATTATTCCTTCAGCTGACACATTTATTGGTCAGTTTTTTTATGAGGTCGCCTTTTCTCCTGGTATCCATCAACCAATATGTATTGATCACAGTGATCCTCTTTTTACTTACTCATTCTCTCTATTCTAATCAGGGTGACAAAAGAAAACTACTCGTTGTCGTACAGGAACAAGATCCTGAGATCTCATGTTTGTTTCAGATGGCTATTAGTGAAACTGAAGCCACACCAGTCCCAGATTTTTATTTTCTGAAAAATGGTGTCCTTTTGAGAATATGGAGACCACCTGAGGTACCCGCTGGTGACGAGTGGTCAGTGAGCTATCAAATTGTCGTTCCGATGTCATATCGACAGGAAATTCTTAGTCTAGCCCATGAACCTCCCTTAGTTGGTCATTTAGGAGTCAGTAAGACTTATCACAATATCTTGAATTATTTTGATTGCCCGAAGCTTAAAAGTAATGTTTCTAAATACCGTAGATCTTGTCACACTTGTCAAATGGTTGGAAAACCCAATCAGAAGATACCTAAAGCTCATCTGCAACCTATTCCTGTATTTGAAGAACCATTTAGTAGAATAATGGTAGACTGTGTCGGTCTCTTACCTAAGACCAAGTCAGGCAACCAATACTTGTTGAACATAATGTGTGCGTTTACAAGATTTCCAGTATAAATTCCTTTGAGAAATATTAAAACTAAAACCATTGTAAAAGCTTTGGTAATTTTTTTTTTTTTTTACACTTGTTGGCCTCCTCAAATCTGTCCAGTCTGATCAAGGGTCCAATCTTATGTCTGGAATTTTCCAACAAGTTATTGTTATGTATAATGTTTGTATACTTAACTTTTGTCTATGATTGTAAGTTACATGGAAATAAATACTTAACTTTTCTCCAGTTGTTTATATAATATTTCGCAACATGTCCTGTTGTGACATAGGTCAGGAAGGGCAGTATTTTCATATACATTTCGCAATTAGACTTTTGTGACATAGGTCATTAAGGTATGTATATTTATATACAGATTTTGGTAAAAACAATTCATTCCTGTTCTAGAATTTTGGTTCTAAAAGATCAGTCTGTAAGGAATCTATTTTAGTTGTGTTCTTGAAATCAGATAAAATTTGAGAGGAATTATTAATTTAGAATAATTATTGGAAATATAAAAGTGCTCATTGACTTTGGATTAATGCATAATTTCTGGATTTATGTGAACTCATTCAAATACATTCTGGATTACATCTTTGTGGTACATCAGGACATTCAAGGCTATTGGAATTCATTAATCGGAACATTCTATTATTTTGGACTTGTGATTATGACATTTAGGATTTTTTGGAATTTAACTAATAAATTGTAAGTGTCTTTTGAATTTTCACTTTAATTATCTGGAAATAAATTACTTGGTTTTACTTACATTGTTGATTCCACTTTCTTTCTGTTACATATTTTTAAGACGTAGAGTCGTAACATTATGCATGAATTAGGCATCCAACAGTTTAAATATAATGCCTATCACCCTGAAATTCAAGTAGCTTGAGAAAAATTTCATCAAACTATGAAGAATATGATTCAGTCATATTGTTTTAATACAGGAAAGGATTGGGATGAGGACGTTCATTTGATGTTGTTTACTGTTAGGGAATCAGTTCATGAATTATTGGGTTTCAGTTCTTTTGAACTTGTTTTTGGACATACTGTCCCTGGACCATTGAAGTTATTGGAAGAGAAACTTCTTTCAAATGAAGATTCAAAGATTAATCTTCTTGATTATGTCTCTGATTTCAAATATAAGTTGTCAAAGGCTTGTGAACTCGCTTTTTAAAAAAAACCCGAATCTTCACGCTACTCAGTGTGAAAAATGAAATTAAGGTATGACAGAAATATACAGGAAAGGAGTTTTAAGCCTGGTGAAAAGTTCTGGCACTCTTTCCCATACCTCATAATCCCCTTTGGTCTAAATTGTAAGGTTCTTATACAGTCGAAAAGAAAGTAAAAATGATTTAAATTATATCATTAACACTCCTGGGAGGCGGAAACAGAAACAACTTTGTCACATAAATATGTTAAAGGAGTATTTTGACAGAGATATCCAGTTAATTACTCATTCAATTTAGTTGTACCTATCACACACAGTTTCCTGATGTTCCTAAACGAACAAATAAAATCTATCATGACGTTGATATCGTAGATTCTACACCTGTGAAACAACATCCTTACAGGATGAATCCTCTCAAGCAGGAATATTTGAAAAAGGAAATTCAATATTTACTGGGGAATGATTTTATAGAATCAAGTAAAAGTAACTGGAGTTCACCATGTATTCTTGTGCCTAAACAAGATAGTGCGTTCCAAATGTGTACTGACTATTGAAAATTCTACAATGTCACCAAACGGATTCATTTCCAATGACAAGAATAGATGATTTCATGGACAAAATTCGAAATTTGAAATATGTCACAAAGTTTGACCTTTTTTAAAGGATTCTGGCAAATTCCACTCACGGAAAGAGCAAAAGAAATTTCAGTATTTGTAACTCCAGATGGACGCTATCAATATTAAGTGATGCCTTTTGGAACGAAAAATTCTCCGGAAACATTCCTACGTCTTATGAACATGATAAAATCTGGTGTAGATAATTGTGACGCGCACATCTATGACGTCATTATCTACAACGTCACATGAGAAGATCACTTGGAAACCATCCGGAAATTCTTCGTAAAAAGCAACTGATGAGATTCTTGGGTATGGCTGGATATTATCGGATATTCTGTTGAATGTTAAATTTTCCATAATTACTGAACCTCTGACAAATTTATTAAGTAAGAAATCCAAGTTTCATTGGTCTGACAAATGTCAGGAATCTTTGACAAATTAAAGGTCATACTTAAGGGTGCACCAGTTCTTTCAGCACCAAATTTCAGTCAATCATTTAAAATGTCTGTTGATGCAAGTAACATAGGGGTTGGTGGAGTATTGATTCAAGGAGATAAAAATGATGTTGAACATCCAGTGTGCTATTTTTCTATAAAAAAAAGCGAAATAAGTACCAGAAAAGTTATTCCACAATTGAAAAGGAACGTTTGGCTTTGAAAATGGCTTTACAACATTTTGAAGTGTATATTACTTCAGCTCTGATTGTTGTATTCAGTGATCACAATCACCTTACTTTCACTAACAAAATGAAAAATGAAAATGAAAGATTGATGAGGTGGAGTTTAATGCTGCAAGAATACAACATTGATATAAGACAAATCAGGGGAAGGGGATAATGTGATTGCAGGAACACTGTCACGTGTATAGACGTACTATATTGCTTTATTTTGTGCAATTCATAATACATTTTCCTATGTAATTTTAATAATTATAGTATCATATTCATATTTAACAAGCATGTAAAAGAAAGCTTTATTGCATAAATCTTTTCTTTTCTGTATGAGGGGAGGTTTTATGTATATTGAATCTATAATGTGTGTTTAACTTTGTCCATTATAGATAGTCTGAACTTAGTTGTACTTTAAAACCTTAAAATATTAAAATACTGAAATATTAAGGGACACAGGAGCTTCTCAGAGTCTTTTGTTATCAGGTACTTTGCTTTTGCCGGAGAAGTCTTTTTCTGGAGAAAGTGTACTTATTCAGGGAGTAGAGTGTGGCTTTGTTAATGTTCCTCTCCATTGTGTCAATCTGGCATCAGACTTACTTTTCGGACCTGTGACTGTTGGGTCAGTGACTTCTTTACCTATAGAAGATATCCATTTGTTACTAGGTAATGACCTAGCTGGAGATAAGGTCGTGGTTAATCCACTTGTAACTGACAAGCCTTGTTTGGATCAAAGAGTTGATTCTATTGAGACTGAAATCCCTGATTTGCTTCCTGGGTGTGCAGTTACCAGAGCTATGACAAAAAGAGCTCTTGATAATGATTTGCAGAAAATATTTGTAGAATTTGTAGTATTTGTGGTATTTGCAGAAAATGTTACTTTAATCTAAATTGTGAGTCATATCAGATAAAAATTGATTCTATACCTTGGTGTTGTCAGAACTGAGCATGTTGGAGGAGGTCCTTATTCATTTGCATATTTACAATAATGTTACGATCTCAATAAATTAATTTCTGGATAATTTATAGTTTGATTAAACAAACAATATTTGTACATATCAATTTTTTTTCTTGGTAGCACATTTTTAGTACCTGGAGGCCTTGATAAGTCTTTCTGGTACTTCAAACATTTCTTTCACAGGCGCTTAGCTTTACAGTTATTATATTACTTAAGATTCCATCTTTTTTACAAGTACATAATTATCGATTAGCTTTTAAAAAAAACTTTAAAGAACCAATACCTTTTAGCCTAAATTTGTGTTTAAGTTGATTTATCTTTCTAACCGAGGTTCTTGATCAATTGATACTAATCTATGTATTTTATTTTAACTTTAATCCAAACTGAACGTATAGGTTTACATTTCGGTAATGAATTACATGTTTCCCCTTTATCTCTTTAATGTCCATGATAAATTATTGCTACTAGTTTTACTCATTATTTATCATCTACCACCTTTTTGTAGTGGTGATAAATAGTTCATATTTGGTAAAGTTTCTTTGGGGTGTTAATGGGTATAGACTCAGGAAGCCATTTCTAAATCTACAGCTAAAATACCACCCATTGTTCCATAAATTGTTTTCGATTACATTGATTACTTTAATTTGTTTTGTCATCAATATACTGATGCGGATGAATGTTTTTCCTTAAAAAGTTTGTTTCCAGGTATTTTATATGTCGTATTGCATAAGAAAAAACATAAACCTATAACTATCTACAAATCTATTTGTCCTTTCTACCAGAATATAGTTTTCATCTTTTGGAAACTATTACCTATAAAATCTTTACTAAATTAAATATATTTGTCACCATTATTTGGTATTATTTCTACTATTTTATCAGGATCAGTTTTGTTAATATTTTAATAATTATACGTGCATCAGAACCTGATAAATTGTGAATAAAAAGGGGTATGTATTTGGGATGCTTGTAATTCAAATTACATTTATTTTGTGAAGGACTTCTTTACTCTCAAAGATAAATGATCGTTATCTCTTACTTTGCCTTCTGTGTCTTCAATGTCCTTGTCACAAATATGACACAAATTGGTTGAATTAAAATATTTTTTAAATCTTTTTTTTTTATAAAATATATTTCAGCAATGTTATCTGGTCTAGTTTCTTTATAAACCAAGTTTGATATTTCATGTAAATACCGATAAACCTTTTTTTCATGAAGTCCTATCCTCTGTAAACTATAAGTTCACAGTCTTCATGTATTATCTGAACATAGATGCAAAATCCTGACGGCATATGTTTAGCTGTTTTTATCGTTCATGAATGATCATTATTTTCTTTACAGCCTTTAATTTGTTTTATGATACTTTCGAAATCACTATAAATTTCTCAAGTAACTTTTAGCATTTGTTGGTATTTAATTTTACAAAAGATCCTTTTCCACGCATTATGGCAATTTCATAATTCGCCTGATTACATAATCTTTTATTTTCACTCTTTGATCATAAAGATCATTTAAACTTTTGCGACAGTACCTTTTAGCTTCGTTTATATTTATCTGAGATCATATCAACCTTGATAAAATTATTAATACTACAATAAAGACTCCACCTCTTTCATCAAATTACATCAGTATGTTGACATGAGAGTTCCTGTCTCTTTCTTTAATTTTAGCAGGTCGTATGCAGTTTCTCTTATCACTTGTCTTTTTGCGTTTCTCCTTCGCTATTTCATAAACACTGACTGACACATCGAATTAATCTTCAAATTTATAAATATCTCTCACATTTATTGGGCATTTGTGAAACCAATATTTATACTTATCAAGAGTATATTTTAATGGTTTGTATCTGTGATTTCTAGAAGATAATATAAATAATTGCATAGCATAACAAATCATATATAATCAATATATTTTCAACGTTAATTGAGTGATGGGGGGGGGGGGTCCAAGAACTTCCAGCATATATTGCATCGTGTGGTAGAACAAAACGATATATTTTAATTCGCGTCTCTCTCTCTCTCTCTCTCTCTCTCTCTCTCTCTCTCTCTCTCTCTCTCTCTCTCTCTCTCTCTTTCTTTCTCTCTCTCTGTGAGTACTACTCCGAACCAAAATAAGCTAAAAACACTAAAACAATGTATGTCACAGTGCATTTTACTGGACTATGCTGTATAAAATATTGCCTAACATAAGGTTAATTCCTTCCAAAATTATAAGAAATTATACCCATTCGTCCCATGACCAAAAATATCACTTCACAAGGAGTATTTAGATATCTGAAGAAAGTTTCGCTTTTTGAAGATCTTCCCACATCTTGGATGAGAGTGTCTGTTACTGAGCGAATTCTTTCTCTATACTAGTTTCATTAAGATTGTAACTGCAATTTGAAATATAAAGATGGTGTAGGTGATTTACGGCAGATTGGAAATGTCTGACAATTTCAGCAAGTTTCGCATAATTGTATTCATTTGTATTGTGATCTTTTTAATAACATTATTTCTTAGGTTGCTTTTGTTGAGATATTTTCTTTATACATTTAATCGGAGAATGTTGTCATAGTTAAATCACATTTACGGCCAGTCTCCCCATATTCCAAGCGGTACTTTGTCTAGACGTAATGAGGGACGTTATAAAGCTGACCTAATGCTCTGGTGCTGATACACTACAGAAGGCAGAATCAGCACTGCTTCGGTCTTTATATAAAAAGAGGTATCACGTGACGAATCATAAGTAGATCATACCATTCCTGATTCTGGGATGCTTATAAAAAAAGTCGACTGATGATGTAGGGGAAAGCCACAACAGCACCCATATTCAGTACTGGCTATTTATCGAGCCCACATAGGTGGAACGTAGAAATAGTGATCATTTTGGCGTCCGTCTGTGTGTTTGTCCATACGTCCACACCCTAGATTGACCTTAATGTTGAACTGTTTTCTTATGTGGTCTCTTTCTTAAGTACAGGAGGTCACAAAGTCACGTCACTTGGTATGTGAATACATCTTGATGTGTACAACACCAGCTTCATTTTTGTTATTTTGTTATTTTTTTTTCAAATTCAGCCTTAAGTTGCAGGAGTTCCAGCTCTTTAGAAAGAACCTTTGAATGCAAAAAGATTAACGAATCTTAAGGCAGGTTCAAAGGATGTAATTATTATTTTTCTCCACTGTTGCTGGCATTCGTGAAACATTTTCATTGAAGAGGTTGATAAAAATGAAGTTAACAAGTGAAATCACGATACCAAGTTGCTTAAGGGAATTAACTCTTTCAATCAGGAAATATACTTCTTTGGGTTATCAATCCTTTATTGTAAAAGTGCTAGGCAATATGGGTTCCCCTTTGATAGAATGTTTTTGAAACTGCAGCTAAATCTGATCGTATTGATAAATCTTTGATCAGTAAATGTTAGGAGATCATGCGAGGTCAAATTTAGTATTTTGTATATATGGGGTACCTGCATGAAACTATCTATTTCATGTTATCAATCCATGCAGCATTGCCAAGAGTTTTAGTTTTTGTTAGAAAACGCATTTTGAAAATAATTGAGATATTTCAATACAGATGAATTGAAATGTCCTACAGATATAATTAATACAGCCGTCCTACATGTATTAAAACTAGTCCAAAATATTATTCCTACGATTGAAACTTTTGAATGTAGGGATCGTCTGAAATTATGTATTAATTGAAGCACGAATTAATTCCGTTCAAAATATTTGGTCTTTCACAGGGTCAACGGAATAACACGCTCCTATATGCAGTTACTGATTTCCTCGAAAATGTACAAAATATTTGTGCATATTAATGCAAACCCCTCTCCCCAAAAAAGCAAAAAAAAAAAAAACAACACCCCCCCCCCAATAAACAAAACAATAAAAACAAACTGAAACAAAACAAACAAACAACATAACAATTGCTATACATAGAAAATGGATGAACAAGTACTATAAACATATCTAATCTCAAACCAGCAATTCCAGCCTTGATCACGGATAGGCGAAATTCTAGAATATTTCATCAAGAAGGTATTGGTGTGTGTAAACTATCCTAAGTAATTTGCTTTTCACGCACAATGCAAGTAACAAGGAATAGTAGCATACTAGGAATTTGAGGTCAGGTGACCGCCCCGGTTCCCAACCCGTAAACCCCTTCTATGATTCCATGACCATTTTCCCCACTGAGAAATTTTTGCACACGCGTGCATCCGCGATTGTAGCCCGAGTGTGCACCATCGCAGGGATCTGCGACCGCCGCGTACTTGAAGGTTCCCAAGCCGAAACCCGCGCAACCCCCCCCCCTCCCCCGAGACCACCACCAAAAAAAGGTTCAATGTGGTAGTGCCCCACCATTTTTCCTGTAGATATTCTACCACAGGTCAATATTGTGACCGCAGCACTGAGAGGTTTTACAGACAGACAGATAGCAGCATATACCAACAGATCGACAACGCGTAAGTAATTCACTATTAGAGAATTGCAGTGAAATATTATTTATAATGCCATTAGAAGCTCTACCGTTTGATACATATAGTATTGTGAAAGAATTCACGTCTGAGGCTAATGCGGGAATAAAATTGCCCGACCAACGGTGTGTTTGTAACGTCACAGAAAAGATTAAATCGCTATTTAGCCTAAATGCGTCATATAGATTTATAAGATATAATTTTACAAATATATATAATTTTGCAAATATGTATCTGGAGCACCTTTATGAATTAACTGAGTTAAGGATTATGTTGTAGCGAACATGACGAAAACTCCGCGAAGAATATAATAAAGTGCCAGAAAAGTCATTGTATGATATTGTGCAAGAAAACTTTAAGTGTTTGACGTTAGCTGAGTCGCCGGTAAATTAAAACAGCGAAAGGTCTAGCGAAGACAGCGAACCGTCCAGCGAAGACATTGAAACGTCCAACGAAGACAGTGAAGATCTTCGGCAATCACCGTCAAGGGCAAATCAGTTAGAGAAATGCCTTCAACAATAATATAAAAGCACCAATCGAGCATGATGATAACTTTCGTATATATGACTATTCATGCATTCATAGTGACAAAGAATATCAGGAAGTCATATGCAGCATGGGGAAATAGCAGGAATGAGTATGGGGGGTTTTAGTAAAAAGATATTGAAGTGTAAAGACACAGAAAGTATGATCTGATACACAAAGTTACACACACCATCGAATGAGAACATTGATGAGTATTTCTATTAAAGAGAACAATCCGTATGTGTATAGGAAGTTCGATGGCAGTGGGACGCAATAGATGCAAAGGTGTATGCATTGGAAAACGTTAACTTTGCAACAGAACATGTCATTATGAATATTGAAAATCACACTTGCTCGCGTCACGTGTTGGAATCGGTGCTCGACCATGTCTTAAATGTGGTATCGGAGTCAAACCGCGTAATAAGCTTTGCCAACCATGTGGATCGCCAAGTATAATAACAAGCGGCGGCGAAGACTAGTCAAGGAAAATGCCGACAAGGTCGTCAATGAAAAAAAAAACAATGATGGAGTCACGGAAAATAATATCTAGGATCGAAATGACTGTTGTTTCTGATCCTGATACTATAAAAATGATATTACAAAAAGGTTCATTGATAAATAATCAATTAGACAATGTTTCTTATTATATAAGGTCATGCCGACTGTGAATTAACTTAAGCAATCCGCGCGAGACTGTGGAATAAGGATACATAGAGGTATAAGAAAGGCAGGTATACTTGCACTATTAGGAATTCCCCCAGGTGAGTCATGACTGGCCTTGAGGCAGCGTCGTGCAACGGCAGCGCCTACTGTGAATAAACTCAATCCGCGCGAGACCGTGGAATAAGGATACCAAGTGGTAGGACACAGGCAGGTATACTTGATACTTGCATTATTAGGACTTTCTCCAGATGAGCTACGATTGACTGTGAGGCAGTTTCGTGCAACGGCAGCACAGTTGCATATCAAGATTCCTTCACGTGTTAGGCCGGCTGAAGACGCACGTGTGGTCGCTGATGAGGAAAACAGCCGCAGTTCCCAACAACTACTACCGCTGAGGCTGCCGAACAAGTTCGTCAACGAGTCCAAGATACGAAGTTTAAGTTGCACAAGCGCGTTGGTGATTTCGAAGATTACTGGGCATTTATCCCAAACGCATACAAGCCAAGCAGAGACGCCGTGAAGCTTCTTTTTAACATGCATCCGAGAATCATATCAATAATGCAGCACGCGAGTTCCTCGCTCCCCGGGTTAAATTAGAACATTATTCTTCTTGTGGATTTTATCATGCCAATTGTTTCGTCTGAAGGCGTCAAAGGATCTAAAATCTCACGCATGTACTTTGTTAGTGGTTCCCTTGTAATCTTGAACCGCAGATCACTGAGGCCATCAATGATGAAATCGACAAAGTTTTTGCAAAGATCCTCAGGACGTTTGATGGTTGTACCCTAGAAGGTTCAGGATGAACTGTTTCCAGATGAGCGGAAGTTCATGTTAAGGTTTCCCCCCACAGGCCTTCCCGCGGGTCGAGTTATATTCCAACGCCAAAGTATATTCCACTGCGGGCAGTAATAAATGTGTAAATGGGAGATTTTAATCGCGCTACATTCTGTGCGCGATCATGCATATCGGCCTCGAAAATACGAACAGCACATGGATGAACTCAAGTTTAGTAACAGAGAATTTCCTATACAGGTTACGCACATCAAAAGTTTGAAGAACTTTTTTATTATTATTATTTTTTGGAACAAAGACCTTTATCTGAGAAACAACTATCCAAACATGCACGCGAGCGGACTAACGTTGATCTGTTGTTTTTGAACAGCATGGAAAACTTTGACGGCTTTGATGCATCAGCAGCGAGGTACCATTAAAAAAAATTCCCGAATGGTTTACATGCACAGTAAGTACAATGGGAGAAAGTTTCCATGTCGACTCTGCATGCATATATTTTGCACCCAACCGCTCCTTGACGACCATGACTTTTACTGCGAGGGAGTCAGTGAGAAGTCATAGCGTACGATTATCCCGGAACCTGGCAAGAATATTCTGAAATTTACAGCGGTGCAACGAAAGATGAAAGTCCCATATGTCATTTACGCGGACTCCAAATACGAATTTCCCGTGAAAACTTCGCTTTCCGATGATCAACGGTCGTCAGGGGAAAAAAATACTACACAAGTTGCTGAACAAGTCCCATGCGGGGTTTGCCACACTATTGTCAGATGTGACGGACAAACTGAGCCACGAATATGATATCGTGGCAAAGATTCGGTTGAAGTGTTTATTAAATCGCTCGAGATTGCAGAAAAATGGATCCGACAACAGTTTTCCTCGCCCGCAGATATGAATGTATCTTTATATAAACAACCTGTATTAATGGGCGATGATGCAACCGATGCCCATATACGAGTTTACATGGATGGAGTCAAATAGACACTCACAAACACATCAACGAGTGCGACGAAAACAGACAATGGATATTTCTTTGAAGTCGATTTGGAATACCCGGACGAGTTTCACCGCGACCACAATGATTATCCACAGGCCACGAAAGCGCTGTCGCCATACCAGTGTGCAGTCGTGGACGACTCGTCTAATCCACCAAGCTGGTTCCGAATCTGCGCCCGAAGCTCATCTATGTCATCCAGGTACAAAAAAACCTACATTTGTATCTGCGGTTGGGACTGCGTGTGTCGCGAGTACATCAGGTGCTACGATTTTGCCAGCGCACGTGGATGGTCCCTTACATTCAGATGAATACGGGTCTGGAACGGCCACCACGAACAAATTTGAAAAGGACACCAAGCTGACGAACAATGCTGTGTCTGGGAAAACCATGAAATATCTGCGAAAACTGGTTGCTTCGACCTTGCTCGGGACAGTGATCAACGAAAACTTCACATGTTGATTGCCGACCCGGCATTTGAGTCACGTAAAATATTCAGTGGTGGACTCGTTGCCGTACACAGCAAGAAAGCCAAGCGAAATTGACGAAACCCAGTTAGTGTTAGAGTTGACAAAGCTGTTCATGTACGAGGTTTACTACGACTCGATCAATCCGCGGTACGGCGGCAACATTAAGATGCTGTACACGGATACGGACTCGTTGCTGATGCATTTCACCATCAACGATGTCTACGGAGGGGAGGCATTGGTGCGAAATCACTCGTCAACGAATTTGACACAGTGTTCAGCAACGCCAACAAGAAAGTCGTGGGGAAATTCAAGGACGATTGCTCGGTAAAGTCCATTGAGGAATTCGTGGGACTGCGCCCAAAGTGTACTTGATCGTGGTTGGCTCTGGTCTCCCCGGTGGGGGTCTCGCCAGTAAATACATCAAGAAGGCTAATGGAGTACATCGGGTTGTGGTCGTGAAAGATCTCAAACACAACATGTACGTAGAGTGTCTTCTGCAACGTCGTGAATTCATGCACGTGGCAACTCTTATTTTCTGGAAGAAACATCGCATGGGTGAATACCGTTGCACCAAGGTAAGTTTGTCCCCGATGGATACCAAGCGGTGGATTTTTCCTTGATGGAATCACCACTTACGTGTACGGGCATCACGCGTTAAATTCTTCGAGTGTAAAAAAAATAGACTTCAGCGGTAATTCTGTATTCGCGGAAATGAGTTGTAATTCCTCTCGCACACTCGGCTTCACCACTCGTGGTTGGACTGCAGAGCGGTCTCGCGCCAAATGGTAGCGCGTTGGTTCCCCTGGAATTTGAATTCGGTCTGAGATCGTACACATATCGACGGACCATACTGGTTTAGTAGCACGACGCTGTCCGCTTTTAACTCCCCCGGGGCATACAGATGCCCAACCAAATTGTTTCCAACTAAGTCTAATGCGGGTGGATGCAGTGCCGCTCGAGGAGCTTAAGGATAAGTCACAGTTTTCTGCCGAATTGCGTCAGCAGGTCTAACCCGATCGTACGTATAATTTCATTATTCAACTTTGCTATGACCGAGCGAAGTCGCCTTACCCACTCTCGAGACCGATCGTGAATCAACAATTCCTGCGCGTACTGATGCCCAAATAATCGTTTTGCAAGTGTACGGTTAAATTGTTCCACAATGGCTTGATTGCGATGAATGCCGGCATGTTCACCTCGAACTCGCACATGGTGTTTCGCCAACAACGCAACAACAGTTCAGAGAAATTCTTTGCCCGGATACACCTGCAGAAGTTTTGGCCATGTTACCGTACCACGTGTGTAGATGCGTTTTAACGCGTCTGCGACACTTGTTGAATCTTTAGACGCCAGTGGCTCGGCTTCTTTGAATCTGATAAGCAACATCTACGACGGTTACTGCTTATTTGTATGTATGTAGACCACTTTGTCGTCCACAGCCTGGTTACTACCAGATCATGTAGGAGAAACAATATATCAGCCTGGTGAACTTCGTTTAGTGTCGAAACATCAAACCATCTAGGGGAAATCTAACTCTGGGCGCGTAAATAAATCATGCTTGTTTAGCCAACCACGCTCTGGCGATATTCGAGGTAACTTTTCGACGGCCACTTCGCCCTTCCAATAACCGCGCGGACTGTAGTATATGGTGGCCAGTTTCTCGTCTATGTTTGTTATATCAAAGCTATGTTTCCAAGTGGACTTTGTCCATTAGAGGATCTATGATGCTTCAAGTGCAATCTAAGCCTTCATGCTTTCTTTGACAATCCATCTGGCGATTCTTTCTCCAACAGCCGGTCACGCGATTGCATTCAAGTCATGAATGAGATCCTCGTCGGCTTTTTGACGCACACGGATATCGTTTGATGTTTTATACGCGAGATCATGCTTATAACGTGCAGCATTGACGCGATTTACAGGCTCTTCCCCAGGCTTCGGTCGGTTATTAAAATCTCGCCAAAGAAGCCAGAATTCCACGTGGTTTTCCCGAAACCAATCACCGCGGGGGAAGGCCGCACATTTGAGATCGCACTCGCATCGTTACGCGTTTGTCACAGTTGACCTAATATTCGATCGACGCCGCTCGGACGCTCGTATTAACGGCGGACGGTGGCGCAACGTAGAATGTTTTTGGACTTCTCACGGGAGCTTACGAGATTGACTCAATCAATGATGAGATGAAACGGAGGATTTCGTTGGTGTGCGGAAAAGACTAAACGTCTTCGGTTGTGGTCTCGCCGTTGACGGCCGCCGGGCGGCCTTTTACCAGTTTTGATTTACTCGCGATGACAAAGTCAGTTAAACAATACCGAGGGGTCTTTATGGGGGATGAACTTAGACCTAAAGGCTCTCATGCCATGATCCCCCGCACGTGGGAAACCGGAATTGTTAACCTGGATTCGACAGCAGGACCTGGAACTCATTATGTCGCATACGTGGTAACGTTTCAACATCTTTTGTATTTTGACTCGTAAGGGCTTGCACCGCCACGTGAAGTTGTTGATTATCTACGCAGACGCTTCAGGTCGAGAAACGAAGTTTCGCCACCGCTGTTTTATTCAACGTTGCTTTTGCAAACCCAGACAGACGACCCAATATGTGGTCATCTCGTCATTGAAGCACTTCATGCACTTTCTGGAAGACCGATCACGCAAGCGCTTGTCGATTTTGCATTGTCAAAGAAAACGTCACTTAGAAGCAACACTTAAACGTATATACGAAAATGCCAGTTGACGCGCGAGCCCAGCGACACGATGGTGAGGCGCCGATGTGGATTTAACCAGGTTTCCTCGCAAAGCCTATTTGATCAAATTGAGCAACCGGGTTGTTGTTGGCGTCGACCCAAACGAGCTTGTGATTTTTCAAGATCGAACTAGAAAACTGCTAACGTCCAACGTGGACATCAACGACATTATTTTTGAAGCCACGAGGAGCCATAGCGAAAAACTTTGCCGAAATCACTGAGAACGATGGAATCAGAGAGTCTGGCTTGTTGGTTGCCTTGATCAAAATATACGTCGACGATGCCGATGCTGTCCAGGTGCTATCAACTTCATATATTCAGGGGAATATTAACCAGCGAAGTAGAGGATAAAAATGATGGCATAGCAAATGGTCACTTATTTTCATTTCTGTCGGGGATGGCTTTGATAGACCTAAATTTCATATCTTAAAGGTGCGCGAGTCTGGATTGTATTTGTTCATCTTAACCGCATTTAGAGGTTGGTGGGATACATTGACAATAAAAATAAATGATCACAAGCGTGAGAGACTATCAGTAACGTGTACCAGCAAAGACGACAATATTGAAGTATATTTAATATATTCGATATCGGCGGCGTTGGTCGCCGGCGATGAAATTCAGTTCGAAGGACTCAACATGTATCCGAAAGGGTACTTAACCATCTTTGGCGTTTGTGTTTAAGATTTATCATTACATATGTGTGATGGATTCTGAACAACCACGTGATGACGATGTTGCGGAATTTGCTGATGGAGTGTTGGGTCAGCTAGTAGGGGATGCCAACATTGAAGGCGATTTTGTTCCACTCCTCCATGAATATCTGCGTCAGAGTGACGTTAACCAACCCTCATACAGAATGAAATATAATCTTTCTAAGGGTCAGATAGAAATCGACTTTTGGGACCACCCTGGTATGTCAATACCAAGTCGAGTCCAGCATTAGCACGAGAAAACGCCCGGTTTCTGATTACGCCGTCAGGCGTGAAAACATCCAAGGATTGTTTCTACAGCACTGAAGTGATGTTCACCGACAAGTCCACCGTGATAACATTCTCCGAGAAGCATATCGAACCAACAATAACTCGACCGGCGAAAGAAAAACCCAGACTGTTATTCTACAAAGACGTGCTTGTCCGTGTAATAGTTCTTGGACGGAAATTAGAACGATTGTTGAGGGCACAAAGCAAAGGTGTAATCGGTTTATTGCTAGGCATAATTATCTCCCCGGTGAATATTTTCTATAATTGCATGACAGTTGTACTAGTGAAGAAAAAGCTAATTGGCTGGAAGTGTGTGTGCGTGTTGCACCCGAACAAGGCTAGACTGTTGAGCAATTATACTTCGCGGTGACAATATTAATCGAAGAACTGTAATGGACACTCGAGATCCTCAAAGCTACCGACGCAATAAAATAATGTAAGCGGAGCAGCAGCTGCGACATGAAATCATCAAAAAAGCCATTTGTGAACTCGCCGCGGCAACAACCGTTGGCCAAGGTGTTGCTGGAATTGCGACTACGGCAACTATCATAGGCACGCAAATCGGAATTGTTGTCAGAGCTAATTGATAGCAACTGGTGTGGCTGGTGGCGCTGGAAAAATAAGTTCGTTACGCTTGCATAAACGAATGTGTCTAATCGGAAATTCTCGCGGCTGCCCAAAGTAGTCTCAGCACAATTGCCAAGCTGTGCTCGGTGGCTATCGAAGATAAAACAATTACCACAACCGAATTTGAGACGGTGCTGGCCGAAATGGAAACTTCCGACGACTCCGCACACAGGTACAGAACCCAAAACAGGTAATTTATTTGCATACAGTCACGTGCGCGGGCGCGGGTTAACGGCGTGGGAATCTACGAGTACGCGGCGGTCTCAGATTCCTACGACGGGACTTACGCGGGTTACAATCGCGGATGCAAGCGTGATCAAATCATTCTCAGCGTGAAAAAGGTCATTAAATCATATAAAGGGTTTAGGGGTTGGAAACCGGGACCCATTACCTGGCCTCAAATTCCTGGAGTAAATAATAATAATGCAAAGGTGATAACGTGCATAATTATCCTCAGCGAGCATATTCCGAACTAACAGAGGCTGCACAATTTTCCGCGTTCGTTTCGTCATCTTTAAGAAAGAATGGATGAAACCGTAGTTAATGTTCTTCGTTACTGCACCCTTTGTACTTCAAAGGTCTTGTGTCCAGCTTTTAGATGTTTTGTAAATACCGGGAAACCTCTGTTAATGAATTAAAGGAACACTTAAGGCACGTATTTAAAAGTTTATTGTAAGAAACACTTTGGAAGCAAATTTAGTACAGTGTTGAGATACCAAGTATTTTAGAAGCATATTTACTTATACGGTGTTGGCTGTTCTAACTTAGGTTCTACAAGTTCTATAAACTTATACCAAGCACTATTACCAATTGTGGCTAATGATGGTCTTTCTGGGAAGACCATGATCGGGACAGTTTGAGCTAGTTTGACTAGTGCAATTATGAGACGTCCACTATACTCAACATCGAAATAGCACGTGTTGCTTGAGTATAGTTTTTGATGTCTAAAAGTCATCTTTTTGTTGGTATTTTTTATTGTTAATGTAAGTATAAAGATCATGCACTGTTTACTATGTTGAAACGCTTGCCGGACTTCAACATCCGGTTCAAACTATTTTCTTGCGCTCAAGAAAACATTTGCAAACAGCAAACCGTAACATATCCCTATAAAATAATTCAAACGTGAATTGGAAACTCCAAGAATCGCAAACATTAAGTATCACTACACTAATTGAGCCAATCATATATCATAATACTTTATAAAATAATCATTTTTCTCTGATTTTTGTGGAGATTTGCTAACCTGAAAACAATTTTACTTACATTCAATAGAAAGCAGTTCATTGAGTTCAGCTGTTAGCTTTAAGTGGCACGAGAAAGCAAGCAGATGTGATTCGGCCGGTTCTGGAAAGTTAGTTTGCACTAAAAATTCCTATTATTTCATTTAAATATAACTACTATTTAGAAGGATGCTATTTTGTGTTATCCAATATATAAGATTACAAAAAATTCTGAATGGAAGACAACCCTTTTTTTTTTTTTGTTGCTATCTTTATATCCGATTGCACATAACTGCTGTACATTTTTCTTCTTTTTTCAGATTACACAAAACTGCTGTCCATTTTTTGTTGTTGTCTTCTATATATCAGATTACACAAATCTGCCGTCCATTGTTTGACATCTATATAAAAATGATGCCTCTGATCTGGCAATAAAAATATTGTCAGCTATATTGTGTGTTATATTAGAGAGATGGATGTATACATAATAATGGCTTGGAGAACAGACCCATTTCTACAATTTGTATAAAGCAAACGAAGACGGAGACGTGGGGCATATTTTGAGACAGAAAATTCTTACCAAGCGGTCAAATAATAATGGTTACTGCTTAGTTGGCGTTTCATGCAACAATACTTTTAGAAAGACAGTGAGGAGTGTGCACCGTTTTGTATTCGAGTGCTTTTATGGAATTATTCCAGATAATTGTGTTCTGGATCACTTAAACAGCAACAAAATCGATAACAGAATCATTAACCTAGCGATGATTACCTCAAAAGAAAATAGCAGGAGAGGAAATGCTGGTGATGATAGTAATTTTGTGTCAGCATATCCAGTTATTGCAATAAATGCAACAACAGGAGAGCAAGAAACGTTTCCATCAGTATCAAAAGCAGAAAAAATTCTCTGTATAAAAAAATCGCTGTGTATTATTGTTGTTCTGGTCAGCAAAAACTTATTGTGCATGTTATATTTTCATTTTCCTTTGTAGTTTAAGTCATATTTAACTCTGCGAAGGTATCCGAGTTATTTTCTTTGCTTCTGAAGTGACCGTAGCTCAAGGTATTAACACCATCATCCAAAACATATAGTTTGTCATCGTACGCAGAAAGTCCTATTTTGTTTAAAGCAACCGTATGCAAAACGTTGTTGTGTGACCTGATCTTGTTCATTGTCGCATAATGTTTTTCACCAGCATGCGCTTTCAGAAAATCTTCATGTGTGATTGCATTTTTGACGACATTTTTCTTTTTCCCTTTGGCATGTTTACTAGCGCCGCCATCAGCAAGTCTAGTACCGGTTTTGAGGCCGATAAATTCCACAATTGGAACTGACTTAGTTTCATCATTAAACTGCTTATTTCCATTTTGTTGCTCTCATCAAGAAACTCGCTATCTTTGGGATGTTAAAAAAAAATCAAAACGTTCTTTCTCAGCAAACATATCTGCATCGACATCATCCTAGTCAGTGGAGCAACTTGGCCTTGTCGCCATATTATGTTTTGACGTAGCCATATTGAAAATTGTACATTAACAACTTTTATAGTTCCAAGATAGCAAAACGGCAGTAAATGGGCTTGTTGAGAACGATATGCGTTTTCTTTCCATAAATTGCTAATAAGTTTTCATCAAAAACCGGGATCTGTGACCAACTTATCACGCCGTTCTTGTTTGTTGACTATTTCTACGCTAACCCTCTTACTGATATTTTCTATCGTTTTGCCAAATACGGAATTATTCATTAGCTTGAAGAAATTCTTTTCAAAGTCGGGTGTGGACGGAGTTCTTTTTACAGTGTTGAAGTCAACATAAATTTTTAACCAGGCTTCTCTTCAGCACGCGATGAATTCTAAACAGATTCATACCCAAGTCAAGACACTATCTCAGCTTTCTGTAGTGAACCAAGTCTTATCCATCAGATTTAGAATCAGCTTTGGAACATTCCAACTCCCAACGCATAGTTTTTCCTTGAGCGTTATGCGGATTTAACATAGCGTCGTCAACGGTCATATTTTCTGTCGCGCGTGGGGTAATCATTGTGCAGATCATGAAGTATAGCGGGATACTCAAGGTCGACTTCTAAAATATAGCCAGTGTCGTCTTCACTCAGCAACATCTCTTCTGTAAAATGTTCTGGCGTCATCAGGGAAAAGCCGCTCACTGGTAATCTTTGTGACATAGCCCAATCATATAGATTGTATGTGTATAATTAGGTAGTGTACTTGGATGCTTGTGTGGTATCATATTATGTTAGGTATTTCTTGTTGGCTACATAATGCCTGTTGGTAATCATTGAAATTCCACCGCGAAGTCCTTTTTCGATAAAATAATACATGTCGATATCGGTGATCAATTCCAACCGTACTATAGACATCTTGAGCGCAGCATCCCTCGAAAGACCAGGACTCGAGTAATACCAGGCATGATCTAACTTGTAATAACACATGCATATGTCTCGAAAATTTTCAAAAACGTCAGCCAGAAGCAGCACGTCCATTTTCAGATACAGATCATGATATAAGTTTTATTATGCCAAATTTGTTCCAGGCGTGTTCCTTTTTTGCAGCAGAAACATCCGTGTGGTTAAGTTGACTCAGAAATCTTTTTTCTGCGGCGGACTAGTTTCATCAAATTTATTCCATGACGACATGTAATCATACGGATAGATTCCTTTGCGAGTGACCAAATCGAGATGGTCGCCAAATTCCTTCGCGGTATGCCGAAACACTTTTATATTTTTGACCAGTTTATCCAACGAGTCTGACATTAACTGATAACTATCTGGTATCACGGTACCAATTGTTTTTCCATAGACCTTAATGTTAACATTTGGTGAAATAAATATACCTTCTCTCCTACTTTAGCATGCATGTCACACACTGTCATAGAAAGCAATGTTAGATTGTCAATTTGACAGTGATAGAACCAGGTACTCCATTGCATTTAAGAGAGATAACTCTGCTGGAACTAGACAGGGGTAAGAGTTGTCCAGTCACAACAGACACATTTTCAGTGATGTGTATCACATTTTTAAAAAATCATAAAAAATGCAAAACATGATCTACATATGAATTAACATAATTTAACATGCTGCTAAGAGACTCAACTTTTTTTTAAGCCAGACAGAAACTACAACTCTTACATAATACACCAATCACAGCTAGTTTTGTTGTTTATTTCTGAATACAATCTTCTTTACATCTTAAGCTCCACCCCCCTGGGCTTGCGCAATTGGTACCGTGATACCATCTGTAACACGCAGATAGCCAAGTAAAAATGACACGTAGAGCTCCATGTTGTTTGGGATACAAGTGATTTATTGGTAATTTTTTCCAGTTTCTTACTATCAAGTGCGAGTCATATCTGCGCAAATAATGCAGCAACACAGCAATAATCTCGGGCAACTTTAGATGAAGATTGCACTTGCTATGGGCCGCACCGCGATATTTGCCAGTATAATGACAATGATCTCGGTCTTAACCAAGTGGCTCTTGACAAATCCATCACATGTCAGATATCATAAAAATGTCTCTGTCGTCTGCCATATAAATCATTTTTGCCGCAGGAACAGCGCTTACATATCTCACTTCGTCAAGCAAACTGTTTATGAAATGTTGTACGCAGTCAGCACCGCGATATAATTCTTTGGGCTTGATAAGGCTTTCATTAACGCCGACCAATTTGTACCAATTTGTACAAGGAACGTGCTCTTGATATTATCTGGTAAAAGAAGATTCTGGAGTTTTGTCACAGCTCGCAATTGGAACAGTAAGTGCTTCAAAATCGGGATAAATAATAAAAGGCACTCTTAGTTTTGTGATTTAACTTTTCAAACGCTAAACTATCTTTGTCTTTGCCTGACATTGAGGTTCTTGTGGTATTAACGCAATCTAGGCCATGTTGTGCAAATAGGTCTTCGCGTATAAAACCATAAAGGCATTTTCTGCAGTTAATTAATTTGCCTTAATGTTTGTTGTACTGATCGTTCATGAGCCCGCTAAAGCTTTTGATCCAACAATAGTGGCCGTCTGGCGGTTCCGTTATAAATGTAGATTGCAAATCCACATTTTTTTCGCAAGTCACCGATGACAAATGCAACGGTTAAATCTTGGCCATCGTCCACACCAAAAACATTGACTGAAATATTATTTTGTCGCTCAAACTTTGGAATGGAATAGATCTGAACAGAAAAACGTATGCCAGTAAAATCCAACTGTTGTTGGTACGCCGTGTAATTGCTTACTCGATTTGGATTTCTAGATACTGGAAACAACATGGACAGCACCGACCACATGAAACCATTGTTGTCATCATTTATGACGGTCAAGCAACTTTGGCTGCTTCTAATTCTAACCGGTAATTCTAAGTAAGATCGTCCACGAAACGGGTTATACTTACAAATGCTTACGACGCATCTTGAAACGCCAAGCACAGTCCAGGCAAAACCTTCTCTGGAAAACCTATCTATATCATTTCCATGGGTTTCAAAACGCTTGTGACGTCTACCTGACTATATCAAAGGCGCGGACTGGTTTGCTGATAAAATGCGCTTCAGTGTTCGTGCCAGTGATCTTCGTAAAAAAAATCACGCTAATGCCAATGGAGAACTTTATGCCGCGATGTAAACGCAGCTCAGCCGACAAATATTTTGTTTGCACTGTTACCCTACCACGTTGCCAAACTCTAAGAACTTATCAAAGTTTGTTGTAAAAGTCTTGCCGTAGCCAGCAAAGGCTTGTTTGAGTTGAGTGAATCTAATGATTGTGCTCATAGTATATAATCATCAACATGTTTATTTGCTTGGTCGGAAACCGTCAGCAACATCCCCTACAGTCGCCAAAAGTACATGCCGCTTGATATGCCGCTTGATGCAAGAGACGCTGTGGCGAAATAACATGACATTATTTTTGCAGATATTAATTCGACCAGTTTTATTCAATATTTTTTGCTGCTTGTCTGTGAGGAAAACCTGCGTCTTATGATTATTTAATAGTTTTGTCACAATGATATTTAAATCAAAATTTGCATGAGGATTTCTGTAGAGGGTCACAATGGCATCAAGCAGCGTTTCAGGCTGCTCCAAGTAGACATCTGTAATATAGACAAGTGTATCTGACATACTATATAATTTGATTGAACAAAATGTGAGACTCCGACCCAAACAAAGACGCTGTTGTCCGCGTTTATGATGAATACAACCAAGTGCAAAATGCGCACCAGCATTACAATACGAGCCCGTAGGAATATACGAGAAAATATCACCAAAAAAATAAGTTAGCGCGATTTAATCTGCAGTAAGAGGAAAGAGTGCGATTCAACTCAATCTTTGACAGGTTTTTTACTCTAAGCCTGCCAGGAAGACAAAAAAATGTTAGACTACGTATTCAGTAGAATATTTATGCTTATGGGCCTACCCGAAAAAACTGTCATGTGCAAGCCTGTGGCCAGCAAAGCAATATTAGCTGAGTACGATAAAATCATGTCTCAGTACTTACCAATAGATACCTAACGTTTCTGCAATGTTGTTAGCAGCAAGTATGTTGCCAACAGCAATTTTTTCTTTGCTGACAAAGCGGTCTTTTGGAATTCCTGTTCATAAAAAGATCCCAAAATCGTTTCGCCAGTATGGTCAGTGATTTTGTACGTGACAGGAATTGATTTCAATGCTTCTAAAACTGTAAAAACGTCTTTGGTCCAAGTCTGCGGTGCAGCCTTTCTCAAACTTTTTATAAATTTTGGAAAGTCTCACTTGGTCGCCCACATTGAATGTATGTCTAAAAAATAGTTTCCTAACGAAGTCCTCGTTATATAGTTTGTCGCTAGCCTATGCTCGTGTCATTCCAATGCTTCTGTGTTTAGTATTGTTGTATCTGTCCACCAGCGACTGTGACTCGTCTTACATACTTATTTTTCTGATTTTTCGTAAAATGCATCCACATCGCATTTATTAGCTTCGCCTTCATTAAACGTAGAAAACTTGAATTTTATTTTGTTCCAGCCAACGTGTTATTGTAAAATTCGCCGCCATGATCATCCCAGAGTTTTGAAAGTTTGCATGATCTTGTGGCCATTTAGATAGCGTCTCTGATAGAAGTCCGCTTTTATTCTTGAGTGGCAAATTCCATGCATACTTGCTAAAAACGTCACTAATATTCAACAAATATCTGACGCCGCCGTTACTTCTGGAATATTATTTTAGGTCTATCAGATCGGCAGACCAAATGTCATCGATGCTATAATAGCAACAACTGTGCGTCTGGAAAACGTTTTCTTGCCGGTTTGTGTAATTCTTGGGCAATGTTCTCACTCTGAGGTTCCGACGCTAAGTTTATATTTTATACAGATGGCGCCTCTGGCAAAAGCTCTGTCTATGCGTTCTCTAATACCGTTTGCCTTTATCGCGGCTAACTCATCCAGCATAATCCTGTCGAAGCAGTTTTGTTCCTCTAAGAGTCTCTGTAGCAAATGTAATTTCGCATAGCTGTGGCATCTACTCGATTATAAGGCTCTTGACCGGGCAGCGACTGATCGTTGCATCGAGTTACTCATGCAGAGGATTATAAGGACCTGCATACTTGTGCCCTAGAAGAGTCCAACCGCCTTTTGGTTTAGGAAGTTTTCCAATGATCTTGTGCAGATCAAAGGCACCACCATATATTATACGACGTTTGCAGACAGTACAATGGCCAACAATGTTATTGCCTTGAATACAAATATTGTCAAAATAAACTAAGCAAGAACTGGTAATATTTTTTGTTCCCACTCTGCAAGAAGTGGTAAAATTGTAGGCCAAGCGCCGCCCATGCGAGATATTTGTTTGGCCGATAACTTTAGGGTTAATCCAGATTTCGAACGTTTTGCCACGTTAAAATCTGCGTATTTTTCTTTTGTTAGCGCAAGAGCGTGTTGTCCCTGGCGCAGCTGGCTGCTTCCAACTTTGATGGATACACCAGCGTGCTTTTTACGTGTAGTTTGAATGGACTGCTGCTGAGAAGGGGTCGAGACAACGTTTACTGATATGTAACTCATTTATATGACATCTTTGGACAAATCTAACGCAATTGTCATAACAATGTGAAACCAACTGCTGTTGCACAATAACTGTCATTTTGCCACTAAGAGCATCAAGTGTGAGAAACCTGTTACCGGTAACTACTGCATAAACATGATAGTTTGCGACTGCGGCAGGTTGAATAGTCCACCTAACTTCGATATTTGAAATGGAATCTTTTGTGTGCTCCAAGTGTTTACAAACGTCAAAGTTATAAATAGTCTACAGGTTTGCAAAGTCCTCTATGGATATTTGTGTTCCTGTATCAACATACTGGTATGTTTGCATAGCTTCCTGAAGCATAAAGTACGCGCGTAAATAATTTATATTGGCTTCTGTAAAATTACACTCAAGTTCACGTTCAGGATATTGTTTGTATTTAATCTGATAGTAATGTGAGTCAATCCCATGTTGTCAAATATCTTACCGCTTTCCTCATGGTCTAGGTAGTTCCCTGCCAGGCAATGTAGCTATTCGCCATGTTACCGATAATTGCGCCGCTAAATACGTGACACTTTTGTAGACGCGCGTTTGCTCAAAATAAAGCTTTTTGCTAAACCTGGACAAAAGATTATCAAGTTCTAGTGCGTGATGTATAGATGGCGTTATTTTTGGCATAAACAGCGATAATTTGGTAAGAATGAATTGTCCATCAGCAACAGCATCTGCATGATACATGTACGTATTAGGATCAGCTAGTTCCAAAACGCCTCTCAGTGTCGCGACAAAAACCAAAAATGGAGCTTAGTGGCAAGAGCATGCAAAATTCATTTTGGCCATCAGTGAGATAGCGCCTTTTTGCAAAACCAGAGTTGTAGGTAGCACGCCAATGGTGCTGGCAGTAGGCAGATAGTTGCTAATGTCCTCAACGGTCTGTTTATTAAGTTGATAACGCGCCGTCTTAAACAAGCTCCAACTATTGTTTGTTAGTGTCACGTTTGTGTTAGAGGGATAATTTGCGGGCGGAGCAGCATTTGTTTGTAAAAGAGACTCTGACTTCAAGAAAAGCTTTATGTGGCAGCAAATAAATATCTTGTTTCAGGTTTGTTCATTTGATGCGAGTCCTTGTCCAAGTACTCAACGTACTCATATTCTGTAGTTGACTCATCGATTGACGCTTCGTCAAAAAGCATGAAGTATTCTGGTGTAAACTGTGATAGCACGTTTATACATCGTTGTTACACGCTTTTTTTTAGACCAGATCCTGGCATAATATTTGGCACTGGTGATCTTCTGTTTGACATTGTGCGCGACTCGAGTTTACTCATAATAAGGATGAATTCATTTGGCACCTCCGCCATTTTCAGATAGTTATAATCATCTACTAGTTCATTAGCGTGATCTATTGATAAATACAATTGCAGTGCATGTTGTCGCGGTCAATTTTAATGTCGTTAAATACAATGAAAGAGTCAGTGGGGGAACTTTCAGTTCCTCAATCAAGTTCTTCTACTGGCTTTATTTCTTTTGGCTCTGATATTGTAAACACGTCGCCAATTGCCTCATCAAATTCTTTAAGCGTTTTGTATTTGTTTTGACCTTTATTTAGGGTGTAAATGAGCACGTTGTCGTAATTAAACTCCATTATTAAACAGCATATTTAAAAGCAAATTTGTTTTGCCGTGACCCGTTGGACCAACAATCATAAAGACAACCCGGAAACACAAAATTATGCCAGGATTGTTTGGTGTCTTTTGAGTCGAAGTTTATGATCCGCATTTTTATACAGCAGAGTTTATATAATGAGGCATTATACAGCTTTTGGTACACTTATTGGTTCTGGCAGCACCAGCAACATTACATCAGATGGAGTTTCACTTGATCTGGTTAATAAACGTGTGCTAAAAACTGACGACACACGACAGGACTACTAAATATGTATTCAAACAAAATTGCAGATCTTGCCACGGATAACACAGATGCAGCAAACAAAAACTATGCGGACAAATATTCTGCGGAAAGATTTCTGGTTTTTACTGCCCACGATAGTTTTCCAAATGCAAAAATACTTTCTGTAGGCGCTGGAATAGCATCGCGTGTTATTGGCAACACAATGACGTTGTCAGTGCCAGATGCTTTAATGAAAGCTGGCGACACAATGCTTGTTGATATTAATATGGGTAACAGTAAGATCAAACTAAACAATGATCCAACTTCAAATGACCAAGTGGCAAACAACGTATACACTGACAAATAAAATGTGGCCTTGATCTTTCCAAATTCGCCATCTGCTGTAAACAGAAATATTGGCATGTTGACAGCTCTATTAGAAGGCAAAAGCTTGTGTTTTGTTTTTGGCCAACAATCCAGACTAATATTTGTTCACAGAATGACTGCAATAATCGCCCAAGCGCCAGAAGTCAAAATGGAAATCTTATCGTGGCAAAACCCACCAGGGGCTGCACGCTAATAATTGTTGGTCTCAACAAAGAAATGGATAATAGCACTGCAACCGGCACTGCGATAAAAACACTGATATAAAAAGCTAATGGAACGTATTCTCCGATCATAGTTCGATCTCCTGGCGGATTATATTGTGGTAATGATGACTATGGAGCCTTATTTTCTAGAGATGTAAGTAGTCGTTATGGACTCATACACGCCCAAAATAATCCCAACAAAAACGTGAAAATATCGTCCGCGGCGGATCTCACATAAGCGACCACAAGAGAATTTGTAAGCACCAGGCGAGTAAAAAGCAACATTGGCTGTATGCCATCTCTAAATGAAAACACAGGCAACCGAAACAGCTTTATCACATCTGCATCATCAGAGTATAACGCAAATTACGGAGCATTTTGCGTGTTTGCTAATCATTTGACTCCATCTAGCGCTATTAACGAGATACAATGTCCTGTGGAAGTTAGCATTTGGAAATTTTTGCGGGGTCGTACAAATGGTGAAGAACGCATTACCAGCTGGAAACTTGGAGCGCAGTCGATTAGCGTATCTGGTTCAACTACTGTTTACACGCTCATGACTACTTTGCATACGAGCACGACTACTCTTGGATCTAACCTGCTTGAATTTTTCATTAGTCCTAGCAGGGCAAAATATAACATATTTCGTCTTACTCACCTTAGCGCTAAGCCAGTAAATTCTTGTCTATCTTATTTTCAGATTCTAGAGGAGTTTCGTCAACGTTATGTATATATGATGTCAAAAATCGTGCGAATTGCGCGGGAACTTTACACGTTGCTGCTTGAAGAAAAACACGAGGGTATGGTTTTTGATGAGGACACGAGGGTATGGTTTTTGATGAGGCGAGAGTTAAGACATATTCTAACAAATCTGGTGAAACGAAAGGACTGTATAAAAAGTTTTTTTGGCGGACGCAGAAGGTGTAAAAATTGATGATCGCATGCGCAATTTCTTTTTTTCTGTAACTCACATGTCAGCGCCACAGTTGCGGGACGAGTTCGACAAATTTGGCAAGCTAAAAATGTTCTGCAATTAAATTGAATCAGCCTGAGTGCTAAAAACATAGGAGTGCTTTTTAAACATATGTTTAAATGAGTTGAGTATGGATAACTTAGAACAAGTGATTCTAATAAAAAAATGTAGTATTTTTACAAAGAGCTTGGTTTGGATTATGATGGCGTAGAAACAATTCTGGAAATGATGGCGTTGCCTAAATGATGGCGTTGCCGCCTGAAGCATAGATTCCTCCAGAGCAACCACAGCCGCAGACAGATCCGCCACAGCAAGATAATGTTCCAGAGGTTGTAAAAAAAAAGACTCCTGAAGCTTATTACCACATCATAAAATACAACGATTACGACGAATACGAAAGCTGATATTCTTGAGTACGTAGGAAAACTGGCGCCAGAAGACAAAATGGTTCTTGCTGTGTTTAATGGCAAAATAATGGAGACCTAGTGGATGCTTTTGTCAACGCGCCACATACAAGTATGGCGATAACCGATTAAATTTCGACTCCCACATTTGATATGACGCCACACGAAAATAATTTTTGAAAAAGCTGCACAAAATCTTCTCAAGCTGATAAAAGACAAATTGAACGCCGAGTTTGTCGCCTGTTCTGCAATAGAGTATTGAGGCTTATTATCTTATTGTTAAATACCACCACAAGCGCGAGTATGACGCTAATGAACTTGCGGCGGCATTTGCTTATCTTGACATAAAACATGATGGTAGAATAGACATGACTATAATGCTTGGAAGGGCAGAAATAAAAGTGCCAAGTGACCACTTTGCAGGCGCTCTAGAGGCACCAAAACTCACGCGAGAAAGATTAGAAAACACAGCACAATGAATACACATCAGCACTACGATTTGTTGCAGCAAAAAGCAGCCGGACTTTATTTTAACATCGTTGGCAAACTAGATTCCGGGTTGAGATATATCATAGACTTCAATCACATTAGCAGGCATCTTATCGCGTATTACTACAGTTATCACAAATGGGCTTACTGTTTTAAGCTGTCCTACATATAATTACAAGCGCTTGTTATTTTTGTTGTCTGTGATTCCGTTGCCATTACTCAACGCAGGTGTTGTTGGCAAAATCTAAGTTGCGTTAGCGAGTACTTGCGAAAAACTGTCGACCAACAGACCATAGGAAGCGACCACAGAGACTTTAAACCCCGATAATATTTGCGGAATATAATATTTTGGGAATTTGTCCACGTCTGTGACAAAAGGACCTTTGAATTCCAAAAGAAGAATTTTGTTGTTGTCAATTATGTAACCATCTGGGCTGTATTTAAAACCGTCTATGGCCTGGATTCAAATATCATTACCAACGACTTTTTCCCCAGTGGTGATTTATACATATCTTCTGATGACCGGCTCAAATAATGTTCCCTAAAGGCATGGTACCGTTACTGCGACAGATTTTTCACCGAGCTTTCTTCTGGCTGTCACCAGCTGAGGCAAACGGAGAGACTCCAAGGACCGTTGCCAACTCAGAGCCACCAATAGTGGTTGGCATAATTGATACTATTCTGATGACTTCTGCTTGATTTTATTCGCTCGTACAAATGTCTCTAAGATAAACTTCAGATCTATTGTTATACAATAGGCTTGCATCTAATTAGAGTTTGTATCTAAAACATACTATATATCTTTCAAACAATGGCTTGCATTTCCAATTACAGATTTAATACAATCTGATATATAGGATAACACAAAATAGTATCCCTCTAAATAGTAGTGAGGGAAAAGGTGGTTGCTGAGAACAAGGGATATGGTCACCCAGTTGAGGACCGAGCGAAGCGAGGGCCAAGACTACAAACCATGACCTTGTGCTCATAACTGCCTTTTCCCTTACTACTTAGCTAAACTAATATCTAAGCACTGGATTTCATCAAAAATGTACAAAATTGAAGGAAATGTATAAAGAACTTAATTAGTGCAGTGATACCTTAATGTCATTGCCTTCTTATTCAAATAAAGCAACATTTTATTGAGGTTTCAACATTACACAACCTGAAATTTGTATTTGGTTCTGAAAAGATTCGAAAAGGTTGTTTTAACGATTGAATTAGTATGTGAGTACGTACGTATCATTTGTTCAGTGTATGTGCGGGGTTCATAATCATTACAAATAAAGAGATTATTTTGTAATACTATACCGTATACATACCGTGTGATGTGAGGCGGTTAAAGTAATGGCTGTATATGTGATTGTAAGGTCATATGTTCTGTACGTTGAAGTAGACTTAAATAATCCAATGTACAGAAATTGGAATATTTTACTCACACAATTTATAGGTTTGAAATTCCAGTTTCATTGTTTTAAATTCAAGTTTCTTTTTCTGAAATTAAAAAAAAATATTGATCCGTCGATTTTCCTCGTCTTGACGTCATTGATGCGTATTATTTCACCTTGCAACTTATGTAACGAAATTGGTCCTTATGTTGTAGTGTACAACTTCTTTTGCAAACGTATAAACTTCTTGAGCCAAACCAGCACTCGAAGAAGTCAGTGATAGTACGTTAGAGAGAAATTATCTAACCGAAAGATAGTATAATACAGACCAAATATGATGGGTTTTTTGTTCTTTTTAAGTCAGTTGTAACTATCTTACCCAAAATACTCATTGATTCCTCCGATATTAATAATTGTGACTTTTTCAAATGTATTTCCAGGAAAACGATTGATTTCATTGTTAATTAGGCTGTTCCAAGCATGAAGGTAGTATCAGGTTTATCACGTAATGAACTAGACGATGGTGTAAAACATGATCTCATAATGTTGATACTATATAAATGTTTCAGTGTTGTTTATATTACTAATTTATAGGGAAAAATGTGAATGTGTGAATTTTATAAGAGTTGTTTATATTACTAATTTACAGGGAAAAATGTGAATGTGTGAATTTTATCAGTGTTGTTTATATTACTAATTTATAGGGAAAAAATGTGAATGTGTGAATTTTATAAGTGTTGTTTATATTACTAATGTATAGGGAAAAAATGTGAATGTGTGAATTTTATCAGTGTTGTTTATATTACTAATTTATAGGGAAAAAATGTGAATGTGTGAATTTTATAAGTGTTGTTTATATTACTAATGTATAGGGAAAAAATGTGAATGTGTGAATTTTATCATTGTTGTTTATATTACTAATGTATAGGGAAAAAATGTGAATGTGTGAATTTTATCATTGTTGTTTATATTATTAATGTATAGGGAAAAAATGTGAATGTGTGAATTTTATCAGTCTTGTTTATATTACTAATTTATAGGGAAAAAATGTGAATGTGTGAATTTTATCAGTGTTGTTTATATTACTAATGTATAGAGAAAAAATGTGAATGTGTGAATTTTATCAGTGTTGTTTATATTACTAATTTATAGAGAAAAAATGTGAATGTGTGAATTTTATCAGTGTCGTTTATATTACTAATTTATAGGGGGAAAATGTGAATGTGTGAATTTTATAGGATATAAACTCTTCAGAGCTCATGTAGAAAAGCATCCTTCAAACTAGTTCATTTTGAAGGATGTTCTAACGGAAATGTACGGTTGGTCTGGTTTTCAAATTAGCAGCCGATACAAAAAACTTGTTTATAATTTGTTTGCTTATTTGTATGTGAAGTTAGTTTCCATGTCTGCTTTCATGCTGGTTGGATGTCTTCTGTATTTCATAGGACATATATACAAATTCTTGATTTCTAATTTTGTTATTTATTTTAACCCGAAAAATTCTTTAATTCAGTTGTACAAATGCTATCAATGAAAGTTTGAAGCCAGGCGAGGAACGATGAATAAAAAAAACGTTCTACCGAGTCTATTTCTTATTATTAGTAATGCATGTATTTTCTGTATTATCTTGCAGCCAGCATAATAAAATCTTTCAAAGATTTGCCTTCATATAACTTTAATTTGGAAAACCGTTTATTACATTTCCAAGTGATTCTTGAAAGGTCGATTTTTCTCAACTATAATGTGACTATTAATAATACCAGTTCTCCTCTAGAATGTATGAGTTATTTCTTGACATAAAGGAATCCAGTGACTTATACCTAACTTATCGGTTTTCGCGGTTCTATTGCTTTGTTGAAAAACTTAATCAGGACCGTAAAGAATGATCACACCAAACTGAGGTCACTGCATTAATCTTGAAAGCAACGTGATCCAAACTGCCTTATAATTTGGATGTATACCCGCCTAATTCATATATGGTTAAATGAGAAAACATGGTAAATTGAAGCACCTCACAGGGAAAATTCGAAGTAGAGATATACAATTTTCTATTCCTTCTTTTCAAAACATGTATGGTCCTTGTAGTGCAAATAACATTAAATTTCAGATAACACATACATAACCTTGTTGAATTTTTACCACCGCAGAGTACAGCAACACTTCAAATGTTGCAAGTCTTGACCAATATTACGACCTTAATAACAAACAACTTAATCCGATGTGTAAGATATGCAAAATGTATTTATATGCACCAAAAGTGAAACATGTTTAATACATAAAACATTCGTACTCTCTGTATAGTTATCTTTGTTTATAATGAGCAAATGGTCACATATTTCTTGAAGGCTTTACTTCTCTAGCACATCTACTATTTATACTGTTCAATGCGATAAAACGTCAGTAATAGTTACAACTGAGGCAGGAGTACATTTTAATTGTATTTTAGAGTCACGTATAAGAGTTTAGTCTTAACAAAGTGTAAAAGGTCCTTGCTGGCGACAAAATCTTCATTTTGCGAGACACCTCCCCAGATCAGAATTTTTGCCTGAATCTTTATTCATTTATGTTTCATAAAGAAATTAGGCAAACATCAAGTACATATAAGTAGGAACGATTTTTAGTATTAAAGTTGAAATTTCACAAGTGATTTTATTCTCCGACAAGTGTTTAAGAAAATATAAGCGTTTATGGATCACATATATCAAAAGAAATATTCCTACAAATTGAAAAAATCATTGATACATGTAAATATTTGGTATGGGGATTCGTTCAATATTAAAAAGATAAAATGATATCGATAAGAAAACACCTTCATAGAGTATCCAGCTTTTTTATTGCAGCAATAACGAAGACTCGCCAAAAGCAGTAGTCAGATTTTAAAGTCACAAATAAGATCCAATGAAATCTGAATATTATTTGAAAAAGCTTTTATTAAACTAAAAGGGCTGTAATTTCCGAAGACAGTATTTACACTGTCGAGCAAGACAATAAGTCTTGTCTGGTTCAAAGGCATCCCCTACATTAAGACTGTGGACAAAAAATGAAACACGGAACCGACTAAAACAAGAAACACTTCACGGTCACCAACCTTGGATAATATCTATATTGACTGCAATAAAACAAAAATTAACGAGATTTACTTTTCTGTAAATGTTTCCACGAGAAACAAATTTGCAACAGTGCAAAAATCTGGAAAGGCAAAAATGTATACAGACTGGTGAAAGTGGAGGTTCCTTAACTAGTAAGACATATCAGATCCTATCATAAAGGCCTGGAGTTTAAACAAAATCATCTTTCCACCTCAATCAATTTATATGAAGAAAAGTTAGTGTGTTTCTGCCATTTGACACTGATGCCACAAAGATTTAAGAGCCTTGAGATTGTATTATTCTTAGGCTTTATTTATACACTCAGTATTTCAGTGAAACTAAATATGTTATATATTTTAGAGTTCTGCTTTAGTGCCAATATTACTCACAGGCTGGTGAAATCAGTTAGAGCAAGAACAGAAACTTCACCATTTAACAGCCATTCGATATGTGGTGATATATTTGAGAATATTGTACCTTACCCCTAGAAAAATCAAATCTTCGTTACACGCGCTCTCCCGTTCATATAATTTGAAAGGCCGTTACTACTACGTGTTATTCTTAAAGCTTCGAACTATCGTGGTTATTCTTACATATTAGTTTCCAGAATTGTATGACAAAACGACTGGAGCTGTTTAAAGCGTTGTCGTAATAGATTGCTTAACATTCGTACCTTTATTGACAAATCTTGATTAGACCCGTAAAACTAATATGATCACCTTCAAAGGTCATCTCGAAACAATCCACCCCTAAATGTATAAATTGCAATTTATTCTAGACTAGTTCATAGATCACTGAATAAGATGACATAAGAAATGAAAGCTCATTAGTTGACACAATCTAAATAAATCAGTCTAGGGCAGAATTAAGCTATTTAAATATTGAAATGCATGCTGCAAAGGATATAAAAACGTTATGATTAATATAAGTTTTATTAATGAAATTGCAAATCACTGTGCGGTGTTTTTGGAGGGGGTTGTTTTTTATGTTTTTGTTTTGTTTTGTTTTTTTGTTTTGTGTTTTCTTCATCACTATTTCCTGCTCAGACACGGTGATAACAAATTCACTGTTTAACATATTACAGTATCAGAAAGAAATCACACCTTGTAAAACAAATGTTGCTCATATAATGTTTGAGGTAAAGCATCTAAATAAAAAAAAGACTGATGCCTGCCTTTAATGTTACTGTCTGCCAAGAACACAAATAAATGGAGCTCAACGGCATATTAAGGTCCAGATCACTGAGATACCCATATCGCAGACATATCAGCTAAGGAAGAGTTAGAACATGCATTAAGATCAAATGGAAAGATTTATACACCATTTTTACACGAGTATTTTATGGAGGCACTTGTTATCCACAAAAAAATCCCGCATGAAAATAGAGGTGGGTAGGTATTCATGTCATTCAGTGAACAAGGCAAATCTCGCATGAAAATAGAGTTAGGTAGGTATTCATGTCATTCAATTTAAACAGACTTAGGTAGGTGTTCAGTGAAAATACAGTTAGGTAGGTATTCATGACATTCAGTGAACAAGGATTCGGATACTTTAAAGGCATGAATATTTGATTCCTAAATAAATTATTAGATCTTGAAACTCAAATCTCGTATATTTTTCTGCCTTTTTTGCATCAACAGCGACTGATAATTCGAATTTAACACTCACTTTTGGCACACTTTATTCACTCCAACATGTAAAATCTTCATAAACACTACTCTTAAATATATCGTATACACTTGGTGCAAACAAAATTACCATGTCCATAAAAAAAAGGAAATTACGGTACATAATTTCCGAATAATGGTATTTCTCACACAAAGTCTTCAGCAACGGCACACCATATGTTAAAGAAGCTCCTTCTGTACCATACAGGTAATCTGTCGTCTGCTCAACGATTTTTACTTAAAGCGATTAAAAAATTATTATGCGTAACTATTTAACACAACCTGCATGCATTTGAGCACTTCTGCTCAACAGTATTTTCTACATACGCAATAGTATACACTAAAATAACAAGAAACAGTCCCTGTTTATATTGGTATATCGATAAACCCATCACAAATAATAAGCCTGCACACTGAAACGAGGTAAATACTCAATAGTATGTGATACTGGTATGAGTCCCTATGTATACATATACAATAAAACAATCGTGCGTTTCTTTTAGTCTTGACTTCTCTGGTTGACTCATTAGCCATTAATACTACGCACAACTGGTTTCACTGGATACAAGAGACCGTCAATGAAAGATACAACTTAAGCAGTGTCACATTTTTCAGCATGTCTTTCAACAACTTCTAAATAAGAGATAACTTATTCTGAATAACGTTTTAAGTATTTATTTCGTTTTTGCATGCGACGAATGGTTTTCTTGGGTGAATCAAAAGCTTGTAGAGTTAAATTTGGGAATTTTTGTATCATCTCGATACAGCAATGGGCGGGGGCTGTAAAGAAAAACAACGACTTGTTTTTGTTTCCTAAATGGAAATTTACTACGTAGGTTTATTGTTCACAGAGACTTTAGGTTTTACTGGAGTTTACGGAAAGACGTCACGTATCATAGTGGAAACAAAAGAGGATATTAGTAAAGACGTGATATGGGCATTCGTTGAATCTTAAAGGTTAACGAAAGAATGTCCAGAAGTGACGCTGTTTAAGACTATCCAATTGTGTGGCAACGAAAAACCAAATCAATATTAGTAACCATATTTTAAAGACGCAACACAATGGACACAAAAGCAGATTTAATCATAAATTGATTTATTAAAACTAAAAGTGTGTGAAAACAGTCTTTTTGAGCGATCTAACAGGCGTGTCTGGTTCAAAGTCCCTCCCTACATTAAAATTGACGACAAAAAATAAAATAGGGAACAAGATTATAAAACTACTGCACGGTTAGAAATCCTGATAATATGCTTTATTAAATCATTGCATCTTGCCATTTTTATCAAACCACAAGTGGAACATTAGCAGTCATGACTTTTACATTGATGGCACAGCCAACATATAGGGTTATTTTAACTCTATGCGTCTAAAACTCAGTTGTTAAACGAGACACATATTTTCCCATTGTTATGATTTGGAATAGCGTTTTAACAGTTTTGCTTGTTACTTTTCTAACTTCAAGATATGATCATTACTCCTATATATTTTTCTCAAAGAAATGTATGCGCTATGAATATAAATAAACGATTTAATCAATTTCAAGCTGCGTAATAAATAGATTGTTGACAAAGGTTGATCACATATATGAACTAACAGCATCGTCGACTCTGAGGTCATCATAAGCAGCCCACTCGGAAAATATGAGTTTTTTCACGACTAGTTTATAAATAACCGAGTGAGATGCAGTGGAAAATAAATGGTCATTTCTGTTCCCTAATGTCGATAAATCAGTCGAGATGGGAAATAAAGACATTTAGAACCTATTGTATGCTCCAGACGAAATAAATCGTTTTGAATGTTGTTTAGCATGGAAAAATGAAAAACACGGTAAGTTTGTTTCTATATCGCTATTTCCTGTTCAGTCACGGAAATAATAAATTCACTGATCACAATATTACAGATAAGCTAGAAATAATACCATTTCATGTTGTAAAAAGAGTTGTGGGTGCAGAAAGAACTTAAGTGTTGAAATTTCTAAATAAGAGATATTGATGTCGTTGATGTTAATGTCTGACAAGAACTAAAAGAAAATGCTGCTAAAGAGCGCATATGTCATCTATGGAAGAGCCAGAACAGGCATGCTCATGATTAAATAAACATATTTTCCTCTACATTGGGCGAAATTTGAAGATGTTAGAAACCGAGTTATCGGCGCCATGAGAAGTACAAAACTTGAATATTTTAATAAATTATCTAAAATCATTCAAGATTGCGCTGTTGGTAGAGAGATTTGGAGAAATGTAACCAAAATATTTCTGAAGCAGAACACAAACTCAGAGATTGATAATATTAAATGAATATATTCACTTAAGCCTTGATAAAGCGAATTTATGTAATAATTACTCCTCCGAACAATCGTTTGAAGACAACTCTTCCACTACCCTGCCCTCTAGATACATTTCTGACATTACCCTTAAAAGTATTCACATTAGCAGAACTGATGTAGAAGATACATTTACAAATTTAGACACTAGCACGGCGGGGCGTCCTGATAATATCAAACCTAGGCAACTTAATGAAGGCTCTCCTGTCTTATACCGCAGCACTTATCAGATATTTTTAACAATTCTCTCTAAACATCAGATTTTCCAAAAGTGTGCAAAAAGAAAACGCAATTGTTACCGTGTGCACAAACAAGGGGACAAAAAATTGTCTCCAGTCATAGACGTCTTTTTTATAACTATAAGTGAAGCAAGTTTCTCCTTTTCTTTCTTTTTCTTTTTAGAAATTCCATATCCTCTACGGTCCCCCCCCCGCCCCCCCCCCCCGAAAATAAAAAATAAATGCAAACAGAAAAGTGAGAAAATCAGTATACATATTTAAGAGACTTGGAATATTAAGATAGAAGAAAATACAACAGATGCATGGTTTAAACGTTTGACATATACGGTGAGAAGGCTATTATTTCTACCGTGATCATTCTTACGATTACGTACTGATGTCGATGATTTGTGACTTTTTTCAAAGAGTAACTCAGGTGTCTTTGCATATTCTATATTCATTAATTTTCCTGCTTTTCCTTCGATATATGCTTTACTTCCCTGTGATCTTCTATGCAACTCAAATAAATCTTTCTGATAAAATTGATTTTATTTAACCTGCGTGTCTTTCTTGCTTATGTTTTATACGCATGTCTTTACTTTCTTTACACATATAACTACAGAAGAGACTTAATATACGTATTTGCTTTGATAATGACTAATTTATTGCTCCTGTCAGGTCTGGATGTCCTTTACGTCGCTCGCTGGCATTCGTCTTTGAACATTGCCCATGCATAGTATTTATAACTCTACATCATACCATTCTGAGGCATTCATTTATTTATTTAGCTCCACGAGTATTTGATGAATTGCAGTTTCTACCCAGAACCAATGTATAAAAAGCTTATTTGAATTCCATTGTTCCGAATGAGTTTTCATTTGTGTAAAATCTGGTAAGGAAAAGCAAAGCTTCATATATTTTTTTTAATTTATTTATTTTATACACTAATAGGTGCCTAAACAGTTTTACTGATAGTCAACAAGCGTCGACATTCTTTTCATTTTCCTCTTCGCATATTCTGTCAGGAACCAACGTTTGTTATTCTTCGTACTGATCTCTCTCATTAGTTCAGGGTGTTTTGTGTGAAATTTGCCAAAGGAAATTCTTGTCATACAGCTTATATTTAACGGATAAAAGCGTGAAATGACTTTTCAACAAGCGGATACAATTTGGTACATAATTACTCCAATATTCCGTTTCCATTACTTCATCGACAAATCCTAATTTTAATTGATATGTCTTAAAATAGCCAATTTGCATCATACAACTTTGTTACTTATTCGCAGCAAGTTATTACACACAAATAATTGCAGTTCTAATTAACTGCTAATTATTCTGAGCAGAATCCATGTTAACTTCACACAGAACCTAAAAAAAAACAATGCCAAATGATCAGGATAATACACAACGCTCAAGTAAGCTATCAAATGTCATTCCGTATTCCTTTTTCTGAAATAACACAGATTGATTGTGCCACATATTGGTTGTGCTTTCAATATTCAGATTTTGAAGGTATTCATTGTAACTATTCCAAATAACCACTACCCATTTGGTCAGTTTTGGATTTGTTTGGTAGATATTAACAATCTCCATTTGTTCCGTTCATGCAAAATAATGAAAGAATCATTTTGTCTAAATCAAATAATGAGTTAGATGAGATGAGAATAATTCTAATCCTGCAAAAGAAGAATGAATCGTCTTTTTCATGCTGCAAATGGTCTTGTACTTCCCTCATATCGTAAAAAGTAAGATAAAAATAAAAGCATATGGTCAAGGTGGGACATCTTTTGATAATAAGGATAATGTTCTATGGAAGTAGATATTAACAGCGCGTTAAGTTCATGTTATAATATGCACTTGTAATTAGATGATTTCTTATTAGGGAGCTTTTGTGTCTTGTGGAATTGAACTCGTAAAGAAGCATTATCTTTTTTATAAAAAGGAATACGTTTTATGCAATATTAAACAATTGTAATAAAAAGGGATATATATATATATATATATATATATATATATATATATATATATATATATATATTTGAAAGTTTCAGCTGACTATGTTCTAATTAAAACTTTGCAATAAGTTGATATTCAAGCATCCATCAGCTCTCTTATTTCGATAAACTGTAAATCTACATGAAAATAATTTGGTTAATACCTCGCAATGTTTAGATTGGCGATTCTCGAATTTCTCAGAATTTCTGTCGATTCTTGTAATGTAAGCTTGTTTATAGTAACAGTTGCAATCTTTCTGCGGTAGAGTTAACGCATTTAAATGAAGAAAGGAATTAAATGAAACACGTATTTCATGAACATGCATGTGGTTTATGAACGATATGCATTAGAGGGTCAGTGTTGTGGCATGGTTTTGTATTCTACAGTATATCGTAGGGACTGAAGCACCAAACAAAACTTATCAGTAAGTGTGTGTTCAGATGCAAAACGGCGTAGATTGTAAAAGAATGTTAAGTGCAAGATACATTCAGCAACTAGTATTTAGATGCTTTCTGATTAGGAAGCTGTTCTATGTCATGAACAATTGACCCTGTAAGTATTACTTTTTTGTAAGATAAGAAAAAAGATTGAGTCTTATCCAACAATAACCAGCACACACACACACACACACACACACACACACACACACACACACCCCCCAACAATAACAATGATATGGGTGTATTTTATAATATTTGGTACGACATTCAGTCACATTCCGTATGAGAGTTAAGTAGAAGGTAAATAGCTCTAACTTCTAGACTTCTCTGCTTGATTTATCCTGGCATGAACAAAGAATATAAATGTCAGAATTGACCAAAAGACTAACCTTCACTTAAATCTGCTAGTTTGCTGAGAAAAATTAAATGCATTCGGCGCAGGTTCGTAAATTAAACCTTGGCAATTACAGGGCTGTGTGAGAAGAATTCCTTCTTATCAATTACCATACGCAACTTTTGATTTCCTCTGGTACAGAACATAATCTGAGGGACTTGTGTACCAGTATATTTACCCTATCTCTAAGGTTGCTTTTTAAGTTACGTCATTGGTTAAATAGGTATGCACTAATGAATATTGCGAAAAGCTTTTTACAATTTCTGGACCTACTGTTCATTTGTACCCATAGTTCGATGGATGTCATTTGTGTATTTGTTAATGTCAACTGGTACTACACAATATGGGGGTAGCATATTTATGGTTATAAGCTGGAGGATTTAGTTTACCTTGATATTCTTGTTGAATGATGGTGGATATATTGACAACAGGTAAACTGAGTTACTCAGTCTTTTATTAACAACGAGATTGCAGTTTGTACACATATAAACTGAAAATAATTAATCACCTCTGATTCAATACCGATCTATCAGGACTATGTATCTTCAAAAACAATAAAAGAATGTTTTTTCCAAAACGTGAATATCCGTTCATAAGAGAGAAAAGGGAGGCCACCTTATTTGTATTAAAATAAAATGAAGTTAATAAGGACTTTCTGGCTGCATGAAGTAGCTCTGCGTTCCAGATCTATTCGAAGATTGGCATCTTACGCTTGCTTTTCATATGGGTGAACTTTTCGAGAAAATTTAGGGGTACAAACTTTACTAAAAATAAACCTTGTCCAGATTAATTTGTCAGTAAGATTTTCTTCTTAAATGTTGTTGATACTACATTTTGAACACATCTGCTAAAAAAAAAGTAAGTGCTGCTAAAGTCCAAAACAGAAATTATTTTGGTGAAAGGCTAGGACACATACGGAGACACTAATGTTTTTGTTAAAGTGTAGATAATACCTCATTAAAAAAATTGCTTGTATTCATAAAAAGTTTGCATTTGTTACCAAATTTTCCATAATTATGTACCTAATATTCTCTTTTTAAATCAAGCAGTATGCAGTGTAAAATATACCAAGTCTCGTTGCGCGTTATTAAGGACCATTATTGTCTATATTAGCCTACCACGATACGGATTGACCTTTCTTTGTGCCACAACAATCCTCAGATGTGCATATAAGTCACGAGTGAATAATTTACGGCTGATAGCCCAATCTCAGAATCTACGCACGGTGTATATATTTGCACATGTGCAAATTTACACACTTTGTATTAGCAAATTTGCAAAGTGTTCATATGGGTTTTGCAAATAATATGCAAAAGGGTACATTTAAATACAGTAACATGTCTTTGAATGGTCAAAAATTATAGTATCGAACTTAATAAGACCCAATTCTGGTTCGAAATTCGCCTTTCTTGTCATCTTAATTTCATTCTATGCAGTTTCTCTTTGGATCTTAAATTGATGCTTCTTAAACTATGCCATATTAGTGGTGATTATGGTAGAGTTGTAGAGAATCCGAGTTCTCTTTTTCGAGTTTCATTTTCGTTTTGTTTTCCACCTCATTCTAAGACTCAATAAAACGATATATTGGTGGCACCGACAAAATGGTTGTAAACGAAGTCCGTCATTTTAACGAGAGTTGACTGTAAGAACACTGAATGGAATACACAATTTTTTATTTCGTGGACCTGTGTTCTTCTTTTGAGGGGATCAGTATGCAAGCGAAACTAGAAAACTAGAAAACAGGGTTTTGTAAACAATGTCCTTAACAACAGGTTCCCTTTATATACAGGTGTCGTGTAAGACAAGTTTTACTGTATACGATTTGTGACAAAGTAAAACTAATAATGCTTCAGCATCTACATTCACAACACGAACATATTTACAAAATGGTGAAGAACTGAAGAGAAAAACATTTGCATGGGAAGAACAGAGGATTGTCCCTAAAGGAATTGTTAATTATGAATCAATGTAAAGCAGGTAATCGTGCAAAAGAATGGCTTTATGGTCAGAACAGGGTTAGAACGCAAACTTTTCTATGTATGATGCTTTGTCGTCCATCCTTTAATACAATCATACGATGAAATAAATGGATTGTCATCACCTTTCAACGCCTTTTTATAGAGAGGTCGCTGCAGAAGTCATTCACTCCTGGTGTAATAACACTACAGATGGAAAATGAAATCGACTGGACATAACATTTCCTTCATGAACGACTAAATTTAGACTCCTTAAAAAGGTGACGAAATATAATCAGAACAAAATCAAAATCAGGACTTTAGATCTTAACTGAACATCAAGTTTCATGGGTTTGGTTTTGCAAAAGAAAGACGTCAAAGGAGCAGGAAGACCTCCATCAAGTTTGACTAAACACTTCGGTTTGATAAGAGTTAATCCAAATCCTCAAAAGGACAGGGCCAACTTTTTCGGGGGATTTTGTTTCAAAAGAGGCCAGTTTTTAACCCAAAAACTTAAACTTCTAGACGACAAATTATTTTGATACGATTTGCAAAACAACCCCGAATGTCTGGAAAATTCCCCAAAATGAAATTACTGATTTATTTTAACTTATGGAAAGTAGTTTCAAAAAGGCATTTTGTGTCGTTTCTGTAAATTCCCAATTTAAGACAATATTTACTTTAGAGCATTCTTTTTCTGGGAAGAATCTTCTAACAAAACGGTGTCATTTTAATGCTAAATCACGGAGGTACTCGATTGCGCTCTATGCAAAAACAAACAAAACAAAACAAAACAATATGCTTTCTGAATATGTATTATAATGCGATTTTTGTCATTAAAAAGTCATCAAGACCAACCGTGTAATCAGTTTAGCTCAGTTGGAAGAGTGATGGATGCGTATGACGGAGACTTGGAGTTCGAATTCCCGTGAAAGATAATATATTTTTTGCTGCCTTTGTAACATTTTAGAAGCAAGTTGAATCGTTTTACCTTTTTTTCTAAATTGACAATGACTTCTGGTTTTTCTGCTTAGTGCTTCTTTATAATTTCAAAATTATACAGAAAAAATATAGCTGTGATATTGCAGCATTTTTGCCTTGCCATATATGACACAATAGGTGTAGCTCTAAAATCGGTTCACACGTGATCCCGTACTCAGTTAGCAGAGATATCAACAGCTGATACATGCACCATCTTATGTGAGCATTCAAAGCAAGTGCTTTATCGAAGACATTTTCTCATCACATCGTACCATGTTCTTTCTTCGGTTCCTATAAAATCTGTATGTAAGTGTAGCGTTCACAGAAAGAAATCAACAGTACACATTTAGGTTGGATGCAATAACCCTGTCACATTAAAAATTATCCGCACGTGAAATCCTACACGAGAGGCTTTCTTTTCAAAGAAATCGTTTCCAGCAATAATACATTAATAAAAAATTGCCATTGTTCTTGATGTAGAATTTAGCACAAACATTTTAGGTAAGTATTTTACCTAGACTGTAGAACAAAGGAAGAGCTTAAAAAATAGCAAGACACACCAGCCTTCGATTCTGTCGAAGGAGAGTGCGTGGTATTCGTATCAGTAGAATTCATTCATGTAAAGAAGTACCTACTCAAACAAACTGTCAATATATTTGTTAACATATCAGTACAATCAAATTATTTTTATCTTACTTTCTCGGAAGTTATTTCAAATGAAAAGTTGAAAAAGTAAAGTAAATGGATTTTTTTAATTAAAATTGATAACCCAATCAACGATTTAGCCAAAACTAATTTCCAGCCGTAACCAACAGCCTGTTCTACTTGTGATGCTAGCATCCAGAACTAAAAAAAATCCTTCTGGAAAGATATGATAAGTTGGTGAACTTTGAGTAAAATTTGTACTTGACGAATAAATTCGCCTCTCAAGCTCGCAATAATGAATTCAAGAATCATATTCACCATATGATTAGGCCTGGGTATACCAGAATATGCAAGATGATAAAAGATGACTAACATATATTTTTAAGCAAACGAGCTTTCAACATCTGTCATCGTTATTTTCAAGCTTTTTAATCATGCGGTATTTATATCGTGTGTTATTTTTCTCTTGCACTTTTTCTTGCTTTACTGTCGATGTTGAGCTTCGGTCACTTGTTTTTCTGGCAGTGGATTCCTAACAGCTGCCAATCAATTTATACAAGATCCTTCACTGTTCTTACAAATACCTACTGCTGTGCATAAATGAAAACTGCCCTGCATATTTGCAACAAAACCCAAATATTATAACAGAGATCCTTGAAAGTATATGTTAAGCCACTGTAAATTCTCAAAAGTTAGGTTGCCCCTAAAACCATATTTTTAACAAACCAGACAATATTCCTGTTTCTGGTAAGTAAAAGCATTTGTTGTACTCGAGTCTCATCCCTCAAATTGCCTTAAAATTCTCCAATATCTAATATTATTTCTTTTTTGAAAATTACATTTGGAAAATAATGGGAATACATTTTAACATCTTATTTCCAATAAAATGTAGTCCTAACAAATTTAAATCAATAAGGATTGTATTAACCATCAAAACCAAAGGCCTTAAGTAATAAAACAAAATCCTGAGCCAACTTCGGGACTCTTATCCTCGTTATAGTTGTTAGATTTGTATGTGTGTTTGTGCCCTCTCTAATCTAACACGGAAACATGTCCAAGAATTCCATAGTTCTAATATTTTAATTTTATCTTTTCAAAATTGTATTCAGTGGAACAGACTTTATCAATGAAATCTTAGAGCCATGCAAGGAACAATGCTGATGTTTATATTTACTTTCTATCTTATTGAAAGTAAGGAATCTAATTTCCGCATTGTCTTGTCTCGGGAATAATACAATGTCTAAAAACGTTCATTTTGCTAATGATTCTTCAAGGTTCTTAAATTTTTCTGCTGCATCAGATGTAGCCTTAACTTCTAGTATTATCTATTCTCTTCAAGAAATGTGCGCTATTTCTTCACATTAAATGGTTCCAATTATTTGTTGCTAACTTTTCCGTGTGTGTAGTTCCGCCGCTTTGTTGAAAAAATCTTAACTAGGACCATACAACTTACCACTCCAGATTGAAGTAAATGTGTGAATAGAGAGAGCGACCTATTCCAAACGGCCTATGATCCGCCTTGCATTCTTCCAGTTTATGTATACTTGTTTGAAGCTGCATGGTAAATTGCGGCACCTTGCAAGGAAGAAGTAGAAGGAGCAAGGATATCAGTGATATGTTGATCCTTGATTCCTTCAAGTGCAAAAATAATCAGGTTTATAATGGGTATTTAGAAATAGCCTTTAAATGAAAGAAAGCAATTTTATTGGAACAGCATAGAATTTTGTTAAAAAAAAGGTACTGACCTATATGAGACGTGGTTGAGCAAGGAATCACCAATTATCCCAAATTGATTCCGGTGCAGCATACTCAAGACAAATTCATCAGAAGAGAAAGAGCATTACATCACTTTGAAAGTGACACCAGAATAATGAAAAATAAAGCTATAAGATATGAGCAGCATTTTTTTTCAGCTAGATAAAATAATGCATGCAATTTTTAAATGCAAAACTACTGGGGTAGTATGTGAGAAGTTGATAGAAATTTGGAGACAAGAATGTGATAGAGAATACGAAATATTGACTCAGATTTTGCAGAATAAGAAAAGCTGCTGCAAGGGTATGAAGACAATTTGGAGCAGATATAATCATAGGAGAGGAATAAATGAGAAAGGAAACAGAGAGAAACTATAGTAACACGTGAATACAAAATGCCACAGAGAAAATTCCTGAACAAAGAACTACATTCATGGTACAACCATATATTCACTCAAGTAATCCTGTAAAGAAACATCACAAAACATTCAGTGAAATTGTTTATACTAGACCCCAAATTTATCAACATAGGGGAAGACCGAGGAATGTACAACAAAATCTAAGTACAACACATCATTACCAAAATATTAAGGAAGTATCGCACGAAATCAGAAAGTGATCGTTTTCATGGGGGGGGGGGGGAATCATGCAATTAGATAAAATGAAAAAAAAAAAACAACAACAACAAAAACATACATAGGTAAAAATGTAAATTTTTTTTTTTTTTTTTTTTTTTTTTTTTAGAACAACGCCAATACGACAGAGATGGACAATCCCAATACGACAGAGATGGTGGTGGAGGAGGCACAAAATCAACAGACAGAAGGGAGCCAAGTGTGAGTGTTACAGGCAGCGAAAAGACGAGTTTTAAAATAGTAGCATAACACAGCGTGAAAAATGAAAATTCACCTTTTATCTCTACACCTAAAGGAAATATAACATAACTAAGGACTAACATGAAACAATTCAGTCGTAAATTGAGACTAAGCGAAAAATTTTAAGGAAGCAAGGATGAAGAAGCAAAAGAAAAACCCAAGGTTAGAAATAAAACGGGATGGAATCCACGTAAAAGTACAGACAAAGTCTTAGAAGACATTATTCAATCCTTAAAAGAATATCCACTAGAAAGTAATCACAAACGAAACAATGAATGGTCAAATATGACCAAATATGGTCAGACTTGTTTACATAGCATTTAGTACTTAGATTGGAATTTTCCATATCTTGACAGGAGAAAAGTCAGGTACACCAGTAAATTCCCATTAGAGTTACTCATATTCTAGAATATTCTGTCAGGTCTTATCCTTATATTTATACAGGTTTGGTAAAAAAGATTTAATTCCTATTCAAAACTTCATGTCATTAAGATTAGTCTATTAAGAAATTTATTTTAGTAATCATATGTTACAGTTGTGAAAATCAGAGCAAATTCAGAGAGAGGAATTATTTATTTGAAATATTCATTGTAATTACCAACGACACCATGAAAAACACATAATACAGAAAGGAAAACTGTCGTGGGGAAATCTGTAGGTAACACAACGCATGTTATGTGCAGTTGTGTTACCTGCTACCACCTGATGAGACCTACGGAGAGTTCGAAACAGTTTTCTCAGAATATGAAAACATAAATAAAGAAATAATAATAGTAATAAACCATTTTAAGATATTCTAAAATAACATGAACTGAATGAATGAATGAATGAATGAATGAATGAATGAATGAATGAATGAATGAATGAACGAATGAATGAATGAATGAATGAATGAATGAATGAATGAATGAATGAATGAATGAATGAATGAATGAATGAATGAATGAATGAATGTAGCATTGAATGAATGAATACATGAGTGAATGTATTATTTAAGATAAAGCTGTCATACCACCATAGTCAAATAAAATCAAGACCAATATTTCTTTCTTTCTTCTATCCTCCTTACTGAACTCAAACAATCATCAATACATAAATCCATCCATCCATCCATCAATCAATAAACTTATCCCATTTTATCCATGCAACCAGCAAGCCAGCCATGTCATGCTAATGTACATTTCTACATTGATGTAGGTGGGTGTGCAGGGCTTATCATTATACCTGTATTTATTCCATATCACAATTTCAACTGTTACATGCAGTTTAGAAATTCACCATGTCCAAAACAATTCCCATATCCTTTAAAGTACTGCCTATTGTTGTTGATACGATGGCGTTCCAGGCTCATGTGGTCCGCATTCATACACAAGCTATTGTGGCAAAAATGGGATGTATCGAACTCTTTTGGAATGTTCAGACTTCTCATCTTTATCATTAAATCTCAGTCGTTGGACATGTGTGTTTTTTTTTATCCAAATGTGAGTCTCAGGGACCCTATATGACAATAGCCAATATAACCTATTTGATGTTACATTTCCTGTCCAGGGTATGCAAGTACTGTCAGGTGCGGGCACAGAACTGAACAAGATTATCTCTGACAGAATTTCAAAAATATCCACCATTGCAACTTGTATAAGGTGTAGGAATACATACATACTGATAATAATCAGTATCAACCCCACAGGCTCTATACACGTGCATTTATTTAAAAAATTCATGTAAATGTTTACAAATATTTAATTTTTTAATTTTTTATTGCATAGTTCTATTTGTAAGGTCAATATACACAAAATGTCCAAATTGCATGCTTCTACATTTCATAATGAACTTAGGATAACAATTTAAACTTTTATAACCTTCCCACTGACAGACCTCAGACCACAATTAATTTTCCTATATAATCTCTACATTTGTTTGTCAGTACTGAACTTTCCACTGAGTCCAAATCCTAATAAATCATATGTTGATGTAAAGTATCTGCAAAGATGAACTCACGGCGAAGTTCTTGTCATAGGTAAGCTGGCATTCTTCTGAGAGGCTGGAGCAACGTGCAATGGGTCGCAGATTTCACTTCCGGATCAGCACCAATGTCTCATTACTCACTGTGCGCTGTCGCCAAAATACACACAGACAACCAGACCATATTGTTCATATTCAAAACAATAAACAATTTCCTTTAAATCAATACTAAGAATACCTAAATGTAATGCATACACCACCACCAAAATAAGAGAGGAAAAAATGCTCTAAAAATGGACTGGGACTACAATCGTGGACACTGAATCGAAATATTAATTGTGACCTGAGTCGGCATAGGCGGCCACAGGTGATAAAGACGCGTAGCGGATTATTGTCGTTACCTTTCGATGATGACGTGTTGTAGAAGGGCCTAATAGTTGCACACAAAGACTAAATCATTTCCATGATATTATATTAAAGGAGCACTTCTGCATACATTTTCAAAAGTTTTACTTTGCTTTTATTTTTTCTGTTAGATTCGAAATGTTGAAAAATGTTGAAATTAGGCTTGTGTTCCATCCGAAAAGGATGAAAATTGCGTTTAAAGACGGTCAAACTTATGTAGGGATTTCCTCGTCTTAAAATAGAGCTTGACGACTCGTAATATGGTCACGTGACAAATCAAAATGGAAATCTAACGCGCAAAACGCGTGAGAGTGAATGTTGATGCTTTCACATTAATTTATGTGAGACAATGTACTGCTGTTGCCGATGGGATGTGTTATGTATGATGTTTATATACCTAATTTTTGTCTATGATTGTAAGTTGTATAGTTATTTGAAAATACATACTTAACTTTTGTCCAGTTATTTACATACTATTTTAATAGGCAATTCGCAATTAGACTTGTGTGACATAGGTCATTTTGGCATGTGTATTTATATACAGATTTTGGTAAACAAATTCATTCCTATTCTAGCATTTCGGTTCTAAAAGATCAGCCTGTAAGAAATCTATATTAGTTGTGTTGTTGACATCAGATATAATTTGAGAAAAAATATTTATTTACAATATTCATTGGAAACATAAAAGTGCTCATTGACTTTTGGATTAATACATGATTTGAGGATTTATGTGACCTCATTCAAATACATTCTGGATTACATCTTTGTTGGACATCAGGACATTCAAAGCTATTAGAATTAATTCGGAATATTCTATTATTTTAGACTGTGATTAGGACATTTAGGATTATTTGGAATTTAACTCACAAATTGTAAGTGTCATTTTAATTTTCACCTTAATTGTCTGTAAATAAATTGCTGGTTGATTGTACTTACATTGTTGGTTTCACTTTCTTCTGTTACATATTTTTAAGACGTAGAGTCTTAAATGGATGAAAGAGTTTTAATACACAGTAATGTATATTCTCCTTGAAGTAAAGCAGTTTTTATACGCAGTTTTAGAGCAGCGGATAAAGCAAATAATTTCTTGTGTAATGGAATCGAGGGGGTCATCTCAAAGTGTTCCGACTGAAAGTTTACGTTATCACATCTCTCTCTCTCTCTCTCTCTCTCTCTCTCTCTCTCTCTCTCTCTCTCTCTCTCTCTCTCTCGTAAAATAAAATAATAAAAGGATGAGCCCTCTATCTCTGTATCTATATGGTAAACACATAATAATCCCAAGTTCAACGATATTGAAAGTTTAATGTTCATAAGTGAAGCTGTATACTAGTTTCAGCATGAACATGTTTACAGATGGATCGCCACACACATAGATGGACAAAGTAAATCTCATATACCGCCAGCTTATTGACATGAAAGTATAAAACGAAATATTTTGAACAGGTAGCAACTCTTGACTACTTTTCAAGAAAAGAAGTGAATTTTATTGGGGTTAATGAAATATACTTTAAAATAATCAAGTATGGCTAACTAGACTAATATTGAAATACAAGTAACAAGTTTTAAAAAAATAATAGTAATTTGCAGGTTAAACTGGTTTCAGAGATTTTTCTACTGGTTGCATTAAACTTAGGTACTGCCCATTTAATTTTCAGAAGGGGGTGGGGCTGGAATATTTTACCCCCCAAAATACAAATTCCAGCTGTCAAATAGCTTGAAAAAAATTCTCACTCTGATTAGTTGACAAAAAAACTTATTATATCCATTATATTAGTTGAAAATAATTAATTATCTTGAAGTAATAGAAAACAATTCTGGCTTGAGAGAAAGCCTAATGACCTTCTCCCCCTCTGCCAAAATAAATGGTTGCTCCCTTAGCAGACAGTTTCTAGTTCTCCATAGATACAGCTACTGCAGAAAATGTAAAACTCTTATAAAGTTTCTATCACTTCATAAGTTCATGAATGACAAATGATAAATGATTAATGTATCATATTGTATGTGTCATGTCTCATTTTCTATGAAGCTCCAAGCAGTTGGAAGACTCCTCATATTCTTAGCCTATTTCGCAAATATGTTCGTGTGAAGAATTCTTTGGAACCAAACTTTGTGTCATATTGAACTTATGGATATTTATTTTCAAAAAGAAATCTTGAGAAAAGCAGCATGTCTGTATGGTCTTCCCTTTTATGCATTATTAACTCCATACCGCTATAGCTGCATGCACAGAAAATTGATGAAAATTCCATATCAAAGGTGGCTAAGATGCGCATACTCAAAGCACCCGAAATTTTCACATCAATGTCACATGGGCTGATGATAAAAGTATGTAGAATAACCCTCTCAAAGTCTACAAGTTTGATTTTGAAGATGGCACCAAAACAGTGATATATGACGCAACCTCCAGGCTTTAAGTAACAAGAGTACCACACAGCACATTATATACCCATATCGTTCCCTTTTCGCTACCAATGACGTTGACCTTAGAGCTACAAACCTGCCAGCTGCATGATAAGATGTGGAGCTAGATACAATTTCATCAAAATATATTAAGTGGTTAAAAAGAGATAGCCTAGATAAGGAAACAGGCCAGTGACTTCGTTTGTTTTTGACCTTAGCCTTGGGGTAGAGGGTATGACTATGAATACATGAGACACTATGAAGTCAAGGTGTATAGCAGGCCTAAGTTGCATGAAAATACCTTCATTATTTCAAATCTTATACCTGCACATGGACAGAGATCGCTGATTTATATTTTCTCTGGCTGTGACCTTAACCTTGAGACTGAAGTCATGGCTATGGTATTTCTAATTATGATATATAACTGGTTCAAGTTTCATTAAAATATCTTCAGTAGTTTAAAAGTAATCCTCGAGAAAATTTACAAAATCACAAAATTATATTTTTTCCCATGCTTTGCTGTTAACTTAACCTTTTAGTACAAGGTCATAGCAACTTTACATGATGTCTTTACACGATAAACTGATCATAACTTTCTCTAGAAACGACTTGCTCTACTGAAGCACATTTATGTAAGTCATCCACTTTTTCAGAAATGTTTCGCCTCCACAATGCTTAGAAGCATTGTGTTTTTCTACTAAATAACTGGTATATAAAGCTTGTTTACAATGTGATATATGAGGATCGGAATTACAATACTTGCACTTGTAAATGCAATTCTTTATGTGCAATAGAATAAAATTGAATACATCATCTACCTCTTGCCTATTGTATATACCAAACAACAACTTTTGTTAGAAAAATGACAGTTTTGTATATGAATACATTTATTAGTAACATAAAGTCTGCCCAAAACTCATTTTCCCCCAAAATGGCATAAGGAAGCCGCCCACAAAAAGAACATTATTATACCAATTTTTGAAATAATAAAAAAATGTATTTGTAGCAATAATTCTGTTCAGAATCTTTATCTGAAACCACCTTAGTTGTGGACACTTTGTTTAATCTGAATGTAAGCGAGAACATTTTTGGTCAATCGTCATCTTCTTGTTTGATCGAATTATGTGTTTCACTTGCCTCTTGAAGTAGGAACTTCCTCATTTTTTTTTCTTGTAAGTACTTTTGCAACCCTTTGTGTACTCTACAATGTCAAATAGTTCAGAACTGATACACGGTTTTCTGTTAGTCTAATACCAACTTTTGTCTGATATTCAAGTATTGCTCTTATTAAATTTTGGTATACTAGACTATTTGTTTGAATTTAAAAAGAGCTAAAACTGATTCATAATAAACCAGTGTCCACTTGCATCCACTCAAACGTTAATTCTTCTGATTCCATGTTCAAATCAATTTTTATAAAAATAAAAAACAGAGTTACCACCTACTCTAATATTGTAATTGTGCCATATGAGACTATCTAAAAAATCAGCAGACGCTGATAGTATTTTAAAAAATGATCCATGCGTAACAAAAAATCTCTCCAAAAAGTATTAAGTAACCTAATTTTTTTCTTAAGATAGTCTACCCCAAACAAGTGGAAATTAGAGATATTTTGGCAAGATGCCTCTAAGATGTGTTTCCATTTTGTGGATGTAGTTGTAAGTCGTCGAATTCAAGTTATCTTTAATGCTTCTACGAATGTAAATACATCAATCATTCTCAAACCTCCCAAATCGTAATCATTAACGAATACTCTTCTTCTGATTTTGTCAACTGAATTATTCCACATAAATTTATAAAATATATTGTTAATTTCGATCATAATTTTCTTTGATGGCTATGGTAAGGATAGAAGTAGATGGCTTATTTTAGATAATGTTAAACATTTTACAACTGTAAGTCTATGAAATGGTGTAAGAGATCTTTTTAACCACTGATTTAAAAATTCTTTTTTTTTTTCTTTAATTTTGTTTGCATACATACCCAGCTCATCAACCTACACGATACCATACAAAAGGGTAACATAGCATACGTGCAACGAATAACAAATCATAAACTGTATAGGTAGGCGTGTATAGAAATGCATGCATTCATACACAACGTCATGCCATTATAACTAAGTGACTACATACCAACAGTGATACTGACCAAGTAGCGAAAGAAAAGTAATATTTCTGGATACGCCGCCTTAGAACACCAAGGGGTTTAAACCAAGAAGAATAGAAAAAGGACAACCACACGCAAATACAATCATCATCTGTTTACAGCCACCACTTTTCAACTAAATAATTCATTCATTTTGCTCATTACTCACTCACTAAATTATAGTTACTACTGTTCTTTGGTAGTTCTTTCTGGTGTTATTATTATTGCTATGGTCATTACTCGCGATACAGAAACAATGAAATATCGCGATATAATTTGCGGTTGCACCATTTTATATTAAAAACAGATGGCGCTATAGGACTCGTGGTACTAATTCAGTTCCCATAGCAGATCTATGCAAACACCATGATATTAAAAATTCAATAACTTTAAATTTATGAATGCTCATGATCAAACCTATATTTATCAGTATAGACATATTCTTGATGACAGCTTACGTGTAGAGAAATCCATATGAGCCGCGGCATTTTCTGGATTTACATGTGTTTGAAACACATGCTTTCAATTCCGCACCAAAGAGTCAGGTGCTAATTTCAGCCTGTAAAAGGATGAAATTCCATCAATAAAGGATAAACTCTCAAAAGATTCTTTTCACTCTTTTCACTTTTGTAATTCAATACCAACTCGTTTACAACATCATCAGCCAAGTTGACGACAACTGGGCGAAACATCCAACATTTTGAAGCTTTTATTCCATTAAAAATAGTCATGTAAACTTTTGTGGTTTCAACGCTTTTTTGTGTTTATTGTTTGTCTGGTCTCTGTTTTGTGTTTGACTTCGACAAAGACTCAATGAGAGTCGAAAGCGCTTAGGTTAGTTACAACTATTTTTGTACTGTACGTTTTCATTTTTTGTTGTATTTATCTTAATCCCACCCATGCTGGATCCAGTGCACTTGAAAGGACTGTTATTTGTCATATGATTTGTATATATATATATATATATATATATATATATATATATATATATATATATATATATCTATATATATATATATATATATATATGATTGATTTTAACTAAAATAACTAACAAGCACACGTGTTTGTATATTTTGCAATGCTTTCATATGACGAAATTTGCACATTCTGCAAATGTACACGTGTGCAACTTTGCTTTGAACTACCTACGCGTATGTAACTTTGCATGATGTGTAAATTTGCACCATCTCTAGAGATGGTGCAAATTTACACATCATGCAAAGTTACATACGCGTGCAAATCCGTTCACGGGACGTACTTAAGACACATATGTAAATTTACATACATGACCACACATTAAAGGGACACACGCATTATTTACTTGCACGAGATTTTCAACCTTCTTTGCCTAGTTTTATAGTGTAAGATGCGTGTATCTTACTGTGACATTTTTTCCGGCTAGTGAGACGTAGGTTTGACCCAATATTAGTACAGGATGATGGACCTAATGTACGTCATGCCCTTGCATTCTACGTCAAAAAAAGTTACGTTGTGTTAGCCTATTCCTCCTCCCTGCCCCGAGTAATGCAGTTTGGAGAGATTCTATTGTCGGCAGCGGCAGAGTAAAGACCTCAGAAGATCTGGAACTACAAAGGTAAATCCACTAGGGATCTAAAGGTTGGCCTGAATAAGGCTTTCCATGAAATTGGTGCATGGAAGTTCAGGCTAGGGTTTAGGTATCGAGCGTCTTTAGTGCGTTAGTCTTGTACAATTAATCCTTGGATGTGCCAGGTTCCCAGAGCACAGTACTTTCTTGGCGGCTTTAAGATTGAATATATATAAATTAAGACCGGTAGCCAATATATTTGTTGTAATCGTTGATTATTCAATTAAGTGCAGGTTTCATCAAGAACATTTCTTATTCGTCCGACAGATAATCGGACAGGACCATTATCTGTATATATTTGGTCGCATGTAATATTATATCCTATCGCAAGAAATAACTTGGGTAACATACCTCTAGAAGTTATATTACTCAGAACAATCTCGTGTCCTGTTGAGTTGTTGTGCTGGGTTAGTCTTTTATTTAGTTTTTTGCGGATGTTACTTTTGTGGGATATTCATCCTCTTCCTAAAGTCTACAGTTTCGTCACTATATTTGAAGGCATGTTATGATAAAGATGATACTTACGCTACAGCATTCCAATTCTTGGTTGATATTGAAACTTACTCCTGTTTTCGAACTTCTGAATGTCTTTATCTAAGGCATATGGGTTTGTTGCTAGTATCTCTATATGTAGCATCATGTATCTCTATATGTAGCATCATTTATCTCTATATGTAGCATCATTTATATTTAGGAACTCTAATTAAATACGAATCGTTTGAAAACCAGCAAAAAATGCTCTAAATGGGTGAGACGGGTGGTTCTAAGTATGTTAAGCCCCAAATATTATCTTCGTCTGTGCCCAGAATTGACGGAATGAAGAGCATTTTGATGTACACTTTCGATATCGGTAATATCGTCTTATTCACTTCATTCGTATCGAAATCTTCTGTTTGATAAACAAGAACCGTTTCCTTATTCCGACATTGTTTCTGCACTTCTGTTTGATTTCGACTTCATTTTTATATCAGGACATGCCGAAAGAGCATGAACAACGAGAACGGCGTTTCGATGAGATACATTTCGAATCCCTGGGGATACTGGGTCATCATTAAACATCTTGATCTTTACTACCGTTTCTGATTGGTTTTGGGACTCGAATTAGAAATAATGTCCGTAAAGTGTCTCGGGATTCCATTACTACGAAAATAGGTAAATATGAACGCATTTGATTTCTAATAGCGTGGCGAATATATGGATCTTGTCGTCCTTTACTCTCAGCTCAATTTTGTTATGAAAACCGTTACTGTTCGACATTATTACTTCTGTAAAGAACTTCGACAGGCTTTAATACAAACTCATCCACATGTGGAAGACAAATTTACATCGTTTTTTAAAATGTTTCTTGTTAGTATAAAAGCATTGTTAGCTGAGATTCGATTTTCAGAACTGCATACTTAACATGCCTAAGGTTTAGAATGGTTGTACATACAAAATGAGTTCAACCAGAGGTAAAACTGCACAATAATAAATTTATATTTGGTCATCTCTTACTCTTGGTTTACGATAGAATGAGAATAAAGTGATGACAAATACTTTGGACCAGTAGAAAATATTATTCTATAATTTGCTGTCTCAAAGTTTTAAAGGTCTCTAAAAACTGAGTCCCATGCTGGTGTGCTGAATGCTTAAAAATAAATAAATTGGATTTAATACTTAGAAAGATTCTCTTTTCTTCAATGTTCAAGGACCTGAAAATATTGCATAGTGGAATATTAAGCGATAATGGACGGGATTAAAGCTTAAGTTGTTCTTTCGAAGGAAAATAATATCTTTTTGACATAATTATTTGCCTTATAATATTGTAATGTTCCTTCTTCGTTGAAGTAAATAATGAAATTAATGGTTCCAATAGTGCAATATGGAGCATACGTTTACATCACTCTGCAGATTTTCTTTCGCTAAAGTGTTAAATAAATCTGATAGCAGTAGTTTCAACCTGAAAAGTACATTAGATAAATTAAACGGAGCACAAATGTATGGGTAATATTTAATCTTTATATGTGCGCCACATTGTCGATATTTAGCATTACACGTTCTTGATTTTGTAACGTGGAATGACTTTATGAGTAGTTTTGTTGGATTTGTCATATTTTCATTACTATTTTTTTCTTTTCTTTTCTTTTTCTTTTTATTTATTTTTTATATTCTTTTATACACCAGACAAGTCAAATCAATTCAAGAATATAATGAAGATGTGACTATTTCTGGTTTGGAGTGGTTTGCTGTTGCATCATCATAGATGGGGAACTAAAAGTGAAAGCTCAGAGCTATCTCCTGACATATTCCCTGTATACCATCTACATCTCTGCCGAAAGGTCCCAAAATCCAATATTTATTAGGTTGCAGGCCACTCACAAGTAAATGATCAGTAATTGTAATTTGGTTTATTTGTTCAGGAATATTAGGTTTGTTTATAAATGTTGGTGTAACGGAAATTATCTGGAAAGAGACAAATAAAAAACAAGGCATCGACTGGTCATAAACTTTAGAACTTGTTTAAATTTCTCCAGTTATTAGCATAGTTATCGTTCCTTCAATGATATTTTGTCTATATGTACTGTAAGAATGAAGTTTGTTCTTCTTCAGCTACGATCGGTTCTCTCCAGCTATTTGATATCCGTTGTCTACATGTTCTAAATGGTACAAATGGATGATATGAAAGATAATTGTTCTAAGACTGGATGAACAGTTTTAGAAACCTCAAGACTGACATATTTAGGATCCCGCAAATAAAATAAATCTCCAACAAAGATAATATATTGATTTGCTGTTTTCTTAAAAAGCTGATGTATTGGTCTAAAATACAAAGAATTTACGCATGAAAAATCTTTGCAACTCTGATCTTTTAACTTAATCATTTTCTTTATAAGTAAAGATGAAATTTAAGATAGCATGCAATCTACATTACCTAAACCGTACAGAAAAAGCTATTTTTCGTAAAACTTCTTGTTTATCAAACATTTAATGGTTTACGATACGCAAAGTAAATGAAAAGCCTTCTTTTAATTAAGTACTTGCGCTTGAAGAAGTAGTCCAGAGATGGGGTATTAAGCGAAATTGGTCTTAATGGAAAGCTCCAATCGATTGTAAATCTGGGGCAAAGTGCAGTCCAGAGAAGCAATATTACGAAGAATATTTGTTTAATGGAAAGCTCCATTGTAAATATTGGAATGATTACTGATAAAATAAGCTTTCATTTTTCATCTCTAAAATGATAATTTATCAAACCCTCAAACGCTTGGCAGATAAAAGAGAAAAAGTAATAACTTCTTTATAAAAAAACATAATAAAAGGAAATAAAGGAAATATATTTATATTTCTCTTAATGGAGCAGTCCCTTCTTTTAATAAAAGAAGCGCCTGAGCTGCAATATATATATATATATATATAATATATATATATATATATATATATATATATATATATATATATATATATATATATATATATATATATAATTGCCAATTCCAAGTAGTATTGCTTTTCAAGAACGTTTAGTGTCACAGTTGATAATGATTATAGTTTTTATGTTACCTATTGAAGATTGCTCAGAATAGTAATACTTTGTTGACTAAGAATATATTGCATTGTAATTGAAGTCTTACATAAAATGTATTTCCCGAGCAGTGTAGAATGACTCATCATAAAGTTGTTTCTCTTTTCTTTTTCTTTTTTTTTTTGTATCATAATTCAGGCAATGGAAGTCAAACACAAATGTTCGCTGTTCGTTATTGTCTCTGTCTTTAAAGATAATATCCTTACTCTGCATGACTTAACTAAAACCCCATTCTTTCATAATCAGTTGATGAGTCAGGGAGAAAAATAACCGCGCTACAAAAATTAAATTTTAATCTACAACAAAGATTGATAACAAAGACACGGTACCAATTACCTCCCAGTTATTGTTCCAGGAATTTTAATTCAGTTAGACTAATGCTTCTGTTCGTTTCTGTTTTATCCCTCGAAGAGTTGTTCTTGTAATTACAAGGATATAATGCTCCATTCTAATACCGAAGAAAGGAGTTTCTTCCCTTGTAACTGTGTGAGTGTGTGTGATTTTCTGTTGTTTTCATTTATTGTTCAGTTACAATAGATGAAACTGTGCTTGACCTATATATGTAATCGCTAAATCAGTTTATGCAAAATTTACCGCTTTTAAAGTTTAGACTCACTGCATCTCAATACTGAGCGTATTTTTTCTGATTAAATTCACTGACTTTGTCCTCCTCTGGTGTAAGTTCTGCTATTCATCAATTTTTAGATTCTCTCGCCTTGGGGAAAGTATCAAATTGATTTAACAACAAAATAGATTCATTTTGAAAACATATCATTACATTACCCTCGAGACAGCAGTACATACCATTTTCTTTTGATTAATTGGAAGGCATGTTGAATCTTAATACCGAAAATTTCCATATTAATAAAGATTTTTCTTCTTAACCAATCTTTTGAATTCGATTCTCTCTCTCTCTCTCTCTCTCTCTCTCTCTCTCTCTCTCTCTCTCTCTCTCTCTGTGTGCTTCAATTCATTCACCAATCTATATATATATATATATATATATATATATATATATATATATATATATATATATATATATATATATATAATCAATAGGAATATCCCTCTAAATTAAAGTTCTGCAATCAAAATAATTAAGAAAATAATTTGAAGGACCGTTGTTTCCATAGAGTGAATTATAATCTATCTCTCAGCACTAACATAAAGTATTTTTTATTAGAACATAATGAGTTTTATTTATTTATTTATTTATGTATTTATTTATTTATTTATTTATTTATTTATTTATTTATTTATTGTTAAAATAAAAGGTGATTTACTTCTACAGCAATTATATATTTAAGATCAATCACAAATACAAACTGAATTTATAGAATTCAATGTAAATACATTAACGCAATTGTATCTCTCAACACTAACATAAAGTATTATTTATTAGAACATAATGAAATGTATGATCTATTTATTTGTGTTCAACAAAAACGTGCCTTACTTCTACAGCAGTTATATATTAAAGATCGTTCACAAAATACCAGCTGAGTTTATAGAATGCAGTGTAAACCAATTGGCGCAATGTTAACACATTCTTCTACAAGAATAAATACACAAAGCAGCAAATTAAGCATTGATGGAATACCGTGGATAGTCTTGGAGAGAATACAACAATCTTGTTATATTATCTGCAAATTACTCAGTAATCTGCCTAATCTCATTGGCAGAGTTAAACATATGTTTCAAATAATCTCGACACAGACGTTGCGCTATCGGCAACAGCAGTTCCCATGATTTAGGCGTGGTTACCTTTCTGTGACAGCAATTGCTTTAGAACTGGCATCTTCGTTATATAGTCATCGTCTCTCTTTCTTTTCATGTTTTAGTTACGGTGATGGTAAATTGATGCTTGGATATGCAGATCAGGTTTTGTGACATGTTTTGTGGTGAACGATATTTAGGCCTACTTAAGCCCCATAAACAATTTTGCAGACACCAGCTTGAAAGCAACTTTCCATAGTAGAACGAATGCAAACCATATGCATTGGCGTTTAATTATGTGATGATGGCAATAGCTGAGAGCTGCCGTAGCTCAAGTTGGTAGAGCGTCGGACTTGTAATTCAAGGGTCACGGGTCGCAACAGCCCGATACAACTGCCTCCGTGTGTCCTTGGGACACGCACTAAGTTCCCATGATATCGCCAATAACGTGTTAAGATGAAAGCAAGCAAGATCTTAGCGATTTCAATGTCATGAACAGAGAACATCATTGGATACAATTTCAACCTCAACCGTACTCCTACAAATACCTGTATCAGGTCATTTCCTGAAGGTTGGTATTAAACATCAAAGGGACGAGATGACAGTCTTTACATCTATGGAACTTGAATACATCTTTCCGTAAGAGATTCAACATCGAAATTTTACGAGTAGGAATGTGAAACTCGAATGCTAATATTTTATATTTTGGGCTTAAACGTAGATCGATATGACAAGGGAAGTAATTTATATGTTTTAACACCACTAATGTGCTCCCCAATACTTTCGAGACTAAAAAGATTCAAGAAAGGTACACGTCATTTATTCATTGAAGGGTATTCCGAAGACAAACAAAATTGTTTATGTATTGACAACTTCACATCCTCTTTAATCTAAATAAGTGAAAAAGTCAGTAAAGCGCATGTGATTAGCACGGGAGATATATATTGGAGTTACGCTGAAATATTAAGATAGACCTTGGTAACCTTGGTCTCCATCGTAACCATTCTGACGATAGAATTCCAGTGTATATGAGATGTGACATGTTTAATGATAGACTCGGGTTTCTTGACATATTTTATGATCCTTCTTGTTTCTAATTATCCTTTGGATATATCCTTTTTTCCGTGTAATGTGGTTTTCAACTCAATTAAGCTTTGGTAATACATTTGCTGGTATTTTACCAAGATAGCTTCCGTCTTCCTTCGCATTTTGCATATGCATGCATTTCTTTTCTTAACACACGTAACGATATAAGTGGTTTCTTACACGTATTACCGTTAGTAATTCACCCCGACCCCCAACCCCAACGCCCTTTCACCTCAATTCCCCACTCCCTTCCACCCCATCGCCCCTCCAGCATTTCGATTTAAATATTTTCTTTTTCATTGTATTCATAATTCTGCAGCATACATTATACTTTTTGTTGTATTTCCACGAATATTTGACAAACCTTTTTGAGTTTTGTGCAAATTCAGTTCAAATGCGTTTTAAGTCAAGTGAATGCCTCAGTTGGCGTGCGTATTCCAATAACATTGATCCGATCGCTAGAGTGCAATTTGTGAAGGCAAAGCACAACTCCATTTTTCCTTATGTCTTCGTATAATAGATCTTCGTTTTTTTGTTGTTGTTTTTTTTTTATTTTTTTTTTTTTTTTATTCTTATTAAACAAACATGGATTTTCTTTCTTATTTTTCTCGTTGCGTTTTTTTTCTTTTTTTTTTTTTTTGCGGAGGAATGCTTTCGAACTTCGACTTGTCATAGGGAAGGACAGGAATTAAACAGCTATAATGACTGAAGCATTAGTCCTCGAACACTGAATTACAGTTACTATCAGCGCATGTGTTGTTGAATGCCATTTATTTATTCGTTATGAGTTTACTGCACAAAGAGAAGAATTTGATCAGAACTTGTCACCTGGATTAAAAAATATTTTTAACACTGTAATGTATTAGTATTATTATCATAGTAATGCAATCTTGATTGCTAGATCAGGTCCAGTTGGCAGCATCAGCAGATCCGGATAATTACGAGACGCGATCCGGATTTTCTGATGCTGACAACGTGATCTAGCAATCAAGATAGAATTACTATGATAATTATATTTTTATGTACCTATCAATTTTCTGATCATTTAATAAAACCACCATACTTAACTGAAAAACCAAAGTAATTGCTTAACATTTCAACCTTTTTAATACGAACTTCATCTTTAATCATGAATCGAATTACATATTGATCAGCTGATATGCACATTAATATCGCCGTTTATGAAAGAAGCGCGTGAAACGACAGTCACTCATTTTCACTACGATTACTGTTAGTAACACTAATTCTCAGATGCATTGGGGCAATCGACCCATATATGTGATTTACAGTTATTGTGCAGTTCTCAGATTTTGGATCACGGAAGATGATTTCAACAGATGAATGACTATGAAAAAGTTTTTCTCCGAGGTCAGGCTAAAAGCGTGATGAGAGGCTCCGATGGAGATTTGGCATATGAATGACAGCATTATTTTGACAGTTATTTACAACGTGATTGGACAAATTGTTGGAACTTGATGACGCAGATTTGTTACAGAGAATGTTACTCATTTTCGTTTGCACCTCAAGGGTAGTTACGGCATATTTGTCCATGCTTGTTCAGTTGTGAGCGAGAAACATTGAGGAAAAAGTAGTTCCCGGCTCGTTAAGAGGATGGTGATACGGGATTGGAAAACGCGAGTATAACGGCAAAAGTCCGGCTCTTTCTTGAGTACAAAATTGATAGGTGTATAATAAAAATGATTTTCTGGTGCATTTTTATTTGCTAAATTGTGTTACGAATAGCTAAAGACACTTATCGCGCTCTAATCGATTTCAATGTCATGACCAGACTACATCATCGTACACAACCCAAACCGTAGCCCTAAAAAATATTTGCATCAGTGCATTTTCCTGAAGATTAGTATCAGACACAAAAAGGGACGTGGTGATAGTCTTTACGCATATGGAACTTAAATACATTTTTACGTAAGTGATTAAATAATATAATTTGTGTGATTAAAAATGTGAAAATCTAATATGAGTATTTTTTATATTTTGGCCTTAAAACCTATAGCGATACGTTGAGGAATGTAATTTATATATTTTAACACGCCCCGCATGCTAGCAGTTCATTTGGCAAAATAGGGACCAGTGATATCGTGTCTTAAATTGGGTAAAAAGATTATAGCCTCTTACGGTAAATTAACATTAGTCCGCTATTGTTTTTGGTGTGAATTTGTTTGCATTTTAACATGATGGGTATGTTTTGGTGGTGAAATGTAACATTGTAACATGATGGGTATGTCTGGCCTCTAACTGAAATCCTATAAGGATCTGCGGATTATATGGACAATGGGAATTAACATTACAGAAATTACACTTGCGGGACAATGGGAAAGTAACATTAGGTCTCCATTCTTGTGTGATATTTTGGATACGGGGAAATCCTATATTAAAAAACGTCCATAGGTTTAACATGATAGGTAATTATATGGACAAGGGGACATTAACATTAGGTCACCATTTTTGTGCGAGTCTGGCTTCAAGATGGGAAATCCTATGTTACAAAATGTCCAGAGGTACTTAAAATTTGCGACTTAAGATGGCACTTGAGAGCAAAACGGGAGTCCTATGTTAAATGTTAAAGAGTATATATATATATATATATATATATATATATATATATATATATATATATATATATATATATATATATATATATATATATATATATATATAACGACACGAAAATTGATAACGGCGCATAAATTGATAACGGCGCAAATACAAAACAGTTTCCCGACGTTTCGAGCTAAACAAGCTCTTCGTCAGGGGAAGAAACAATTTACATCCACAAAACAAACACTAAACACAAAGCCAAGAAGAATTCTTGACGGGGAACTATATAAATGACGTGGAAATAAAGAAACAAAGGATGAACACAAGAAGAAAGAAAAAACGGTCTAAAACGGGTAAACTACATATCTATAAATATCTATATTATGCTGTCATTAGCCCCAAAAAGTTGTGTAAACAAAATTCAAAGTGTTTAGCGTGCGTACCAAGCAGAGGACCAAAGTGTTTTGACCTAATTCCAGGATTAGAACAAAGGACTGACACAATGCGCGGCGATAAATCAACGCCATCATCAAAATGTGCAAAGGAAATTATATTTCGGTAAATGTATGCATGAAGGTTCTAAGGAAGTATGTCAAGAGAATGGTATAGCAGGATAATGGACAAGAGTTCAAATAATAATAATAATAATAATAATAATAATAATAATAATAATAGCAATACTACTAATAATAATAAGAAGAAGAAGACGAAGAATACCAATAATACATGTAAAGAGTTACGGAATATTAACTTGGGTAAATATTATCGCAAAAAATGCGTACGTCTGATAAACTGATGCCTGGCTGTAGTTTTGACAAGACTTCAATAGAAACATTAGACTTTTTTTCATTTAGGCCGAACTATCCACAAGTTTTCAATTGAAGTATCCAGTATAGGTACTTGCGTTTGCGTTCTATATTGGTCCACCCCAGGTTAGAATCAATCGGTGGCATATCGAGGGACTCGAATAAATTCCCCAGTCGAGCTGTAATGGTTGGCGAGTTTCGTGTTGATTTAGTTGAGAATGTGGCTCTTGTGGTTATTCATTCGTTTTCTAAAATCAACGGTTTCGCCAACATATTGAGTGTCACAGATTTTGCATGTTAGAAAGATAGATCACATTTTTGGTTCGGCATCCTAACTTCTGATTGGTAGTGTAGCTAACTCCTGTCGTTGAACTTCTGAATGATTTGGTCTCATGGTCTCAGGCATATGTTTGCAAATTAGGCAACGCTTGTCTTTGCAGCAATATGTGCCTGAATCTGTGATCTTGTTTGAAGTTACCTTGGCACGCACCAGATATACGCATATATATATATATATATATATATATATATATATATATATATATATATATATATATATATCCAATTGGGAAATTGACATTAGGCCGCCATTATTTATGGCACTTCCGGGACAATGGGAAATTAACATTAGGTCTCCATTTTTGTGATATTCTGGGGATAATGGGGAATCGAATGTTTAAAAACGTCCATATGTTTAACATGGTGGGTATTTATATGGACAAGAGGAAAGTAACATTAGGCCTCCATTGTTTTGTGAGATTATGGGAACAAAGGGACTATTTTTGTGGGTTTATAGGGACAAGGGGAAATCCTATGTCATAAAGTGTCCATAGGATTAACATAATGGGTCTTATCTGGCCTCTAACGGAAATCCTATGTAAAAAAAAATGTTTAGAGGTGTAACGTGTGTGGGCCTGTCTGGGGCATAGGGGGAATTGAACATGTTGGGGTTTTTCTGGACTCTAACAGGAATTTTACATGGAGATGGCTCTCTACCCTCTGACGGAATTAACAATACGCCGTTTTATGGTCTCTAACGGGATTTTAACATTACGCCGTAGGTTTAACATGTGTGGACCTATATAGGATATAACGGGAAACGTAATGATAAAAACGTCCATTGGTTTAACATACACTTTCAGTGACCAATACAGTGACTTACTATCCATTACCCCCACCCATACTATATAATACCCCTACACCTACTAACCCACACACTTACCGCCATTCATGGTTACTTATGGACACAAGTCATGGGTAAGATGTAAAGAAAATGGGTATAAAAATAGAATTTAAATTCCTTATAAACAAAAATGAAATTCCTATCGACTTATTTTCCTATTATCCCCTTATAAAGGAAGTAAAACCCCTCCCATACCATCCCCTTATAGAAAAAATTACTATGACCTAACCATTCTCATAATCCATATAATGTTGACCAATAGATTGAAAGAAAAGGAAAGACAGAATGGAGAGAAGAAAACACACACTCACTTAAAAACAGCGAACTCAAATACCTTTTACAAATACCACAATATCCTTATAAGTCCTATATGAATTTCAAGAGGGCGAGTTTTGGCATTATGGCTATCCTAAATTTAAGATTTTCACTAAAAAGTTCGACCTATACTGGCAGCAATTTGCATTTTTGGCCAGTGTTTTAATTCATTACTTTGTGACAAATGTATCAGACTTCTTTAACACAACCCAAGAGAAAGAGATCTTCACGGGTTAAGCTTTCTAAACCCATTGCATCATCCACTCTCACTACCCCTGAGATGCCACCACCTTTGACTACTACTACCAAAGCAGCATCATCATCAACAACAACAACAACAACAGCAATATGAGTAGGACTTGGACGTGGAAAGGGATTGAGGCAGTTAAAGCTCATTATGTCAAGTCCATGAGTTTGTTAAAAAGACAAACACCCCAACGGTCCTTTTTAGGGCCACCCACAGTTCTTAGAAAAGAAATCAAATTGCCAAATTAAGTAAAATTTTAATCCCATCATTTGATTGTCTATGATTGCGTGTGTGTTTCTTTATAAAAACAAACAAAGACAAAGAGACAATTTTTTTTCTTGGTATATTCTCTTTTAAAACCACAATTAAAATTTCATAACACATCACTAAAGTTCATTTTTCTTTCACTGTCTGTCTCTTTTCTTGCATTTCTTCACGGGCATGGGTTCGTCTTCCTCGTCACTCTCTTCCAGTCGTCTTGAATTCTTACATTTCTTGACAGGGATGGGTTCTTCTTCTGTTTCTGATGAGCCCTCTACCTCCTCCCGCTTCTCTTTGTTCTCTTTTCTTAGAGCACTCTGAAGACCAATGTCCTTTTCTTGACAATGATAACAGGTATCTTTACCTTTGTCTCTCTTTTCTTTTCCTTTGCTTTGACGTTGTGGACATTCTGGAGCCACGACGACGACTTTCCGTACCGTCTCATACGCCGCTAGCTGAAGTGTTAGTCGAAGTACATGCCAGTGATTTTGAAGAGGACACGAGTAAGCCTGAAACAACACCTTCTACCTCCACAAGACCAAGAGAGTCTAGAGCGGCCTGAAAAGAAAGTCGTTCCGTAGCTCCCGAAAATTACATTCGAGAGACGCAAAAAGTGACTTCCAGAAAAATTAGAACCACGGCTTACACCTACACAGTCAACTTTAAAGAGTTCAAGTCTGAAGTACACCCCGAGAAAGCCGCAGGTTTCATTCCCAATTTGTGGGATTCTTTGTTAGAGACATTGAAACGACAATGCCAAGTGAAAGAGGACGATCGGTTGAGACTTTCCATTCATCACGATAGTTTTAAGTCTCCTGTCCGGATCGAGTATTGTACCCCGGCAGTATTAACACCGCCTAAAATCATGGACAAAATAGAACACGTTCAACAATCCGATGATGAGTTTACCATCACCGATGGAAAAGCCACACTTCACATGACCCACGTTTCATCTCTTAGAGGTAGCGGACCACGCAAAGTGTTATTGGGGGACGACATTTGCAGTACCAAGCACAGTATCGTCCAAATTAACAATTCCCAAGACCAGATGTGCTTAGCCGGTGCCATCGTCTTGGGGCGAACGTATGCCGACAAAAACGAGACCGCACAATGGAAAAGAGCATGGGAGAGAATTCGAAAATCGGACAGAGTCCAACAACGAAAAGAAGCAGAACTTCTGTTACAGCAAGCAGGCATATCTAAACAGACAGTGTGTGGTATTCCTAAAATGCAAAAACTTCAAGATGTCTTGCCTCCTCGGTATACCTTGAAAGTATACCCTCAAGTGGTTCGCTGAGCTCTGGTGTTTCGAGGATCCGATTTCCCCGATACATTAATGTGTATCATCATCAAGAGCATTTCGATACCATCACTAGTATCACAGGATTTTTTGGATACTCTTACTAATGTGAGAAATATGACCAAGGATTTAACAGTCGGGACTAACACCTTCATTGCGGAGAGAGATGTCGGGGTTGTTTAGCTTCCAACCCATGCATTCCTGAAGAAGACATTCATTGCTCTACGTGTCAACGAACATTTGTCAGTTCTGCGTGTTACAAACAACATCGCATGGAACAAGTTCACCAGCAGAAACATGCTTGTGACTTACTGAGATTGTGCTCCACGTGTGGACAGCTGATTCGAACCAATAACTCCAAGGCACACGTTTGTGGTGGAAAGAAAAGATGCTGTTTTTGTGACCAAATCGTGCACTTTGAACATCAATGTTACATTCAAACCTATGACAACGAACTGGAGAAATAATTAAAGGGTGATCAGCACAAGAAGAACAAGACACAAGTGGATTTTATCTTTTTGACTTTGAATGTACGCAAGAGACGGGTATTCCCATCCCTAATTTCTGCGTCGTCATCGGGCTTGTGAAAAGTGCATACAAGACCCAATCTATTTTCATTGTTCCCATTGTAGTAAGATTCCAGGAGGACGTGAACAAAATCTTTCGAGGATCCCGCAATCTTGCCGATTTTGCCGAATGGATTTTAGATCCTACCGACGACACTTGTAGCGAAGAGGATATCCAACGTTACGGGGACTGTCATCGATATGCTACAGTCGTGGCTCACAATTTTTCTGGATACGATGGACAATTTCTGTTGAAATATTATTCAGAACAAGGCAACGAATGCTCCCAAGTGACCATGAACGGAGCCAAATTCATCTAAATGATAGTGGTACAAGTACAATTCAAAGATTCCATGAGTTATTTGGCCATGCCTTTGAGTCGAATGCCTAAAACGTTTGGAATGACAGAAATGGTTAGATGCTATTTATTCCTTTAGCTGACAACATGTATTAGTCGGTCTTTTGATGAGATCACTTTTTCTTCAAGTATTGATCAATCAAACGGTATTGATATAAGTGATCCTCTTTTGACAACCCATTCTCTTTATTATAATCAGGCTGATAAACGACAATCACATGTCGTTGAACAGGAACAAGATCCAGAGATATCCTGTTTGTTTCAGAGGGCTATTAGTGAAACTGAAGTCACACAAGTTCCAGTGTGTTACTTTGTGAAAAATAGGGTCCTTATGAGAAAATGGAGACCACCTGAGGTACCCGCTGGTGACGAGTGGTCAGCGAGCTATCAAATTGTTCTTCATAAGTCATATCGACAGGAAATTCTTAGTGTAGCCCATGAAACTTATGTTGCTGGTCATTTAGGAGTTAGTAAGACTTATCACAAGATCTTGAATCATTTTTATTGGCCGAAACTCAAAATTGATGTCGCTAAATACTGCAGATCTTGTCACACTTGTCAAATGGTTGGAAAACCCAATCAGAAGATACCTAAGGCTCATCTACAACCTATTCCTGCATTTGACGAACTCTTTAGTAGAATAATGGTAGACTGTGTAGGTCCTTTATCTAAGACCAAGTCAGGCAACAAATACTTGTTGACCATCATGTGTGCGTCTACAAGATTTCCAGAGGCAATTCCTATGAGAAATATAAAAACTAAAACTATTGTGAAAGCTGTAGTGAAGTTTTTTACAATCAGTCCAGTCGGATCAAGGGTCAAATTTTATGTCTGAAATTTTCCAACAAGTTATGCATGAATTAGGCATCCAACAGTTTAAATCTTCTGCCTATCACCTTGAAAGTCAAGGTGCTTTGGAAAGATTTCATCAAACTTTAAAGAATATGATTCGGCCATATTGCTTTGAAACAGGAAAGGATTGGGATGAGTGTGTTCATTTATTGTTGTTTGCTGTTAGAGAATCAGTTTAAGGGTCGTTGGGTTTTAGTCCCTTTGAACTGGTTTTTGGACATACTGTCCGTGGACCATTGAAATTATTGAAAGAGAAACTTCTTTCAAATGAAGATTCAAAGATTAATCTTCTTGACTATGTCTCTGATTTTAAATACAAGTTTTCAAAGGCCTGTGAAGTAGCAAGAACTAATCTTCACTCTACCCAATCAAAAATTAAATTAAAGTGTGACAGAAATACACTGGAAAGGAGTTTTAAACCTAGCTCTGTTTCTCACACCTCAAAATCAACTTCGGGCTAAATGTTTTGGTCCTTCTACCGTTGAAAATAAAGTAAATGACTTAAATTATATAATTACCACCCCAGGGATGCGGAAACAGACACAACTTTGTCACATAAATATGTTAAAGGAATATTTTGACAGAGATAGCCAAGCTAATTGTTCAGTTAATTTAGTTGTACCTGTCCTACACAGTGAAGATATCAACGATGGAATACAATCAGACTATAGTGACTCTGGTGTGAGCAAACCTCGAAATTCAGAAATATTGAACAATCTAGAAAGGAAGCTTTCACATCTACAACAACAGGAAAGAAATGAACTAAAGCAGCTATTACATGAGTATGAGCACTTGTTTCTTGATACTCCTACACGAACAAATACAATCTATCATTACGTTGACATTATAGATTCTACACCTGTGAAACAGAATCCTTACAAGATGAATCCTCTCAAAGAGGACTATTTGAAGAAAGAAATTCAGTATTTACTGAAGAATGATTTTATCCAACCAAGTAAAAGTAACTGTATTCTTACAGTCACCCTGAAAGTCAAGGTATTCTTGTTCCTAAGCCAGATAATATATTCCGCATGTGTACTGACTATAGAAAAGTCAACCGTGTCACCAAAACGGATTCATTTCCAATACCAAGAATGGACGATTGCATTGATAAAATTGGAAATGCGAAATATTTCACCAAGTTTGACCTTTTAAAAGGATTCTGGCAAATTACACTAACGGAAAGGGCAAAAGAAAGTTCAGCATTTGTAACTCCAGATGGAATTTATCAATATAAAGTCATGCCATTTGGAATGAAGAATTCTCCTGCAACGTTTCAACTCCTGAGGAACATGATAACATCTGGTCTAGATAATTGTGACGCGTAGAGCGATGACGTCATTATCTACAACTACACGTGGAAAGATCACTCGGAAACCATTCGGAAATTCTTCGATCGACTCAGCGATGCAAATCTGACGATTAATTTGAGCAAAAGTGAGTTTTGCCATGCTTGTGTAGGAAGCTAAGGTCAAAGATATCTCTGAATTTCCGGTGCCAATTTGTAAAAAGCAACTGATGCGATTTTTAGCTATGGCTGGATATTATAAAAAATTTTGTTCAAATTTTCCTATAATTGCTGAATCTTTGACAAGTTTGTTGAGTAAGAAAACCAAATTTCATTGGTCTGACAAGTGTCAGGAATCTTTTGACAAGTTAAAGACCATGCTTAAGAATTCACCAGTTCTATCTGCACCAAATTTCAGGAAGACAAAAATGGTGTGGATCACCCTGTGTGTTACTTTTCTAAAAAACTAAACTAAACAAGCACCAGAAAAATTATTCCACAACTGAGAAGGAATGTTTGGCTTTGATATTGGCTTTACAGCATTTTGAAGTGTATGTTACCTCGGCTCTTTCTCCAATTATTGTGTACAATGTTCACAATCCCCTTACTTTCATCAACAAAATGAAAGATAAAATCGGAGATGGTTGAGATGGAGTTTAATATTGCAGGAATATAACATTGACATTAGACACATCAGGGGAAAAGACATTGTGATCGCAGATGCACTCTCACGTGCATAGAAGTGTTATATTGCTTTATACATTAAGTTTAGTATCATAAAACATCTTCCTATGCAATTTTGGTTTTTACAGTATTAGATGCATATTTAAAAAGAAAGCGTTATTTCATAAATCTTTCATTTTCCTTATGAGGGGAAGTGTTATGTATGATGTTTATATAATATTATAAATATTTTAGGAAATTATAAATGTTTCTTGACTTTAGTATTTGCTTAAACCTTAATGTTAAGTATAATGTGACATGTTTAGCTATTGTCCTTGAATTTGGTTGTTTACTTAGTATTTGAGTTCAAAGAAGGTTTTGGCAAACAAGTTGTTGATTCAATTTAAGGTCAAGGTTGATTTGTTTACAGATAAAACTAGAATTTCCCTTAGAGTTGTGCGTTAAGAGTCACATACACCATATATTATTCTAGAACATACTGTCATGTGATCTATCTTTATATATACCATGTTTAGTGGATAGTTTTTCAGTTTCGACCTTAACATCAGTTTTTAAGGAGCCATTAAAGTTGTGAAATATCATTCTAAATTCTGAGAGAGGAATTATTTAAAATATTCATTGGATTATAAAAAAGCTCATAGACTTTTGGATTTTGGATTTGAATTGATGATTTTGGGATTTATGTGAACTTATTCAAATATAGTCTGGAATACTTCATTTTAGCACATCAGCACATTGAAGAATATTCACACATCAACACATTCAAGGTTACAGTCATTCATTTGGAACATTCTATATTTAGAACTTGTGATTAGGACACTTAGGATTATTGGACTTTTCGAATTTTAATTCACGTTACTGTAAGTGTCTTTTGAAATTTCACTTTAATTGTCTAGAATAAATTGCTTGTTTATTTTTACTTGATTTGTTGGTTTCACTTTCTTTCTGTTACATTTTTCTTAGACGACAGACTCGTATCACAAATCAAGTTCATGCCCAAGAACAAACTAGCCATTATACCACCTTCATCTTATTTTACTGTCTGCCGTCGATATTCATCAAAGCTTTGCGCTGGCTCCATTACTTGTGTGAAACTGAAGACACGTGGATGCAACATGTTAAACACAGCGGAGAAAAAAAATTGGTTTGAATTTAGAAAACACTCAGATAGCCTACGAATTTCAAGGACGTTTATTTTATGGATAGAGTACGACGTGGTGGCCATCGAACCTTTAAATCCACGATATAGTTTATTTGGAGGACGAACCAATTCGATAAGTTTGTTGTACGAAGTGAACGATGTATGTTCCTTGTATACTTTAGTGTGTATATATGTTAGATTCCCCACCGGTCACCCTGAAATTTGACAGAACACATTGACGTGCAACACATCTGCCAATACAAAGTTTTGATCAAATGCAAAGTGTAGCCACTGACGAACTTTTACCATCCAGTTTTACCACAGCATTGCCACAGAAACTGATGTTTCCTTTTGTCGTACGTGTGCTGAAACATATAATCAAGACCAACCTTGTCACCACAATTATGAAGAACGAGCCTTAACATGAACGTGGGTGAGTGTCAAATTGTTTCATGCTCTCGATCGCGGATACCAACTGTTCAAAGTATACAAATTTGGCACTTTCCTACCACAGAGCATTACCAACAAGATGACGACAACGACTCCAATGTAGGGATTTTCTCAGTCTGCGTCAACGAATTTCTAAAACTGAAGCAAGAATCTAGCGGTTATCATTCTTGATGTCAGACTCCAGAAGACAAAGAAGCATTCAAAGAACGGTATCGATCCTTAGAAAGCATCACTTTGGAACACGTGGCAAAGAACGAAGGAATGATGTTGTTTGCAAAAGTCATGCTTAATTGTTTCTGTGGAAAATTCTCTCAGTGCCCGATATTGCCAAAGACGGAATATTTGGTAGACCGAAGTCTATACTTTCGCCTCGTCGACGATAAAGGAAAACTCATTAAACATTGGTGAATTGCGAAGAAGTCGCAGACTTTGCACCACCCGACGAGTTTGGTAATATCATCATTGCAGTGTACGTGACAGCTAATGGTGGTTTAAAATTGTATTGTGTCTTGGAACATTTAGGAGATCGAGTCCTTTACGTCTACACGGATAGTTGTATGTACATCGATCACCTCGAAAGCTATCACTCACGAATCGAAGACGAACGTTTAGGAGCTTGGACCGATGAACATACCGAAGACACTATTTTGAACTTTTCTAGTGATGGACTAAACAATTGCGGTTACTAGTACGGAGACAAACAAGGATAAATTCGTACAAAATGTAAAGTGAAAGGACTACCATTAAACTATCGTTCTAGTCAAGTGGTCTATTTAAACGTCTCAAAAGAGGCTATAAAGTCAGGACAAGATAAGGACCTTCGCGTGAAAACGTTGGATTCTCACACAATTGTACGTTTGCAAGAGCACCAAATCGTCAGTCGACCCTTGGAAAAAGTATATCTGATCATCTACAAGAAATGAGTGCCACTTTCAAGCCACAATAGCAAATGCAGGATACCACTAGCTCATCGAGATTTATAAATCAAAGACAAATACGCGTTCCTGTGGCTTTGCCTGTCTTTTTTACTTTGAAATTCGATTCAAGAGGTTCAAAGGGAAATGACCTAAGTTTCTGGAAGGAACTAGTCCTAAATCTTTAGCCAGAACCGGATTTGTCCACTTGGGAGAAGAAGATAAAGTACAGTGTTTCAGCTTTGTTGTTAAACTTCAAGAATGGGGGTATAGAGATTTTGCTTTTCTGGAACATTCCAGATGGTCTCCGTGTTGTCACTACCTTTCTTTGGTCGGTCCAAAATATGATCCTCATGTCGGATACTTAAAAAGAGAGAATTCGTAGTTAACCTCCTGAGCTGCGAGAACGCATTTACAGAGAGTTTGTACAGATTCAAGTGAAATATAAAGAACAATTACATCCTCTACGACATAGGCGTTTTAACCATTGGTATCTGAATGCTATAAGTGGCTTCATTACTTTGAAAGCGTTCAAATGGTCAGATATTTATCAACTACCCACAACTAAGAAGAGTTTCGATGCCACAACTTTTATGTACAAGGCTGGAATACTACAATCAATTCCAGAAGACGAAGACTTATAGGATTACAAAATACTTTTTTAAAGACGTATCGCACATGAAGAGACTTGTTCCAGTCGTGTAGTGTGTTGTGAGTTAGTTACTGACATTTGTTTTTTCTTCAGTCTTTACCAGTACATACCTTTTGTAAAAAATAAGTATGACTATTTCCTCACAAAAGACTTTCCTGTGAATGACTAGGTTTTACGACAACATTCAGACTCGACCTTTGGAGCTGCGAGAACGCATTTATAGAGAATTGGTCACAATTCAAGTGAAAGGCAAAGTACAATTGCATCCAAAATGGCATACAGGTTTTAATAAGTCGTATCTAAAGTCTATAAGAAGACTGATTACTATGAAAATGTTCTAATGGTATAGCTAGTTGGTTACACCAACAGATTTACGACTGGAAGGCTGTATGTGACCGTTAAAGTCTTGGATTTGACGCTTGGACACAACAGGTGGCTGATTATGCCAAAGACATTGTGTGTGACTGATCAAAGAAAAGAATTTGACTTAGAGCCAGGGGAAGAAGAGTCAGAATTGAAAGTGGAATTAGAGTCTATTTTAGTGGAGGACAATACCTATTTTTGCGTTAGAACTGATAAAGACACTTGACTTAGAAGCAGTGGAAAAAGAACCAGAAACAGAGGAAGAAATACTACGAACCCACGAGAGTAGTGATGTACAGATAGAAAATAATGAGATTACACCCCCGGAGAGGTTAGGACATATATATATTCCATATAGACTAGAACAATGGAGACAAAGCGTTTACATAGATTCAATGTTATGAAGATAGATAGATGTTGTAATCTTAGCTGTTTGTATTCAGCTTTGGCGACTTTATTTTGTATCTTATTTGTGTAAGTAGTGATGTATGCCTTCTTATAATTTTACGTGTTTGTGTGTCACTAATCAAAGAAAAGAAAAACATGAACTTTGTGTATTTTGAAATGTTAATATGTTTTTGTTGTGTTGCGGAATTATGTATCATTTCTTTTAAATAATGGTATAGTTTTATTAGTTTATGACCTCTGTATAATAGTCTAATAGGTGTCGTTTTGCAGAGTGCACATATACGGTAAAATCAATGTGACCCAGTACATTGGTCCTGGGAAAATCAATATTGTCTTTTGAAGCATTAGTCATGTCACGTGATTCAGCGCGTGAGTTCTACACTTGACCTGACCTGGATTTCACAATTCAGGAATGATTCATTTTGTTGGCCAGAAGTTAGAATAAGATTGTAATAGTAAGATGTTGATTTGAGACGGAATAAGAAATGGGTTTTGTTTGTTTTAAAGACTCAGTACAAAGAAAATATATATATATATATATATATATATATATATATATATATATATATATATATATATATATAGATGTGATCGCAGCGTTCGTCATTCTTCTATATAGTTCGTCAGCCTGAGAGGTCACAAATGAGATTGGTTCATTTTGTGTGTGGTATTCTGCTTCAGAGATATTATTATACAGTACATTTTGGATTTAGTACTGCTACTTAAACTTTAAGAATTATTTAGCTCCGTTGTTATTATCTGAAACATTTCAAGAAGTTGTGTGATATTCCATATTCACAAGGATTCTTTGGAATTAATAATATTTGGATATAACTGATTCTTGTTAGTAGATCAGCACAGTGGTGTTTTCATTCGGAATATTCTCCATTCGGAATAATTGAGATTAACTTCCGGATCAGTGAACTTTAGAACAATTTAGGACTTTTAAGGATATTCTATACTGTAAGTTATTTTTAATTCTTTCACTTTGATTGTTTGTTGAAATATTTTAATATTTTAGGAAATTAAATATTTGTGTTATAAATCTTGAAAGCTTGTTTGAGTCTTTTCTTTTGTTACATTACCCCTAGTCGTAACAGTTGTGTTACACTACTATGAAAAGAAAACAATTTAAACGTGTTTAAAATGTCTTGTGTTTTTGATGGAATCTCAGAATTCTAAAAACAAGTGTTATGACTGCATCCTCCGTTTTCAAAGTGATTAACGAAAGTCAGATTGTCAAAGTTGGAAAGCAATGTATCTTTGCCCTGCCTTTAACATGTTGATTGCTGGATCAAGTGATTCAGGCTAAACCGAATTTGTCAAACATGTGATTGAATACAAATCAAAATTGTTCGATCGTCCCACACAACGTATCGTGTGATGTTACAAATAGTGGCAATCGGCGTACACGTTACTCTAAGAAAGTCAGGGAGAATCCATTTTGTTTGTAGAAGGAATTCTTCGCGAAGAGAATGGGATCCTGTCTGACTTTAGTCAAACACATCTAGTCATCTTCGATGAGATGTTAGGAGAAGACGAAAAAGAAATTAAACATTGGTTTACGCGAAAATAGCATCATCGTAAATAAAAATGCAAGTATTATTTACATTACTAAAAATCTATTTCAACAAAGTAAAGCACCTCTCACCATCACATTATGTGGACATTATGTAGTGTTGTTTAAACCTCCAAGAGATAATTCTCAAGTTTAAGTCTAAGCCGAACAGTTGGGAACACCTTATGTTTATGACGATGCCACTCAATTGCTGCATGCGTATTTACTCACTGATTAAAAACCTCCAGATTATTTGAGATTTCGTGCAAATTTTTTCACGATTGGTGTCAAGAAGGAGGTTATGTCATTTACACGTCACCTTCTTTGTTTTCGTCTGTTACACGAAAAGATCATTCACTTCTTTTCTTTCTAACAGTATTCAACGTGACTTCCTTTCAATTTCATCTTCCGTATCAAATTGATTCGTACACTGTATGCCATCAGTCGCGGCAAATATGCACAAGTACCTTTACATTTGTTAGAAGCAAGTCTCAAAGAAGAGTTAACATGGTTTACTTTGACAGCACGTCAGTTACTTCAAAGTATCGTTCACATACCACATCAAACAAAATGTTTTTTGAAAAGAACAAACTAGCTTTGTCACAACTAGCTGATCCAAGAAATCATGCTGAAACAAAAAAATAAATCATTTTGAAACCAGTTGGAAGTGTCATTATTCGTTCATTTTTTAAAGAAGAAGATAAGCCCCCCCCCCCCCTTCAAAAAAAATCTAATGCGATAAATAGAGGTAATGCTGTTAGAACGCACACGTACTAAAGAAAACATTGCTCATTGACGGTTTCTCCTGTCACTTCTTCTTCTTCTCCGTTCATGATAATGCCTACCAAACCTGATTTAAGACCTGTGGCTCCTAATTTGATAAAACAATGGAAATCCATTTCTAAGGAACTTCTACTTCTCCGGCGAAGACGTCTTCTACTGCTCTAGCTGATGCTGCTGTAGCCAAAAAGGTGGCCTCTCCACATATTACGAAAATTTTCCAGAAGTCAAAAGAAAATAGCAGACAGTGATCATCAATGGCAAGCAGATTTTGCAGATGTCGCTCATTTAGCGTCGCAGGTTAGGTTACAAATTTTTGTTTTGTGTCATTTACATATTTTAAACATCAGCTTGGGTAGTTCCTTTGACTTCTAAAACAAGTTTAGAGTTAGTGCGAGTTTCAAAACTTGTCTTGAAACAAAGTGATCGACATCCTCTGAGATGGCAAACAGACAAAGGCACCGAATTTAAATTGAAAAAAAGGCATTCATTTTTTACTACTGAAAATCCGGAAACAAAAGCTAGCGTCGTTGAAGGTTTTCAAGGATCTTTGAAAGAACGTATGTGAACATTTTTACACATCAACATACTCTCAAATACAGCGTCGTTTACCGCGTCTAGTCAAAGCTTACAATCGGTCGTACCATCGTAGCAAAGAAGTGAACCTGAAAACAAAGTAAAAGTGATAGTGTTTGATTGATTGTTTGGAAAGTCAAAACCAAGAAAAAAGAAAGAAGCGTTGAACACCGGAGACTGGGTTCGCATTGGGAAAAACAAAACGCATTCATGACAAGGGTTGTTTATGTAACTAAACGACAGAATTGTTTTGTGTCACAGAACAAGTGCGCGGACGAGATCCTTGTGTCTATAAATTGGAACATATGAACAAAGTGTTAAAAGGAACTTTTTACTTGCCTGAATTACAACGAGTGACCAAAAAATAAGACGACGTGTACGATATTGAAAGCATTCTCAATCGAAGAACACGTACAGTAGAAAAACACCGACTTCAAGAAGTCAAAGTTCGTTGGAAAGGATATCCATCTAGTTTCGATTCTTGGATTGATGCTTCACAAGTCATTGACTATAAAAGGAAGTAGAAGTTACCACCATGCCGATAAACACGGCTAAATCTCCTTCGCAGAGCTCCTGTCTCCAAAAACTACCAAAACAACCCCTATGGGTGCGGTGTGATAAAAGTGTCCCTAAAAATCAAATTGCATTTTTCTGCCAAATCTTTGTGGTGTATTGTGTCATCGGAGCAGCCATTCAAAATATGAGTTTGCAACAGAGAGATAAACAATTGTGGACTATTTTACTCAGCAGTTGTATTGGTTATCTTCTTCCTGATCCTTGTTAAAATATACCGGCAGTAACAACAACGCTAGCCTCAGTGCCAACGCCAGTCACCACAACAACTCTTCCAATCTCAGTAGCGGTCCCCTTCTGGAGTATGTGTAAGATCATCCTTTGACAACGAGTGTCTCCTTAGAGACCAGAACCATCGAACTATGAATAATCAATTTTATTTAACATTATATAGTGACAGTTCTATGGATGTGTTTCCCAATAACACCTTATGTTGTTTCAAGCCATACAATTAGATCAGGAACCTTATTGCGAAGCTAACTTTGATAGAAATCATTCATCCTACTCAAGTTTGGAATGTGGTTAAAAATCAAACAACCTTTGTCGTCGAAATCCTAAGTGAACTAGTTCAATAACACTCGGACAAAATTGATCCTGGTTATTACTACCCCCCCCCCAAAAAAAAAAAAAAAACCAACAAAAAAACACCAGCGAATCTTCAATTGAGTATCTATTTCAGGATATTATTTCAATACTCAAAATCTCGTTGATACGATTTCGGCATCAGTTTGGCAAAGCACTGGAGAAAACTCGCTGCAGTGCACCTTTTTTCGACGCCTAAACGCTATCCATCACTTTTCTCCCAGTTTGTTTGCTATTCTGGGTGTTTCACCTCTCTCGTTCTACCAAAGACATCAACAACAACGAATGAATTTGCAAGTATTTTCGCTACTCTATCGAAAGTATTTTCGATACCTTATCGAATTGAACGAAGGACTGAATTTGATGTTTGTGTACTCTGATGTCACCGAGTTCAACGTTGTGGGAAACACAGCCGCTGCGTTGCTGAGAGTCATTCCTTTCAAAGTGGATTTTGCTATAGCTGCTTACGATAAAGGAGGAAACATGTATCACGTTTATCGAGAATTTGTACATCCTCTTTATCTTCCTGTCAATAAATCATATTTTGACAACATATTCTATTTTCGAAAGGAAAAATCACGGTGAAACTACATTTTCGAAAACGATTCCCAGTGAATCGTAACAGATGTATCATGTGTACCAAGGAGTCGCAAGACAACGAGGACATAGTTTAGGAGATATGCTAAAATCAGCTTATTGTACGTTAGCACTCATTTTAAAACCAATAGTAACTCGATGATTGCGTGTTTTAAAAGGTGCAGCTTTGACGCAAGGAAAATAATTTCTCCAAAAAGTACTCGTCGAAAAACAAAGTCCTAAAGAAGCTTTTATGAAAGCAGGAAACAATGTGTTGCTTCAAACTGAAAAAGATATCCTAGGGCGCCGAGACACTCCTATACTTCTGGCCAAGGCATTACTTCGTCCTGTACGTCACAGTGAGAAGACAGAAAGAGACGTCGAAAACCCTTCAGACTTCACGGGCAGGATCAGAAAGAGAAGAATGAAAGAAAACGAACAGCTGTCAGAGAATTGGACGTCTTTGATTACTAAAAAACAAAACTGATGCACCGAAATTCTTGTGAATGTTCCAAGTCAGAACTAGATCTGTTTGCCATGCCACGGACGATGATGACGATGCAAGAATCCCAGTGGGTATAATTTCATCCTGTGTGATCTTTCACCACTTCATCACCTCTCAAATTTGAAATTAAAGGACAAACTGAAGATTACATCGATCTGAATAAAAATTATTTGTACCTGAAAATCAAAGTTCTCAAAACGGACAAAAGCAATCCAGGTGCCGATGCCAGAGTACCACCCGTCAACAATTTCATGCATTCATTGTTCAGCGAAGTGGATTTGTACTTGAAAAACTGGTGAGCAGCAGCATGGACACTTACCCTAACCGAGCCTACCTGGAAAAACTCTTGACGTACGGAGAAGAAGCAAAGAACGCACATCTGGATGGTCTGTGTTGTGGAAATCTACCACATTAGATGCCTTCAACGACATTTAGTTTTGCTCGTCGCTTGGCTTACATGCCTAGTCATAGAACATTGTCATGGTTGTCAAATCAATCATCCAAGTCAGAATCAACACGACAAATGTTTGATGATGAGTTCAGAAGACAAGTTGGACTAGTATCTGGAAGATACATGGGCCATCATCTCAAAAGAGAAGATTTTGAAAAAACGGTATAAATACTTGTCTGACCGATGTTACCTACGTTGACTTCTTTGCAAACGAAATGCTGTCTTAACAGAGTATGGAGACTTCCCGTTCATCGACTTACTTGACATATTTTCATAAAAAGTCACGTGTGAACTGATGACTTACCATTACCTGTGAAAAAAAACAATACCTGGGAACTTCATTACCTTGTGACTCACAGTTAGTATACAGCTTCTTGAAATCCAGTTGAGTGTGCTAAAAATGAACTTCCTCATTGAAAACCTAGATACGTTCAAGCCTATGTCATCAACACTGACGACAATCATCGACCAAAAGCACATTCGGTAGCCGTCTACTTTCTCAATGACCACATTGTGGAATATTTTTATTCTTATGGATTACATCCATTGGAAGACGTCATCATTGACTTTATGAGAACAAATTCTGTATCTTCTCAGTTCAATAATGTGAGATTACAAGGATCAGATTCCATTGTGTTTATTTTCTTCTTCAACGCAGTCTTGGATTTCCCTTAGAACAGTTAATAAATTGTTTTGACCGTGAGTACTCTAGACACGATGCTAAAATTGAAAGGCGGTTTTGTGAACATTATGGCTATCTGTTTTCTTTAGCATAGAAATGTAGCGTATATCAATGGCAAAATAGCACTGTACTAGATCATTGGAAATCTAGTCTGATTCCACAAAGTTTTGAGCCTTGTAAATGTTTAATGTTTATGGTATTTGTAAATAAAGGGGAAGAGACTAGTCTTAATCCTTCATCTTCATTTAGTTTTGAGTTAGAGGTCTTTCTAAACAAAAACTGTTGATTTAAAAAAGAAGGGTGCTGTCTTCTTTAACTTGTACCAAAAAAATCATTTTTGAACATGCTCTTTCACATTCTCTCTATCGATCTTTGTAAAAACAGCATATTTTGTTTCACGTCCGCGTACCGAAGCTGGGGGATGTTTTCCTTCACGTCCGTACTTCTACCACATAAAGCGTCGTGTTCGTCTATCCAAAGCAATACAAATCATTCATTTTCCTTTGTCTACAAATTTTGGCGCCAAATTGTTATTGTTATTGTTATCGTTAAGCCTTGTCTTGTAACTTAGCGCGTAGTGAATTGTGAGATTTTCTGCCAAGCTTGGAAAACAGATGATGGGATTCTTACTAGCATTTACCTGGACAGAATCCTTGCATATCTCTAGCTCTCGGAGCTCACTGCAAGATTTTCTGTCACTTCGAGGATTTGGGCCTGGTTAATACAGGTGTACCAGGGCGGAATCCTTACACTCAATTAGAGCCCAATTATTGGACAGGTTAAGATTAAAATTAAAATTAATTAATTCTAGACTTGACGAGTCATATTGATTCATTAATCTATCCTTAAGCAACCGTTTAATTCACGCTAACCATTTAACTCCTTTGTTAAACTTACAACATAAACTAATACCCACCCCTACACAGAATTTTAGGAAGAACAAAATGAATAACATTAAAATGGGGAAAAGGACAATAATTAAGAAACCAACAAATAGGTCAAGGGTCATTACATCAACCCCTCCCACGAACGTAGGAACAATTGTAGTAGGGTTAAATGCAAATGCAAAGGTGGTAGAAAACAAATTGAACTTTAATATTTCCCCACTCTCCCCATAAAACGACAATTCAGAGACTGATTTCCTCAATTCTTCAAATGAGGAGAACTTAACCATGGACAAAACGTTGCCAGTAACGTCACCAAAATGAGACCCCAACAGACTCTACACCCCAACCCAGAAGTCAAAATGAGAGGGGTGGATTACGACTATGAGTCTGGGAGTTTTCTGGATCAGAATGATACAGCACCCATGGATTACCTCCCCTCTAGTAAACATGTACCTAATGTACAAATAGCAGTTACACCAGAAACCGGAGTGGAAGGGGGAAGAAATTATCTCTATCCCGGAAACCCCCACCTCACCAATGGATACCCCAAAACAGGAGGAGAAAAATGGGAGCCTTAGACCAGACTCGTATGGTCCCATTACACCAATAAATACCACAAATGAGGAGGGGGAAAAAGGGCACATTAGACCCTTGTCATATGCTGAAATAACAAGGAAGGTAGGGAAGGTAGACAAAACAACAAATAAAGTACATGCAAACAAATCAGAACATAAAGTAGCAATGTCAACGTCAACGCCGACTACATTAATGCAAGGTGCGCTAAAGTGCACAGTAGCCCAATATCAGGACTCTCACAAGTAGGAATACAGACGAATGGACCCATATTCTGCTAATCCCTGACACAGATGAAGCACCTAAATCTGTAAGTCCCCCACTTATGGAAGGAAAGGGGAACCACTCAATGAAGGGGATTGCTAAATATAAGAATTCAAATAAAATAACAACAATAGGAACAGAACAGCAAATATAAATTAGGGCAGCTAATGTAGTAGCATCAATATCAACCGGACATAACAATTCTAGGGAGCAGGCCAAAACAATTGACAATTCCACGAAGAACGAAACCACCACTTGCCCGGGTCTTAGCCTCAAGGCACAACCCACCAAATCTGACCAAACAACCAAAACTACCCGTACCACCCACGTGAGCTGTCAGTATTCATAAAAAGTTCCCAAGTAAACATAAACTCCAATAGTAACAGAAGTAGCAGAGCCGAGCTTCAAAGAGTACACGGAGGGGGAGGGGGGGGCAGTTCCAAATAAAGAATACGATATAAAATTACATAGAGATCAGATGCACCTCCTCAATACAAGTCGCTAAGTATGTAGAGATAAAAAAAATTAAATATCGAGTATCAATTACTAGACACAATGCATCTAGCCCAACAAAGAAAATAAACACCCCAAAACCCCTGAACAAATAAGTCATTCGGGTGAGCACAACACAAGATACCCAATCAATAATACAAGACATACGAAAACACAGACAGGAAGTCGCTAATACAGTGCACTTTAAAAATAAAGAAGGCAACAACTCAGTTGCAGTGCTCCTGTACTTCAATCAACCCCCGCCATTAATGGTCCGCATGGGACTGTATGAAACAGGCCATTCAGGCTTAAACTACTGAAAAATTTACCTGGGACAACAAAATCCATGACCTGAAAAGGAAATTAAAAACCCCGAACCTTCAGATGGAAACAACAAAATAAGCTGACCAATCCCCATGGACCTATACTGTGCCAATATTAACTTTAATGCTCTTAAATATGGAGATAAACAGGACAAATCTTTCGAAATCAGCTAACTGGGCAGAATTTAATCATGTACGTTCATGGCGTTTCAGATTACTCATGATCCGCTTCGCGTCTCCCTTGCCGGGTCCTTGCAGCCTTGCCACTCCAGACATAAACATTTATTATGGTGTATTGCACCCCGTAATGCACCAGAACGGGTGCCCGGCACACGTCTGGTGATTAATTAATTAGCACACTTTGCGTACAACTCTTTAACAACTCGCAAATCGAGTATAATCTAAGTAAGTGAGTAAGTAAGTCTTGCCGTCGCCATTCGACTCTTATGGCCCTTGAAGGAAGGACGCATCACAAAGCCGTGGAGATGTAAGAGTTTGCTTACTCTCCACCTCAAATCCGCTGACAGCTAAGGGACCGCAGGACCAACCTCTAAGTTGGATTTGGAGGCCTGTACCCTTAGCAGCAACGTTCGTGACCGGGGCAGGCAGCGGTAGACCACAAGGCTGAGAGACTTAACCATCGATATCACCAGCACCACCACTACCTTCGTCAACCAGCCATCCAGCCGCTAGCCATCAACACCTATATCACCACACCACCTCAACAAATTTTCTTTATTTGGAATCAAAGGACTCCCGGAACAGGATATTTTTCAAAACAAATGGTAAGTTAGAAAAATTTTGAAATAAACCTACGGGTAAAAAACACTCTGTAATATCTGGCTAAAATAGGTATATTTTCCACTACCTAACTTACTATAATCTGTCCCTTAACAATACTAAACTACACTGAACAACGGTTCCTAAATTACGAAATTTCGGCATTCGAAGCAATAAAGTTAAAAAAATTTCCTTTGTTTCAAATGTTGGCGCCAACATTTTTTCCTTTGTCCCATAACTTGGAACTGAGTGTTTTTTGAGATTTTCAGCCAGGCTTAGAAACAGGTGCTAGGTATCATACTAGCATAAACCTGTACAGAATCCTTGCATATACCCTAGCCCCTTGAGATCACTGTAAGATTGTCTGCCACTTTGAGCACTGCTGCCTGGTTAATACAGGGCAGAATCCTCATATTGGGTAAAAATGAAATATTTTGACGGGTTACAGTCTTCTCTAGATCGAACGAAACCAATTTGAAGCAACATTTTGTCCTCGAACAACCGTTGCTTAGTATTGCCTAATCCTCTAACACACTCCAATTCTTAATACAAATACCTGTTTATGTTGCTCCTAGGAGTTTAGGACCCAAAATGAACAAAGTTAAAATGCTAGCAAGAAAAAAAAATCTAAACCCCTTAAATAGGTCACCACCCCTCAAAAAAAACCACGTACCACCCACGGGAGTTGACCGTCTTCATTAAAAGCCCCGATATAAATAGGAACATGATTAGCATCAGAAGCATCATGACCGAGCTTCTCAAAAATCAAGTGGTGCATTCAAAATAATCAACACGAAACAAATGCTCCTCCGCAAAGCAGGTAGCAAAATTTGTGGAAGTCCAGAAAATTGACCTATACCGAGTAACAGTTACTCGACACAATGAGGCAAGCCCCTCTAAACAAATAGTTATGCCGAAACCACTAATGAAAAAAAATTCTTAGGGTCGACAAGACACACTACACAAAGTCCATAATCCAAGACAATAGGAAATTTGGCAAGGATGTGGAAAATGCAGTGAGCCTAAAAAAAATAAAATAAAACGGCGAGAACTAAACGGCAGTTCTCATGTACTTTAATCAAACCCCACCAAAAGTAGTCCGCTTTGGACGACAGGGTAAGTTCCATAAATTAGAAGAGTACCGGAACAAACCACGCATGTGCGATCAATGCCAAGGGTGGGGCCACTTCTCCACTAATTGTAAATTCAGACCACGATGCAGTAAATGTTGTGGGGAGCACGAAGGGGAATGCAAATTTGATGATCAGAAGTGTACAAATTGCAGAAACTTCCATCATCCCCAATAACATGACTGCCTTTTCGCAATCAAGTAACAACAAACTCTTGACTTGATGTTACACAACCACGTAACATACCAAGTCGCTAAAGTTCAAATCAAGGAAACTGAACCTAAAACCATCAAACCTACCCCAAAGTAGAACAAAATGCAAATGATAAAAGAACTCCTCCAAAAAGAAATCATAAAACCACTCCACAAAAGGGAAAAAAGCAATAACAAAACAACCTGCTCGCAGACAATAGTGGAGAAAAACCTTAACAAAACCACAAGAACCTATTAAAAGTACCAAAAAACAATCCACACAATACATCCTCAAGCCGAAACAATAATAGCAAGGACCTAAACCAGAATGTATAAATCAGCCGAATCCAAGAACTAATCCGGGATATAATCAATAGGATACTTGAACTAAATAAGAATAATCACTTACCCGCATATGATGTATTGAACCTAATCATTGACCATGCCAACCTGAGGATTAAAAACAGGGCACCTAGGTCAACTCCTGAAAAGGACAGGAACAATAAACAAGTAACTAGGATGCACTCACAATGGAATCAAGAGAAATAATCCGCATTTGGCAGTGAAACTGCAGGGGGATACGTACCAACGTCCCAGAACTGGTTCTAAAAGTACAAAATGAACCTAACAAACCAGACATTTTGTGCCTACAAGAGACACATTAGAGCGATCCAATACCAAATCCTCCAAAAATACCAATATATACCACATGCTATTTCAAACATAGACCCACTGGAATAAAGGGAGGAGGACTGGCAACATTTGTCAGCGACGCTCTGTCAAGTGAATCTACTGAAGGCATCCAGCAATCTATAAACTCCGACCCACTTCCGCTGTTTGAAAGTATCAAGATACACAGAGGCAACAAACCCCAACTGGTGGCAAACATTTATGACCCAAGAGGGGGACCAATCATAAAACCAGAAACATATCAAAATATAATTAGTGACATAGGAGAAAACAATTATCTGTGGAGATTTTAACGCCCAAAGCGAACAGTGGAGAGGAACCCGTCTGAATAGTAGGGGCGGTAATATTGAGAGTTGGATCACGCTATCAAACCTAGTGACTATTGAATAATGGCTCTTTTACTTGAGTTAAACCGGAAAACGGAACGATCATTGATCTAACTTTGTGCTCTCCCAATATTACGAAAGTTACCACTTTCCAATATTAACCACAATATACATAAAAAATACATAAAACGACACCTCGACTACTCCAAGGTGGAGGTTTGATAAGGTAAACTGGAAAATGTTTTACTGTCTATGTGAGGGGATGGACTGCGCCCTGTTATATGACGCCACTGTTGATACCTTTAACGAAAATATCGTTAAGGCACTGACGTCGGCAGCGGAGCGATGAATCCCCAAAACGGGATAGTGTGGCAACAAACAAACCGTCCCCTGGTGGAACGAAGAGTGTAGGCAAGTCAAAAAGGACAAAAAGGCCCTAAATAAATTTATGCATACTAAAAATTCTCAAGATTTCCTTTCCTACAAGGAAAAGGAGCGATTAGTAAAAAAGACCACCCTATTTAGAGCAAAACAGAACTCATGGAAAGAGTACTGCTCATCACTAAATCATAAGGCAAATTCGAAACAAGTGTAGGCTAAGATCAACAAAATTGGGGGAAAACCTCTTTCTCGACCCCAAAACTCTCCTGGCTCACTACGGACGGGGAGAAAGCGGAAAAATTAGCCACACACTTTGCCGGTATGAGTAGTAACTAAAACCATACAGAGAAGTTCCAAAAATATAGAAATAAAGTAGAGAAAGACCACCCCCGATTGTTCACTGACAGGGCAGACCACACAAGCCCCTTAAACTTAGATGTCATAATCCAAGAGTGGCGAAAAGCACTCTTAAAGAAAAAAACTACATCTCCTGCTAAGGTAAACTTGGTTAAGAAAACTAACAGAATGTTCTGGAAACTACTGAACTGGCGATATTGGATCTGCTTAATCTGATCAGGCAATCGGGAGAAATACCTAAAAAGTGGAAACAGGCTATTGTCATCCCAATCCCTAAACTTGGAAAAGATTCAGCAGATATCACTTCGCACAGGCCAATCTCGCACACTAATACTATTGTAAAATCATGGAACCAATGATAAATAATAGATTTAAACACCACCTTGAGAGCAAGAAATTGGTATCTCAAAATCAAAGCGGATTCCGCAACAAGCGGTCCACGTTAGACCAACTAATACGCATGGAATCAAGCATGTAAAGATACGACCGTAATCTTATCGCAGTCTTCCTTGACCTTAAAAAGCCTGATCTGATATGGACAAAGGGACCAAGTGCGAAGTTAAATCATTATGGAATAAATGGCTTTATACATAGATGGATATCGAATTTCCTTTCAGATCGAAATATCCAAAACTAGAGTGGGCAACAATTACTCGGAAATACATGAGCTAGAAAAAGGTACCCCTCGAGGCAGAGAACTCAGCCCCAATCTGTTCAACATAATGATAAACGACCTAGATTGATCTGTCGACCCGACCCACTTGGTTCTATCCCAATTTGCTGACGACAGCGAAAACGGTGGTCAGCCGATTGCAGGCGGGACAGGATGGGATTGTTTGATGGGCCGACAGATGGGGCTTCAAACTATCCCCCGGTAAAACAGTATGTTTACGCCTAGAACAAACATAAATAGACAACTCTCAAAGCTGTACCTAAATTTGAAAAGGTGGCAAAATTCCGAGGGATCCTATTGGATGAGCACCTAACATGGAGTAACCACCGAACAGAGCTATTAAAACGTTGTGGGCAATATCTGAACCTCTTGAGGAACCTCAATAGGACCTGGGGGGGGGGAGGCAAACCAGACCACACTTCTTTCATTATATAATACACTCTGTTATGTATGATGTTTATATAATATTATGAATATTTTAGGAAATAATAAATGTTTCTTGATTTTAATATTTGCTTAAACCTTAATGTTAAGTATAATGTTGACATGTTTAGTTATTGTCCTTGAATCAGATTGTTTACTTAGTATTTGAGTTCAAGGACGGTTTTGGTAAACAAGTTTTTGATTCAATTTGAGGTCAAGGTTGACTTTATTTACGGATAAAACTAGAATGTCCCTTAGAGTTGTGTGTTAAGAGTCACATACACATAAATATTCTAGAACATTCTGTCATGTGACCTATTTTTATATATGCCATGTTTAATGGACAGTTTTTCAGTTTCGACCATAACATCAGTTTTTAAAGAGCAGTTACAGTTGTGAAAATCATTCCAAATTCAGAGAGAGGAATTATTTAAAATATTCCTTGGATTGTAAAGTTGCCAAAGACTTTTAGATTTTGGATTTTTCACTGATGATTTTGGTATTTGTGTGAACTTATTCAAAGAGATTCTGGAGTACTTAATTTTAGCACATCATCACATTAAAGACTATTAGCACATCAACACATTCAAGGATACGGTCATTCGTTTGGAACATTCTATAGTTACAACTTGTGATTAGTACACTTAGGATTATTGGATTATTTGGATTTTAATTCATATTACTGTAAGTGTCTTTTGAATTTTCACTTTAATTGTCTAGAAATAAATTGCTTGTTGATTTTTACTTGATTTGTTGGTTTCACTTTCTTTATTTTACATTTTTCTTAGACCATAGAGTAGTAACAACTCATTCGGTCCAACATTGACTATGGGTGCCAAGCGTACGGTTCGGCATACCCTAATGTACTTTTTAAAAAATTGGATCGGATCCAACACCAAGCTCTTGTTATCTGCACCGTTGCACTCGGTAACACATCTAGAAAAGAAACCACAACCCTAACCGGGGAACCACCCCTCCGTCTATGACCGGAAGAGTTACTCCTGAGTTATGCGACTAGGATCTCAATCCATGACAAATCGCACCCTATAAGAGCTAATATAGAGAGATGTAATAAGCCCTTCAGACACAAATTGTACATGAATTTACCAGGAGGCAAACAATTCCATGACCTCAAAAGGGAATTAAACATTCCTAATATACAAGTAGAGATTACAAAATACCCTGATCCCATACCATGGACCTGCAAAATTCCAAAAATCAATCTAAATGCACTCGCTTACGGGGATAAACATGAAAACCCAATAGAAATAAGGGCTAAAATCCTCTCCGAAATAGAAAGTAGGTAATAGCGATATGTCCAAATGTACATAGATGGATCTAAATCCCCTAACCCAGGACGCACAACAGCAGCAGCTGTGATTCCGGAGAAAAACATCACACAGGAGGCGAGGCTACCTGACAACTGCTCCATTTATAGATATAAATTTTGGGCTATCATCCAAGCGATTAAATGGATACAAACTAGCCAGACTCCGAAAGCAGTTATAATTAGGGACTCCCTCAGTGTGCTGCGAACTCTGGAATCAGGTAACTGTACCAGCAGAGAAAACATTATTCAAGAAGTCTACTTGAGAGTTAAAAACCTGGACCAAAATAAACATGCTGTAGAATTCATGTGGGTGCCCGTCCATATTAACATCCCTTGAAATGAAAGGGCAGACAAAAAAGCCCCAAATAAGCTAAATGAATCCAAAATATATCAATTGGATTACAGCGTTCAGGATATTTACCGTATGATCAGGCAAAATTGACCAAAAATGACAGGGGGAATGGTACAAGTCGAACAAAGGGCCCACACTTTACAATTTACAGAAGCAAGTCCATAGAAACACTATGGCCCCAAAGCTGGCTAACCCGTTTGACTCCAAAGTCATAAAGAGAATCAAAACTGGTAAAGCACTAAAACCAACAATTTTTGAAGGTTTGTTCCAGGTATAAAAGAAGAAGGAATTAACTGCCCTCACTGCCCCACCACAGAAACGTTAAGCTATGTTTTCAATGACTGCCCCAAACATATCCAAGAGAGGAAAAAACTCCAGGAAACACAAGAACAACTAAAAGCTCCGGACAGATATCCGGATTTCCTTAAAGCAGGAAATAATAACATCAATGCGGTGTATTCAAATATCCTGGGGTACATCTCTGACATTGGAAATAGAGGGAAAATATAATCCACAGATATGGATACAAAAGCAGAAATAAAAGGAAAAATAAAATAATATGGTAGGAGATATGTGTCAGAATTAAAAACAGGAAAACAAAAACAAAAAAGAAATAGTATTACTCACCAGCATAGGCAAACTCATCCCCTCAAACATAATCATCACCAAAATCCTGACCAAAAAACAGCAAAATACAATTAATTTGGCAAACCCTCCCTGTCTAGATCGGGGAAGGGGGGGGGGTCGGAACGGGGGGAGGGAATTGGTTATACCTTTCCCAGTCTTGGACATGGTTCTCATGGTGAGGGCCTCATGACAGGAGAAATTGCACCACCACAAAGGAGACAGTCAAGGGTAAGCCGAAATTTAATATTAAACTAATAATTGGAAACTTACATCAATCTTCACTAAAAACAGAAATTACACTATTCCAGGACAGGTAACTATATTAACAAACATCATAGCTTCCCCACCCAATCAATATGTATCTTCGAGCATCCTGGCCAAAAAACAGCAAATATAATTAATTTGGCAAACCCTACCTGTCTAGATCGGGGTAGGAGGAGCTCTGTACGAGAGGAGAGGATTGGTTATACCATTCCGAATCGATGATATGGTACTCAGGGTGACGGCCAATTCCCGTCCTCATGACAGGAGAAATTACAACCACCACAAAGTGAATAGTCAAGGGTAAAACAGAAATTACACTATCCCAGGACAGGTAACAATATTAACAAACATTATAGCTTTGTCACCCCATGAATATGTATCTTACAGCATTGTATTTCCTTATCTTTTTAGTTTTCTTTTCTTTTCCCCCATCTCCCCAGTTAGCAAGGCGTCACTAACAAAGCAGGCATGTACTTACATCCTACTACAGGAATACTACTCCAAAACAAACAACAAAAAAATTTCTCTCTTTGCCTCTCTCTCATTTTGGTGGCGGCACCCGGTGAAAAGCCAAGGAGCATCATACAAACTAACTCTGACCTTCAAAGAAAATTATACAATATAAGGTGGTCCTAAGCCCAGATCATCAGGCCCAGCCGCATTGTTTGAAAAACTAAGAACTTCGTTAGTTGACCCACTAATACGACCCACATAACTAAGATTATAAAGTGGTTTTAAGCCCAGACCATCAGGGCCCTATCGCACAGTGCTGTATCTGATTATAAAAACTCCCTGAAATTTAAGAACAAGCATAGGCACAATGGGGAAACTACTTCTAAATAAATAAAATTAGATAATATAAGGTGGTTATTATCTCAGACCATCAGGCCCAACCCCACAAATTGGCAACAATTGGTTGAATTAAAAACAAACCCATCATTAAAAGGTGCTTGTGTCTACAAATATAGGATATTTTCTCCTTGGAATGAACAGGGCTACAAAAACTTCCTACTATATTCCTAACTTTAATTAACAATCCTAAAACAAGCACAGAGGGGTTTTTTTTATTCCAAATTGATAATAAAAATGTTAAATAAGGTGCAAGACGACAATATTTACTTTTTGCAAATCAAATCAAAATTTCAACCCTGGACCACTTCGAGCCCTCCATGGACGTCGAAGCGCACTCTTCCTACGCCTTCTCATCCTTCGCCTCTCCCGGGCATGAACAATTAAGAAGTGTGCCCTGCACACATTTGACGAGTAATTAAATAGTACGCTGTTCGTACATTAATCCGACGTACGTGGCCGAATGGCCGCACACGTCGTTGATGTAAGATCATCATCAGTCTTGATATGCATCGTAGACATGTCAACATGAATAAGATTGCAAAACTTGCCTATGCCCTGGTGCATATCAACTACCTTATTGAGAGGAAGAAGTCCTGCGAGAGGAAATGAAAAAAAAACAAAAACAAATGGGAAAAAGAACAACAACAGCAGCAGCAGGGAGAGGTGGAGGAGTGGGAAATGGAGATAGATGAGTTTTGGTTCTCTGCTAAAAAAAAAAAGAAGCGTCCTGCTGCACGAAACCCAACCAAACCTAACAACTTTGTTACCTCCTACAGCAGAGCAACTTGATAAGTGCTTGCGTTCATTGCTTGACAAACATGCCCCAGCAACCAAGTGCAGAGTATCCATTCAGAAATGTTCTCCATGGTACAGTAATGTTAGGGACCAGGTTTGCACTGCTAAAAAAGAACGCCGCAAGGCTGAGAGGCTTTGGATTTCATCCGGTCTTACTATTCATTAGCAAATCTATGAAGCCGCTAAGAAGAATGTCACATAGTTCATGCAGTGAAATCAACCTACTTCGGTACTAACATCACTGAAAATTTCAGCAGCAAAGAGCTCTTCGGTATTACTAAAAATGAACAAATTTACAGCACTTCCAACGACCTTCTCTCCGGTCCACGTTCCTGAATTGTTTGCAAATTTCTTCCGTGACAAAGTGCAAACCATTAGAGATCAACTTGACAGCACAATTTCAATCGACTCATCGTCACCACACAGTTGTGATACAGAATTTTCAAAGGCAACCTTTAACAGCATTTCAGCCTGTCTCTACGGATTTCTTACGTAAAATCCTGATGAAGAGAGCCCCAAACTCACGTAAACTTGATCCGGTTCCGACATCACTGCTGCTTGAGTAGTGATATTGCCTTCACTAACCGATGATATTATTACTTCTCTCTCATCCTGGGAATTCCCATCAGTTTTCAAAACTGCCATTGTAAAGCCTCTGTTGAAGAAACCAACGCTTGACCTTAACGATTTAAAAACAAAAAAAACTACCCCACTGTTTCTAACTTCCCATTTATGTCAAAAATCGAAGAAAAAATGTTGTCCCAACTTGTATTTCATCTGAATTGTAATAGTCTTTTTAGCAATTTGCATTCTGCATATTGCCCTCGCCACATTACTGAAACTGCCCTTCTGAAAATAGTAACCACCTTTTCTCTGCTTTGAATAGCGGAAAGATTACAGTCCTCACCCTCCTTGATTTGTCAGCAGCATTTGACACAAAAGACCATGATATATTACTTCACCGACTCCAGCATGTATTTGGCATCCGCGATACAGTCTTACTATGATTCAAGTCATACTTAGTCGAAAGGTTGTGTCTTGTAAATGGAATACATTCCATGCCAGTTATTCAATGTTTTGGTGTTCCACTGGGTTCTGTTCTTGGACCAGTTCTTTTCATTCCATACACCCAGCCCTTCTCAAGTGTCATAGATCGTCATCCGTTGTCACACCAATTGTACGCTGATGACACCCACAAATATATAAATCTAGCCACCCAACAGAAGTTCATGCTACCATCCAAGGCGTAAAGAAGTGCATTTCCGATGTGAAGTCATGGATGACATGTAACAAGCTGCAGATGAACGATGATAAAACTGAAGCCATTTTGATCACCACACAAAGACTTTCTCATTCCCAACATTTACTTCAAACAATAAGTATCAGCAACACCAACATTAAATTCACACAATCAGTACGAAACCTAGGTGTCACTCGAGACAGTACTCTCTCATTACACCAACGTGTCATAAACATATGCAACGCTGCATATCTGGAGCTGAAACGCGTCAGTTCCATTCGCAATTTTCTTTCAGTTGATGCCACTTAAACACTTGTGTGTTCCTTAGTACTTTCTTGACTGGACTATTGTAATTCTCTTCTATCTGGTTCGTCTCAGTATCTACTACAGAAACTTCAAAAAGTTCAAAACACAGCTGCTCGGATCATCCTTAGAGTACCAAGAACCGAGCATTCCTCCCCACTGTTCTCTACCCTCCACTGGTTAACCGTTCGCTCCAGAATCAAACACAAAATCTGTTCTCTATGCCACATTTCGCTGACGGCCTCCAGTCCAAAATGCCCATCTGACCTCACCTACGTGTACTAGATACTTACGCTCCTCTTACGACACTCGTATTCTCATTATTCCCACTATCATACGGACCACTTTCTTTTGCGTACCAAGGCCCAGCTACCTGGAACGAATTGCATGTCGAACTTAAACGCCATGATACTGTGATCTCATTCAAGCGTGCTTTAAAAACTCACCTATTTTGAATGCATGAACAGAATTGAGACTTAATGTTTCCTTACCTTAATTTTTTTCATCATGTTTTTCTTTGTAATTTCACGGAGTTAGTTTTTTTGTAATCTTATATATATGTCCTTGTGTGTTAACTAATATTGTAAAGCGTTTAGAGCTTCTAAAAATTATGCGCTGTACAAAGTCCTCATTATTATTATTATTAATAGTAATAGTAGCATACTTTGAATTAACTTATGTTCGTAAGTATCAATTTTCATGGTTTTCCGAAAAATAACAGTTTTGTATTCCACAGAAGGATCGTTGTTTTGTTGGATTTTTAAATTCCTGGTTTGAAGAACACACGATATCCATGGAAACTGTTAGCCCACAAAATGGACGAAAATTGGTGGGCCACGAAAATTAATTATTTCACAATAAGTTAGATCATATACTAATTATTTAAATTTACTAACTAAATTGTATAGAGTTGTTATGATACTTGTGAATTCATTATTATTTATAGAGATATATTTGTTTTGCGAAAATAATATTTTATCAGTAATTCATGGATATGCCTCTAATTAAGAAGGGAGTTCTATTGAATGTCTTGACGTGTGAATCATTGTTTGCTGAGTCTTTTGATTGCGTGGATCATATTAACTATGGAATCTAAGGAAAATGTGAATACACAATATCTGATTTTCACCCTAATATTCTATATTCTTAAATCCTAATGTTTCGGTAAGAAGAAAGTACTGGTAAGACATTCAACTAATAGAAATACGTCGGGTACTTTATAATTCAGACTCATTAAGAGGTTTGGAAAAAGGAAACAAAAACGGAAGTAACATAATCAATCATTGAAATTAAAAACAAAAATGAAATTGGTATAACTTACCAAATGAAGCAGATTACAAGTGCTGGATATATTTTTGTACTAACTTACACATTAAAGCTAAACTGAAATGAACTTTAAGACTGTCATTTCAATTAACAAAATTAATTATATTCACCTTTTATTTTTATGGATCATGTGGTGACTACAATTTCCATTACTATAAAGCATTGGACACATAAACATCAATTTATCCATAATGTGAGTGGACCAGGACATAGCAAATATTTAAGTGTCATACCCAATTATAAAGAAATATCATATATTTACACCAAAATATAGTAAGCAGTCCAGTAAATAATTTAAAGTACATGTTACAATAATAAAGTTGTTACTTGTGGCATTGTATTGTGTATGTGCCTTGGTTTCTAATTATTAAACATTAGGTTTTCACACACACAAGTAAATAACTGGTTACTAATGTTAGTACTACGATTGTTATGAAACTATAAACATAAAACATTAATCTACTTAAGGGTACAATATCTTATTATATACTTACTTTAGCTTTATACCATTTCTGAAAAAAGCAATAAATACAGGCATATTGCTCTTTCTAAAAATTTGCTCTATAAGGAAATAAAGCTCATATTCAGTCTCAATTATTATTCCGATAAATGTAATTCATTGTGAGTCCTTGCCAGTATGTTGGTAAGCCATATGATGCACACTATTATAGATCCAATACGCAGGAATATTCAGTGTTCAATCAAGCAGTGACCTTTTTTGTGTACGAATAACAACCTAAGGAAAGTTATGAAAGTCGTCATACATATATAAATCTTTATGGAATTTTTTTTTTAAAATATTAGCTGCTACTTTTAGTTGTAGCTTAAGACATTGTTTATTGTTCATGGGACAAAGAAATTCCATACAAACTCCAAGTATATGCAGTCAGGCATCAAGCTAGAATGATAAAAGCAAGAACACTTTTAAAAAATTTGTATCGAGATGATCAATACTAAACTTTACCTCTTCAACTATATCAAGTGTAGCCTGCTCTTCATCTGACAAAAACTTCCCTGATTGGTCCATTCTTATGGGTGATATATTTAAATGTCTGTAGTACCATGAGCTAATCCTTTAGATGATTTTAAAATTAAAATATAAATTACTATCTTTAAAGTTTTAACCAGATAAAATATTATGAAATATATAAAAATATCGACAAACACTTTCAATTCAATGGAAAATCATTGGATTCCTCAATTTTTATATACGAAGGGTTTTTTTTTTTTAAAAAAAAAACGTATTTCTTATCAATAAAAGACTAACATAACAATTATTACTACACTATTTTTTATGCTGATATTCTAAACCAAAAGACCTTTCCTTGCGAGTATTTTCATGATAAGTTGCATGTGTCAGTTTATTTGTAGTGTATCAAAGATAATTTCTATCATAGATTTGTGTATGTTCCACACAATCTGCAACTTATTAAGTTATGTACAATGGAACATAGAGGAAAAAAATTATTTGCCGTTCAATTTAGTGCGCATGCCTTACCTCGGAAACAAAAATCAAATTTAACATAATCTACTCACATCTCACAAATATTTTGTGAACTTCTACAGTATGGTACTCTAAAAGCATCATTGGTATGCTACACGTATGAGCTCTCACATTAAGTTCTAATAGCCAATCTTAACTTTTCTCGGACATGCTTCCACAGAAAAATTATATTGTTAAGGTCATCGATAGACTAAATTATTTGTATGGTTTGCTAATGGACCTGTATAGCAAGTGTCTTGCACACCAAGATTCCTAATGATTTAGTCTCATTCCATATTGGCTCACTGAGAAACCAAAATGAAACCATGTAACTGATATTACTTTATTAGGGAATACAAATTTTCTCATTGCCTTGTAACATTGCCCTCTGTTAAAAAGTGTCAACATCGATATATCAACTCGTGACAAGTCTTTCAACGTACTAAATACGGTTGTGACAAACAACAATATCTGATGCATTGTGTAACTAAAATCAGATATATAAATAGGGGAGACAGTTGCAGTTAGATAGATGTTAATAAGAGAGAGAGAAAGAGAGAGACGGAGGGAGGGAGGGAGGGAGAGAGTAATCAAGCAAGCAAGATAGATAGATTATTTAGTTAAAGGAAATGGTATTTCTTCAGTTTTTGTACGAAAATGTACCTACCATTACAGGATCAGACACTCTCTTTAATTTGCTTAGTAGCTGGGGAAGAAGATGGTACAAAACGTTCTTCCCATAATCAACAGGCAAGTTAACTATTAAATCTTTTTCAGGATTTTAGACAATAGCTCTGAAGAATTCCCATTGTTTGAGCATTTGTTGAAAATTTCCCCTGTAGCTAGCTATACGCGATTTGACAGCGTCCATTTTATTGCCATGATATGATAAGCACGTGATGGCTTGCCTCACAACTCATCCTCGTGCACTGTTACGATTAAAAGTTTCCAAACAGTTTTCAAAAATATTTTTAAAATATTGCATAATTACTTTACTAAGGAAGCCCATTAGTACCAAATCGTGTCAGTCTGAAAAGATATATTGCGAATACACGCAATACTTTTGTTAATAAACGCAAACCTGTTGCAAATAAACGCAATCCTTATTGTGATTACTCGCAATACTTTTGCGAATAAAAGCAACACTTTTCTGAATAAACGTAATGACATTGCGAATAAGCGTAGCAGCATTGTGAATAAACGCAATAGTAATTCAGAATAAACGCAATACTTATTGCGAATAGCATTGGGGAAGAACGCAATAGTTATAAACGCAATAGCATTGCGAATAAAAACAATACTCATTGCGAATAAACGCAATACTCATTGCGAATTAACGCAATACCTTTCCAAATATTCACAATAATTATTGTCAATATTCGCCAAAAAATGTTGAACGCAATAGCTATTCCGAATAAACGCAATATTTATTGCGAATAAATGCACTAGCGTTGCGAATAAACGCGATATTTATTGCGAATAAAGGCAATAGTTTTTGCGAATAAAAGCAATAACATTGCGACTAAAGACAATACTTTAGCAAATATTCGCAATAATTATTGTGAATATTCCCCATATTTTTTCGAGGGGGGGGGGGGGAATCCTCTTCCTACGGAAGCCCATTAGTGCCAAATTGAGTAAATGAGAAAAAAAACTATTGCAAATATCCATAATAATTTTGCGAATATACGCAATATTGTTGCGAATAAACGCAATAACATTGCGAATAAACTCAATACTTATTGCGAATTTTCTTAATACCTTGCGAACAAACGCAATACTTTTGCAAATATTCACAATACTTATTGTGCATATTCGCCAACAAATTATTGAACGCAATAGTTATTCCAAAATAAAAGCAATATTAATTGCGAATAAACGCAGTAGCGTTGCGAATAAACGCGATATTTATTCGCCAATTTTTTTTTAACGCAATAGTTATTCCAAATAAACGCGATATTAATTGTGAATAAAGGCAATAGTTTTTTTTTTTTTGGGGGGGGGGGCAATGCTCTTCCTACGGAAGCCCATTAGTGTCAAATTGAGTAACTCTGAAAAAATCTATTGCAAATATCCGCAATACTATGCGAACAAACGCAATACGTTTGTAAATAAACGCAATATCATTGCGAATAACGCGATATTTATTGCGAATAATTGTAAATTAATCTCAGAGAAAGCAAAATCTTTTGGCATGACGGAGCCTTGAAAAATATAGCACTTGCCTTCATCAATTAAGGTGTAATAACTGGAAAAATGTGTTGAAGAATAATGGAACCGATACCGAGCTGTAAGGGTCCCACTTTAGTTTATTGGTATATTGACAACACTGATAAATGTGCTTGCATCTTACATAAGGGGTGCTCAACTCCTGTCCATACCAGTATTATCCATGTCCAAGAAGGGGTGGCATTTTGGCTCCCTCCCCTTGGGTCCGTAGGAGGGATTCAAAGGTCATATGTGGTAAATTTCAGTAATATGTACAGTACCATGCAGTAAATGTGATAGCATGTGTGTGTAGTGTGTGTGTGTGTGAACAAAAAGAAAATGTTGGTTTCTCTCTCTCTCGCTCTCTCTCTCTCTCTCTCTCTGTAATACTCTTATATGTTTTGCTGTATTCATAAAATTATAAAGTCCTGTGATACTATTCAACATTCCATAGTTTATTTAATGTAGTTATTTGATCTGTACTGTTCATTCGTACAGAGCTTGCAAAACTAGTCTTCGCAGTGTTTTATTCGTGTTTAGGGCATCTTCTCTTCCATCAGAATCTGGAAGAGTTCTTGCAGTTCTGGATCCGATGGCATATTTTGGTTAAGCAAGCATTCGTCTTTATATACACGGATGGTGTCCTGATCCACGTCTATTGCGTAATTCTGTGTTCCATACAGCAAGGGCATTGTGTACAGCACACATGGTCTGCCCCTGGGTACAATCTGGTTTTTACTCGGACGTTTGCAATGAGTATTCCACACTGTTCCAACCTCGTAAAAGTCTTCCTGTAATTAATCACAAATATATAATTGCAGTAATTTTGTTGAATTATGTAAATGCCAATAGATTTCGAGTAAGTGCTGAATGGTTTAATAGAACCTGAGGTGGGACGCACGTACAGGCGGATGGGCATGGTTTATACACTATGGCCCTCCTACATTTGTGGTGGTCATTAATAACTGATTCAATGGACGAGTAGCTGTGTGAAGTATATTCGCTCTTCAGAAAAGTTCATGATCTCTATATGCTACCATATCCCCTCGCGAGAGTGTATAGTAGCTTAACATCTGAGTCTATTAGTGGTGAACAGAGCGAGTAAAACAGTTGACAGTGAAGGGGGAAAGAAAGTGAAAAATAAATGCAGTTAAAAGTTTCAAAAACACACGATAAAAGCAGGTAAAAACAAAGAAGAAGTATCATTAGAGTCTGTGTTGTTCGATAGACAATGTCTAAAAGATATGCAGAAAATAAAAAAATTCTTAGATTCCAATAAATCATCAATCCAAATATTTGACAAACGTCTTTGATTAGAGGTGTATGGACATTTGTATTGCGTGCATTCACAAAAGTATTGCGTGTATTCACAAAAGTATTGCGTTTATTCGCAGACGTTTTGCAAATATTCTCAATTAAAAAAATCTCAGTTACTCAATTTGGGACTAATGGGCTTCCGCACTTTACCGATTATCAAATATAAAATAATTTCATCAATGATAAATATAATAATTAGGTAGTCATACAACTAAAATCTACGGTTTTCTCCAGGTGGCATTTTTGCCAAGAAATTTGCAGTGTTGTTGCAGTAGTATTATCATTCCAAATGGAAGTAACCCACTATGAGGAGAATGATATTTATTGACCGAGACAGTTAGAGACTAATGTGAACAAATACCAATATTTACACTGTTCTCAGAAATGGGAATGAATCGTCGGCTTCCACTTGCGTGATGATTGCAGACTGTACTGTATGCAGATATTCGTTTGCTTAGTGTGAGATAAGAACGCCAGGGAGGTTGATGATATTCAAGCATTCCACATTCAGTCAGATCGTTTACATAATAATAATAACATCATTTACCAACACGCATCAGCAAAAGTTTGTTTTCTAATACGTGCTGCCGCTACAGACTTTATAAGTAACTTGGATATTTTATTCTACAATGCTGTTAAACAAGGAAGGTGGTAAAATATCAAAAGACTACTTATGAAAGAAAACATCGAAATTACTATTTGGAATAAATACTTATTACATGAGATAAATCTTCCTCAAATTGAATGGTGATGAATACATCCAGTGTCCACTGCATTTGCGTTATAATTGCAAACTATGTTGTCTATAGATATTTTTGCTTTGTGGGAGATTACAATACCAGAGAGGTCGACCAGTTGTAAACATTCTCCAAAATCAGATCGCTTATGTAATAATAGTAACCTCAAATGCCGGTGTTCACAAAAAGTACTTGCGTTACGAATGCTGTGTAAACAAAACTTCACCTGATGCTGCTGGAAACGTTCTAAATAATAAGGTTAAACATGGAACGTGGTTAAATACCAAACAGACTACTTATGAAAGAACAGGAGCATCTTATTGTTACTATTCGGAATGGATACTCACTGTATGTGATGGATCTTATTCGTATTGAATAATGATGAAGATCACAAATGTACATTAAACAAAAGTTTTTAGGGCTTGTTTCAGTATTATCACTTTGGATTATACCATATACCTACGCGAAGGTGTATATGTGTTTTATTGTAGGGTGTAAGGTTCGACCCATTAAACAATCTCTCTCTCTCTCTGACAAGAAGAATGATGGCATATATATAGATAGAACCTATTCTGATAGGCATACAACATAGGTACTGCATGGTCAATTGTTCTGAGGCTGCTGTCGAACATTGTCGATTTCGTGGTTAGGTATTGATTTACTTGTAGCTATTGCGTGACTGAATCGCCTATCTTGCTATCGTTTCCTTGTATTTTTCGAACAAGCTAGCTTAATGGATAAATCGGTACAGCTTACAAGTACGAACTTTGCTTTAAGAATCTATCTTTCTTTATGGTGCATCGATTCGGTCTAAGAAGATTGCATAAATAGTATCATATTAATGTAATGGATCACGCCAATGCGTTATTCTTTTTCTAGAATTGTTGCTGAATAAATATCAAATGGGTAGTAATCTATTCTTCTGAGTCAAACGCATAAAGAAGATATTTAAGTAGGGATTTACATGCATGAAACAAATCTTAACCTTAAGGTAAAATATGAGATGCTTTTACTTTCCATAGGGTGCGAAAGTAAAGAATCAAATGCCAAATACGTGTCGACCGATCCCAAGATATTGGTTAGGAAAACATAATTCAATCACATGTTGAGTTTTGATAATAAAACTACAAATATATTCATCGTGAAATGCAAGAAATGTCAATCTCCATTTGTGCAAGCTACTGGTTATACGTTCAATTCATTCTAACAGCAATATATTTTTACACAAATGTTCCTCGTGTGTCTTATTTCAGCCCATATAATGTCATGTAATATAATTTTAAAAAAGTCTGCATATGGTCTTGATAAATAATATATAAATGTTAAAATGCCGAAAAAATCCTTACTTAGGCAATAATTAATTTATTAAATGCTTCAATATATATATATATATATATATATATATATATATATATATATATATATATATATATATATATATATATATATATATGTGTGTGTGTGTGTGTGTGTGTGTGTGTGTGTGTGTGTGTGTGTGTGTTTAAATATTGTTTAGAAGGTAAGTTGTATTTTAAATTCTGGTCACTAGTAAACATAATGTTTACTAGAATTTGAGCTCAAGGCCAGTCATGTTGACAGTAAGATCTGGTTTTATTACAACATTTTATTGCTTCCCATCCTGTTGATATAGGTCAAGAGACATTGTGTATAAATAAGGATTTGGTAAGCAAATAATTAATTCCTGTTTAAGATCAGTCTGTTGGAATCCATTTGTAATCAGATTTTACATTCTGCTGTTGAAATCAGATACAATAATCTAATAATAATGTAGCAGCTTGCAAACTGAAAATGTCACATATTCCACGATTTGTACCATTGTCATGCAGATGCTAAGACTGGTTTTACATATTCTGTTCCAGTAACCCTCGAGAGTTTTTCTCCCTGGACTTTGAGCTTTGAATGCGGGTACCCTGGTAACTCAGAACAAGGATTTTACGGTACGATGCCTCATAACCTGATCTGCGGTTAGTGCTTTCCCTTTAGATAAATGTGACGACCTAATTGTCTACCGAAACTTGACTGTGTATTAAGTAAGAAAATAACAAAATTACATAGACAATAATCATTCTTACCAATATTTTAATTTTTCACTTTGTGTTTAAGTGCACAAAGATAGATAGCTTGGTTGGTAGGCAATACGGTCGATGAGTCGGTTGATAGTTGAGTTGACAGCTAAGTCTAGATAGGTAGATACAATAAGCATGTAGTTGAATAGGTACACAGGAAAATTGGAATGGATATAAATAAACATTTTTATGCCTTATGCAATCAAACTTAGACATTAAAAGACGATATGTGAGTAAACAATCACGACTGTTTTTAAGACACTTACTACAGATTTATCGTATATAACTACTCATTGTTTATATCTAGCCCCTGTAAAGAATACATATAACAGAAGGTTTCTTTTTTGTCCACTTATGTCAAATCCAATGTGACCAAAGAAGGTAATAAATAGATACGATCAAATGCTTTTGTAGAAAACACTATACTGTTAAATATTATATGAGCAGGATAGCCCATACCCTTATGCAAAGATCGTGTATTCCAGTTCATATAGCTAACTCCTGGTATACTGAAATGAGATATAAAGACATTACATGTATCTTAAGATTAAAATACTGCAAAGCTAGAGATGAAGGTAAATCCGTAGCTAACCCCTTGGAGGAAGAATGTAGCTTCTTTAATGCGTTAACAATGGGAAATACGTCTTCGACGTCGAATAACTAATAGTTCGTTAGGTTTTAATTACTTTGAGCACGATAGCTTCCGAGCCACGAAACCTGGCTTGAATATTAACTGTGTCTTTCGTATTTACTAAAATGCTAGACCGATCTGCTAAACATGCTGTCACAGAATTATGTACATAACTGTTTGAGGGGGGGGGGTGCAGGGGGGGGGGTGCGTTTACCCAAGTTCTCTGGTCGTGAATTTGACCACGCCCATAGTACTTATGGTAGCTGTCCACTTTACGGGAGCTATCTTCAGCTGTAGAGGTATGCGAAAATGTAAAACTTTATTCTTTCTTTATATTCATTCTATGTGATGACATTTTTATATATTGGATGTTTCGGAATTTATTCTACATTTTTAGAAAGTCAGATATATGTCACATAACGCCATTTGTCGGAAGCGGTGGCTCAGAAGTGTTCGTAGTCATCGCCTGGATGCCATGAGATAACAACATATGTTGATAGAATATGCATATTAGGTTCTCCACCTAAAATTCAGTGGCATTATATATGTGTCAATCGAGCGCATCATCATGCTTCTTGATGAACAATATATTGATCGTATTTGTTGATTACTCCATACATTGATTATATATGTTGATAAATCCAATAATTGATCATATCTGTTGATAAGTCCATATATCAATCATATCAGTTGATAAAATCCATGCATTGATCATATCCGATTACAAAGGATATCATTTGTGATTATTTGTTGAAAATTCATGCTTTGATTGTATCCCTTGAGGAACAATACTATTTTGTTATATCCATTGTTGAACTTTGTGTGCATGTGTAGGGCCGGAGTTTCAGTCGTTCTAGTATAGTTTGTGAGAGATGGAAATATGGGTGTGAGCTAAGGTGCCAGAGATTCAATTATCATCAATGTGCATTATAAACAAATATCTCATTCACGTGCTTTTGTTATGCGTCTTCGCTAGATCCAATCTCACCCATAAAATGAAGGAAAAGGTATGGGGAAGGAGAGGTTTGTATTCTCTTTCAGAATCTTGCTTTTTTTAAATATTCGCATGTACAAGGTCCCGTGAGATCATTCTACTACTGAGTACTTTTAAGATCTAAATGGAAATTTTTAGTATATCTATTGCCTCGTAATTTATATATATATATATATATTTTTTTTAAGGATTTAGGGGGTTCATGTGGGACATCATTGTTTTCTGTTTCGATTTCGAAGTATCCATTCACCACTACTGTTTTGATGGTGGTAGGTATTGGGGGAGTGGGGAGGGGTTGATCATCTATTCCTGTCTAATTTCATTTGTACGTTCGCCGACTTCCTTCTTGTTTTATATATCACAGATGTTGTTTTAGACTGATTATATTCTTTCAGTGATGGCAGTAAGGAAGTGGTTAGTCCATTCCATTGTTATCTTTATATGTCTTTAAAAAAAATCCTCAACTTTGGGCACTTTTTTCTTCAACTTTGAGCACTTCCTTTACCCATGCTTTTGTGGTTCTTCCTCCTAATTCTGCGTTTCTGATCTCATTTATTCTCTTGAGCGCATAACGACGTCTATCCTAACAAATGTTTCCGCCAATCGTTCTACTTTGTCCAATAAATCAATGTTTGAAATACAAGAACGTACAATTTATGCCTAAGATTCCGTTCTGAGAATTGAATTATGCTTTGTCTTCCGATGAAACAATTCATTCTGTTAAAATTTTGTCCAAATATATTAAATTTGTATTGATAGGAAATGCATGTAATGCAAGATAAGGAACAATTAGTTCCGTTTATGTGTCTTACATTGGGTCTATTTATATTCCTAAAGCGTCTGACAATTTTAGTAGTTTCGATCACGCAAATTAAAGATTAGGTAAATCAAGCATTTTATTTTTAGTTCCATTCGAAAAAGTTAGGTTTTATTCGAACATCCTCCAACTTATTCAGTCCATGATTTGTGGAGATTGCAAGAATTATATCTGGAATGTAGCTGTGTCGCCATTTGTAAGCCTGCTAGTTATAGCGGCACACATGTTGCAAAACAAGTGCATCTTGTATATGGGAGTTATCTGTTTTTGTGCATATCACAAATAACTCTAAGGTTCATTACGGTAATTCGATTTTCCTTTCAAGCTCTCATTTTACAGTGTCATAATGAAACTTCTAGCCATATTGTTCTCCAATCCTCCTATATGTGATATTTCTAGGCTGCAGGACAGCTATGAAATATATATCATAGTAACTCGAGCTAGATTACATCGTGTTGTCAGCATAAGAAAATCCGGATCATGACGAGACGCGATCATTATCGAATTACTATGATACTGATATTTCTGTTATATTTTCAGATACATTTATAAAATCCCTACACGTAACTGAAAAACAAAAGAAATTGCTAAACATTATTTGATCCTTTTTAATACAAACATCATCTTAGATCATAAACCGAATAACATTTTGATTAGCTGATATGCGCATGAATGTCACATATTTTTTTAAAAATGAAGCGCGTGAAACAACCGTCACTCAATTTTAGTGCAACCGCTGTCATTGAAACGAATCTTTTGAAGCATGGGGACCGAAGACTCGTATATGTGATTTACAGATAATGTGCAGTTGTCAAATTTAGCATCACAGAATATTTCACCAGCTGAATGACCAGAGGCCAGGCTTCTTGCGGTTGAACTGTTTCTGGCGATATATTGTGATTGGGAATTGACATGGGAAGAACAGTATTATTTTGACAGTTATTTACAGCATGACTGGACAGATTGTTGTAACTTGATGATACAGATTTGTTAACGTGAGTGTTACTCGTTTCCTTTTGCATGTCAATTGAGGCTACAGCATAGTTGTTCACGCTGCTATTGTAACCAGAATGCCTCAAGGAGAATGTAGTTTCAGCTTCGTTTGAGAGTATGTTGATACGTAATCAGAAAACGTTAGTCTCTTTTCCAACTTCTTGGAAATGACAGTAAAATTCTGTTTTTTGTTTTTTATTTCTTGAGTAAAAAAATTGATAGGTGTATCATAAAGACATGTATCCTATTTGTGTACTATACTCAAAGTTGTATGTTTACTAATTGCATGTAGAGAGGATTGACCTTGATACAGAATTCAAGAATGATGTTACAGATGACATGCTGATCAAACTGTTAAGAAACCATGTGTAGCTAATTAATAAAGGTTTGTACCGAGACAAGATTCGCTAGTACCATTATTTCCATTCACTATTACGATGTTTTCTAGTATTTTAATTAAATCTCATTGTTGTAACAATCGAATACAATTATGCAGCTGGCTATGGACTTTTTGGTCGAAGTTGGTTTTATGGTGAAATTAGCGAAATCGCTGAAGATCCAACAGAGCCTACATTCATGAATGTCCTAAAAAGAGCCATTCTGTCTGTGACGATCGTAGTCCATGTATTGCACTGATATGTATTTTGAGCTGAATTTTCTTGGGGCGTTTGGTCCAGCAATAATGGTAATGGTATGATAACTGTGCGAAAGCACTTGTTGTGGCTTGCTGTGTGAAAACCATGTTGAACCCAGAATAGTTGGTCAATGTTTTGAAAACATGCTCTAGCCTTCATTTGCGTGGAGGTGAAATTCCGACTATCTTTTCCTGCACAAAGGAAGCAGTAGCGTAATTGAGATTATTCCTTAATTATCTGCTTTATTGAAGTGTAATGTGGCATTTTATGTATATCTGTGATGTCAGCAATTTTATTTTCAACGTCTGTCCATGAACATCATAATATCACAATTCGTGCCTGTTGTTGAACAGCATAATTGCATAGTTTCATATCTGTTTTGTGAAAGGAATTATTATTCATATTTGTTAGTGAATAGCATAATTCCCTAATTTCGTGACTGTTATTTAACAGCATAATTTCATAACCGCATGTCTAGTATATGAACAGTAGAATACCATAAGCTCGTGTCTGTTATATAAACAGCATGGTTTCACAAGTTCAATCCTGTTATGTCATATTAGTTATGTAAATAATAGTTTATCCTGCAACTAGAGCTTGCATTTACTCGATACAGATTATCTAATAAACAAAATCTGTATCCAGTTAGTACCCGATAAAGCCACGCGCGACCTCAGACGTCTGCTAGTTTTAGCAGTAAGCACTTAGATCACCTTTCCAGACATGTAAGAAAACCCGTAATTACCGAAAATGTAATTTAACTTGGCATAAAATACCTGTTTATAATTTTGTAATGACTATAAAATATATTTTCAATAAATATTATAAATATCATAATTTATGTAACAGCAAAAGAAAAAGTATGCGTTGTTAATATATTTTAATGTATTGTATGCACATGTCACTATAATAAAAATCTTATATACTTACGTAATCATATTACTACGTGTTGTATGCGTCGGCCGAACAAATTACTAGTGATACTACTACTACTACTACTATTAATGCTGGTTGTAGCAGTAGCAGTAGTTGTGGTAGTAACAGCAGCAGTATAATAAGCAGTAGTTTTATAAGTACTGTAGTAGTAGAGGAAGTATTAGTTAGTAGTAGTAGTACATGAAGTGGCAGTAGTAATAATAATAATAGTAGTAACAGCTATAGTTATTGTGTTAGGTGTACATTACAATTTATTTGCAAGATTCCATCAGTCAAAAGCGGCTACTAATGCTAATATGGAGATGGCTTCACTACATGGATGTATGTCTTTTGCATTCATTTGTAGTAAAGACTAATTAATGTTACTAATTAACTTTACTGTTTGCTTGCACAATTTAAGGCAACACTGTACATCATTAGATAAGGGTTTATCTTGTTTCAGCTCATATCGTAAGAATCCATCCAATTTGTCCTTTAAAAGCGTAAGTCTTAAATTATTTTAATCTCTAAATAACCGAGTTATTTTCATACAACGTAGGTGAAACAAGGAAAGGACGTAAAGCAAAAAAAAAGACTGTCTAATATCAAACTACATGTATATGTTCCTTGTACTATTTAGAACGCATACACATAATATGTGACACATCTTACTCAGCGTTAATGGTGATGAAGACCATAATGTTGCACCTTTTAATAACTCTATAAGGTTATGATTATACGCTTCACCTATGTTACCTATGTAAAGGCACGTATACTATAATATAATATAGTATAATATGGAGCGTACAGTTCAACCCGTTACTTCTCTCTCTCTCTCTCTCTCTCTCTCTCTCTCTCTCTCTCTCTCACACACACACACACACACGCACACATTAGGAAATTTTCCCTCATTACCTTATGGCTTTGAAGAATATACATCCAAGTATCCAAGTTTGGTAGCTCAAGCCTCGAATACCGAAACAGTGAAAAAAGGAAAACTTCAAACATGATCATATGCTATCGGTTAAACATTCTAGATAAACATTATCAATTTATATATCTCTATTGCAGCAACTCACTGCTGGACACCAATGAAAATAGACCTTTCTCAGGAAGTCATTATAACATATAGCGATGGCGAGAGAAAACAGATTTATCTAAGGATGCCATTAAGATATGCATGCTGAGATACGATATGAAATTAAACTAAGCAGATACACAATGACACTCAGTTATCGATAAGTTAAGTTCCCGAATTACATTCATGGGCAAATGTTTATATTTGTTATAATGAATGGTCCATGCTAATATTTACAGTAAAATGTATTCACCATTTCTTCCATATACACATTTAAATCACATTGATATACAGATGTGTGGTTGATTGATATAAACACAGACAGTATTGCCCACATCTGCATATTATCAAAATTTACATCCAAGATCAAAGACGATCATTATTTTGTGCTTTCTAACTAATTGCCATCAAGGAACACATATAAGATATCCTACTGGGATATGATGCATATATAGCTCAAATCTATAGCAAATTTTCTACATTATTCTCACAGCGATTTCTTGTGAAAAATTCTGTTTTGAATTTATTGTATCGTTGGCCTCAAATTCTTAGATGCAAATCAATGAATCGTTCCTCATGGGTTTTCTAAAAGGTCCGTAATCACATTTAAAGCAACAAATGAGCAGTATTAGAGAGAAATGAATCAGAGGTATAATGAAAAACGGGTGAAATTTAAAACGTACCAATAATAATTGATAATAAATGTGTAGATGATCGTGTTAGTAAAGATGGGCTGATAGAGAGTCTTCTCTAACCCATCCACAAACAACGTTGACAAACATATTCTTAAGATCAATGAGGATCCATACAGATCGTCCATAAAATTCTCCTTTTCTTGTAGTTATTGTTGAATAGCAAACTCATTGATTAAGACAATCACGACAAAGAGTGAATAGAAATTACCTATCTTGACTGCATACATTTCGCACACTCTGTTTGTCGAGCGATTAATTACAAACCAGTAAAGTGTTTATTTTACGGCCCATTCACGAAGATGCAGGATAGTGCCTAAATACCCTTAACGGCTTTATCATTTTGTTGATAATAATCAGCATAAATTATGAGGGAGTCGTTCTTCTTTCGGCAAACACACCGTTACTGGTCTATACTGAGCGCGATTCAAAATAGCATCGCAGGAAAGTAATTGTTGCAGTTCGTTTTTCAACTCACCTCTTCTTGGATAGATGGGGGTTTTCTTTAGTGCCGTTGTATGTATGGAACTACATTGGTAAGCTCTATCCAAAGTAGTATAAGGAAAGGGGGATATAAAAACACATGATTGATTTCCCAGTCTAGGCCTCGCTCACGCTCAGACTCACCTGAAAAATTATGCGTGTGTTTCCAATAGCCCCCTTTCCCTATACTACTATAGTTACAATTAGCCTTTAATTAACGCACACCAGCTTGGTTAAAATATGGCAGACACGAGCTATCTCCATTTATTACAATCTACTAGGTAACACACAAGTATGCAAATTTGCCTACACCACAAACTTAGAAACATAGTATAGTACTTATTTATATATAAGTTGAAGTTATGAGTGAGCCCTTCTTCTTTCGGCAAACATATATATATGGTCGCGCATGGTCGAATTACCGATATGCTACCTTAAGTTGAAGTCTATGTATAGTCGTACATGGTCGAACGAACGCACACGACTTTAATTAAAAATTCATCATCAAGTTTATGTACAGATAGCTGTAGAAAGGTATGGTGTCTCACGGGGTTGGACACTCTTGTCTTGACATTCAGGCCGGGGTCTTCGGATCCTGAATCAGTTAGTGGCACACATATTTTGATTGGATGATGTAACGACAAAACTTCCGATATGAACACAACCAAAACGTTGCAGGAAGAAGGTCATAAGAACTCCGAAGCCGTTCACACTAGCGACCGGGTGCAAAACAGAAACATAACAAAGCAGGCTATCACGCAGTCCAAGACTGGGCTTTTGCGCACACAAAAACTGTTTCTCGCGCATATGGCCACGGTCGGCATGTTTTTTGGCCTCACCTAAAAATCATAGTAGTGTTTTCGAGAATGGCCTACCAATTAAGAGGCTGCAAATTTATGTTAGTATACGTTAATGTTTATATAATTCTGGCCTCTATATCAATATGGACTTAAATTTTGTCTTCAAGCATAACGAATATCAAATTAGAGAGATAAAGATACTTATATATAATGTCGTGGAGAGAACATCCCGACCACAATTTGTATGAAGCAAACAAAAACGGAGTCGTAAGACATGTTTTGCGTCAAACAATTCTTGCCAAAAATCCTAACAACAATGGCTACATTCTTATTGCAGTTTCTAGCACAGACAGATGTCAAACGATATTGAGCGCACGTCAATTTGCATTTGAGTGCTTTAATGGACTTATACTAAGAGATCTTGTGATTGATCACCTAAACGGAAAAAATCTGATAACAGGATCGCAAACTTAAAAGCTGTTACATGACAAATAAATAATTTGCGCGGTGGAGTTGGTAAACATAAAAAGACAGCATGACCCGTAGAAGCCACAAGCTTAGAAATTGGAGAGCGAGAAATATTTCCATCCATGTTTAAAGCTGAGATTTCACTTGGTACAAGCCGTAGAGCTATTCTTTTTTGTTCCAGTGGTGTAAGAAATAAACCTTCACCCATTCGCAACGTTTGGTTTTCATTTTGTTTTGTTACAATGGCATAAATTTTGTCTTTAGATTATGATTAGTTCTGCAAAAAATATCTGCGTTATTATTATTATTTTTTTGCTTATGAAATTGCCGTAAGCCAAAGTGTTTACGCCATTATCCAAGACATATCTTTTGTTGGCATGTGCAGATAGTCCAAATTTATTTAGCGTTACAGTTTTCAACACGTGGTTATTAGATCTGATAGTATTCATTATCGCATAATGTTTTTCTGCAGATAACACTTTTAAATAATCCGCATGTGTGATAACGCTTTTTATCAACACATATCTTGACTCCTTTGGCGCGCTTTTAGACGTTGTTAATAGCAAGTTTGATTGAATATATTTTTGCTCTAAGACCAACAAACTCTTTGATTGGATTAAATGAGGCCTCCTGTTTGAAGTTACCAATAACTTGTTGTTGCTCGCGTCATCGAATTTGCTGTCACGTCGGTAATCAGAAAATTCAATTTTGTTTTTTGCAGCATACATATCTTCATACATATTGACAGTCGCGATTTCATAGCATAACGAATCGGTATCAGTAAACAGCAATTTGGCTTTGTCACCATACTCTGCGTTGATATAGCCATAATGTAAGTCATACATATGCAACTTTGAAATTTCAAGTACTGTGAAGCGGCATTGATAGGTTTATTTAATTTCATGTGCGTTTTCTTTCTATGAATGGCAACTAAGTTTTCGTCAAATATTTTCATAGCGGTTAAGCCGGATAAGCAATTAACTCATAACGACGCTTTTAATTATTAATTTTAGTTCTACGTTTACTCGTTTGCGAATATTTTCTAATGTCCGACAAAAGGCAAAATTATTCATCAAAATGGAAGACATCTTTTTCGAAGTCATTTATTGCTGAAGTTCTCTTTGCTGTGTTAAAGTCGACGTAAATTTTCAACCAGGCTTCTTGTTTAAATTTTATTACTCGATGTATTCTGATTAACTTGCAACCCCAAGTCCAGACAATGTTTAAGATTTCTGTAATAAATCACATAGCGCGTTTTATCCATCAGATTTGGAATCAATTTTGGAATACTGAAATTGCCAACACCAAGTGTTTCTTTGAACGACAGAATATGAGGACTTAGCATAGAATCATCTACTGTTATGTTTCTGCGGCTGGCGGATAATCATTACGCAAGTCATATGAGCTATCAGGATAGGCGATATCAACTTCTAAAATTTAGCCAGTGTCATCATCACTCTGCAACAATTTTTTCTGTAAAATGTTCTGGATGTAGCCATGAGAAATCATCCACTGGCAACTTTTGCGACATAGCCTAGTCATAAAGATTATCCTTTTGGTAAGCTTGATATGTTATGACTCCTGCGCAGAATCATGATTTGGCAGATACTTATTGCAGCCACATACTGTCTATTTGTAATGACTGACATTCCGCCACGAATACCTTTTCCGATAAAATGAAACTTGGCGATGTCAGTGAGCAACTCCAACTTTACCTTTGACATCTTAAGCTCGGCATCCCTCGACAAGCCAAGATTTAAATAGTACCAAGCAGAATCCAACTTCTAATAGGACATGCAGATATTTCAAAAGTTTTCAAATACATTTGTAAGCAACAAGACATCTGTTTTTAGATACAAGTCGTGGTACTCACTCATTTTTAATGTCAAAAGCAGACCAAACATTATAAACGTGGTTATAGTCAGAATAAGAAACATCAGTATCATTAAGTTGACTGTAAAATGATTCTTTCTGTGGAAGACATGTTTCTTAAAATTTTTCCCACGACGACATGTACGGGTAAATTCCTTTGCACTTGACCAAATTATGTTTGCCGCCAGGAAAATTCTTCAGCTGTATGAAGCATCTAAAAATTGAAGACGATCAATAAAGCGCAATTAACCAAGTGAAAAGCGCAAAATAACCAAGTGAAAATGACATATAGCACCCCATGTTATTAGATATGACAATTATTTGTTTAAAACACTTTCTAAAATGGTTTACATTGAGATGCAAATCATAACCGCGAAGATTATGCAATACCACTGGAATAAATTCTGGCATTTTTAAATGAAGATTGTACTTGTTATAAGAAGCGCCGCGATACTTTCCAGTACAATGACAATGACCACGGACCAAGTGGCTATTCACAAATCGATCACAGCTCAGATTTCAAAAAGTTTTCTTTATCTTCTGGGTTATAAATCGTTTTTTCTGAAACAGTTCTGCCCACATATTCTACTTCGCCAAGCAAACTTTTTATAAAATGTTCTTCGCAATCAGCACCGCGATACAATTGGATTGGCTTAGTTAAAGCTTCATTAATGCAAACCAACTTGTATAAGTAGCTGCAAGGAACAAGCTCTTGGTACTTTCTGATAAAAGAAGATTTTGGATTATTGTTTCCACCTTCAACTTGAACAGTAAGTGCTTTAAAATCAGCATAAATGACAAATGGAACTTTTGATAAGTGGCAGACATTTTTGAATGCTAAAATGTTAGTATCTTTATCTGGCACGATATCTCGTACGATATTGACGCAATCTTTACCATGCTCATCAAGCGCAAAACCATGAAGACATTTTCTACAGTAAAATATTTTACACTTGTGTGTGCTGTACTGTCCATTCATCAATCCTGAAAAACGTTTGATCCAGCAATAGTGGCCGTACTTAGTATCTTTATGAATGTAAAGCAAATCAACTTTAGGAACAATGTTGCAGTCGCAAGGAACTGAAGATATATGCAGACATTAACAGAAGTATTATTTAAGTCTTCAAATGTTGGCACGTCACTGAGTTGACCATGAAAATTGATTCCAGTAAAATCCAACTTGTTTTGGTAAGCTAACACGATTTGGATTTATGTTGGCAGCAGATAAAACACGTGTTGTCCTTATTTATGACGGTGACGCAACTTGGGTAACTCTGGCATTTTGGGAAAGTTTCAGGTGCTTATCTTATCAGGTACCGCACCGGCTGTAGCTTCTCTCCCGCCATCCTTCTGGATCCTCGCCGTTGTTATTAACTAGACGCTGTCCTTATACGCAATAACCGAGAAACCTTCAAGGAAAAGTCAAATCATACAAAATATGTTCCAATCCTACCATCCTACAAAACTATCTTTAGTCGGCGCGAACAGATAAACTAATTAATTATTTGAATTACAAAAGCATGGATTAAACATATTGTATTGTCATTTTGGTCGGGCTACAAGATCTCCCACTGTTGGAAGTTCTTCCTCTTGGATGGATCATGTTTTATTTTTGCATAAAAGACAGTAAGCGGAGTTATCATCATTCCATATAAACTTTCCTAATTCTAAAGGCGCAAATTAGGAAAGGGGGAGGGGCAGATATAAATATATCTATTGGCATACTGGTGACAAAATAAGTTTGAATTTTTAGAAAATTTACAAATGAAGTTTGTTTTTATTGTTTGCATGCCTTTTTATTTTTTCATGAGACTTCCTAGCGAGTGTTTTGCGTACACTAGAGACTGTCATGTTCTTGTGTGTTAGCCACACAACAGTAGTTATAGATAGCACTCTGAGGACAAACTAGCACTCTGGGGCTCTTGGAGAAAGTCCACTCTCTGATCATCTTGAAAAATGACCCTCTGGAGCCCTATGGGAATTTAATATATAAGAATGTCCATAGGTTTAACATTAGATGGCACTGTGGGAATTTAACATTGTGAGTCACTCTGAGAATCAAACACACCTAATGACAATCCAACACCTACCATGATGATATAAAGTTATGATATAAAATCCATATGCATACATGAAATTTAAAATGGTGGCCGTTTACCGGACATATAATTTTCTAAAAGTTTGCGCAAGCGCACTTAAAGATTCGCACTACAAAAATTTAAAAAGTTTACCCAAAAAAAATTTTAAAACAACTTAAACAAAACTTTTTTTTAAATTACAAAATAATAAAGAAATAGATAAATTAAAAAGAAATGAAAGTGAAACAAATTTACACACGAAGAAACAAATTAGGAGCAGTTGGCAATATTGAACAGTACCTCTGTTTCTAAAGATCTATGTCGTCCTGGAAAGGGCCATTGGTTTAATGGGTGTCTAATCGCCAAGCTCCTTTAACACACACCACACCTATTGACTCTACGCCTCTGTAAGCGTAAGTTCTCTTTACATGGGAGGACTCTTTTCAAGCATACTTGCCTTTCTACACAAATTCTTCTTACAAAGACGGTTGATTCTTTCCTTTTTCTTTGATCGCCCACTTGCCCATGGCTTACTAGTCTCATTAATATATTGATTCTTTGAGAATGAACGACACCGCCGTATATAGGGACTTCAGAAACCGTGAGTGTATTGCAGCAGATCTTGACTCTACTGAAACAGCTGAGAGTAATATATGAAGCCTCTTTGATGAAACCCAAGAGAAAGAGATCCACATTTTCCAAGAATTCACAACGGATCGGATATGAGTTTTGAGTGCAGTCTATCAGAATACGACAATTTTAAAATGAAACAACAAGAAAGTTGCAAATATTTGTGCAAAGTCTAAAGGAGGAAGAAGCGACATTTCTACAGCAGCAAAAAGAAGAGAAGAGCAAAGGAGAGATTAAAACTTTGACCATGAGCGGTGAACAGAATGAAGTCGATGAAAAAGAGGGACTTCAGAAACCGTGAGTGTATTGCAACAGATCTTGACTCTCCTGAAACAACTGAGAGCAATCAATGAAGCCTCTTTGATGAAACCCAAGAGAAAGAGATCCACATTTTCCAAGAATTCCCAATCCTCAATGACAGCAACCACTACTACCAAGACAGCATCAGCGGCAGCAACAACAGCAGCGGTGGGACTCGGACGAGGAAATGGTTTAAAAAAGTTTCAGCTGATGATGGAAAGTCTATGATTTTTAATGAATTTTCTTTCATACCAACGGCCTCTTTTAGGACCACCCTCAGAAAAGAGATACTCTTTAATCATTGCAAATTTCAGAAAAGACCCCCGTCCCCCCAAAAAGCATATATGTGTCTATATCTTAATAATTAATAATAATAATAACTAACAAAACAAATCTAGACATTTTTTTAAAAAACTTTTGCTTGGTATAATCTCGTGAATAAAAATCACAATAAAATTTCAGTCATGTCAGAAAAGTCAATTTTTGTACTTATGAGTGTTTTGCTTTGAATTTATTAAAGGTAAAGAGTTCTTCTGCCTCTTCTTCTTCAATCTCCTCATTTTCCTCCTTCTTTATTCCTTCACTTTCATTTTGAATTTCTTCCAGGGACTGAGTTATTTTGTATCTTTTTCTGCTTCTGAAATTTCTTCTTTCTCTTCCTTTTTCTATCCCTTTACTTTTCTTTGAGTCTCTGAAGACCAATGTTTCTTCTCTTGACATATAAAATATAGCTTTTCTTTTGTCTCCGGACATGGTTTCTCTGTTCTTTGGATAAGTAGTTCCTTTTCTTTGACGTTGTGGATATTATGTAGCTTAATGCCCTTTCTTTTGACAGACATAACAGGCGTCTTAACTTTTATCTTGGGAGTAGTATTGAGCTTCCCCATCAACGTCGCGTATTTTCGAATCATTTTCTGTAAATCTCTGACAAGAAGTGTGATCTATTTGTTGTTCTTGAATCTTCACAGGTTGAAAGTCTCAGTGTAACTGAACGATATTACCATCTTACGTTAGAGGTTCTATATATAGCGCGAGGGTACCCTAGTCAAACCAACTTGAATCGTTTAACATTATGAACCGACCACATCTCTCCAAGGGGAAGGCAGAAACAAAACGATAACGACGTTTTGTGCCACCTAACACTATCAAAGAAGTTTTGTCAGATGTCCACCCAAGCTATTTTAAAAATGAGATATTCGATTCTTATGCATTCACATCATCATTATGATCAAGATCGTCTAAGAACGACAGTCGTTCGGAAACCCCTGAACATTATTTTCACTTTCAACAGGCTAACAAGGTGACGACAAGGAAATTTCGAAACACAGCCTCACTAATACGGCCAGATTTAAGGAGTTCAAGTCCAAAGCACCCGCAGAGAACCCGGCTCCGATAATTACTTACTTTTGTTGGATTAGTTGAAACGGCAGTGCCGCGCTAAAGATCAAGATCGTTTGCGACTTTGTATCATACATAACAGTTTGAAATCCCCTGTCTGGATCGAAATTGGAAAACCTGCTGAATTAACACCTTCAAAAACTATCGATAAAGTCAAACGCACTTAATCATCTTTGATGGCATGCTAGGGAAAAATGAAGAAGAAATTACACTTTGGTTTACGTAAAAAGGATATCATTACAACTCCTGCATTATTTACAGTAGCCAAAATTTATTTTATTTTAACAAAGCAAAGCCCATCGCACGATCAGTTTCAGTGCTCATTATTTTGTGGTAGTTCTAGAGATAAATCTCAAGTCCAAGTATTTGCTAAGCAGTTAGGAACTCCACCACTGAATTATACCTTTAACGATGCGACACGTTTGCCACATGGGTATTTACTAATCGATTTAAAAACCACCACGCCAGATTATTAGAGACTTCGTACGGATTTGTTTCGCTATTAGAGTCACGTTGGTGGTCCAGCGATGTATACATCTGTCTTCTTCGTTTTTGTGTTTCAAGTAACAAAAAGTATGAAATACATTCACTCATGTCATCCTTGATCTTATTCAACATATCATTCCAGCTAGATTAATGTGTGCACTGTATGCCATCAGTCGCAAACAAAATGCACGTGTGCGTTCCCATTTGGTGGAAGCAAGCCACAAATAAGTGTTTGGAAGGGTTTCTTTGACTCCAAGTAATTACTAAAAAGACTCATTCAAATTCCTCATCAAACGCAACGTTTCTTTGAGAAGTATAAGGCAGCCTCAACGCAACTCGCCGATCCAAGAATCGATCCCAAACAAAGAAACAAATTATATTGAACCGGATGAAAATGGATTTCTAGGAGGAGTCAATATTCGTTCGCTTCTACTAATCAATCATGTAACCATAATTTTAAAAAAATGAATAATGAAAATTAAGAAGAAGATAGTTGTGGCTACACTACACCCAAAATGAATGCACAAATACTCACAGAACCCTCTACCTGTAGTTACATCGAAAAATCATGCCGTTTACTTTTCTCCACCGATATTGATGATGCCAGCGAAACCTGATTTTAAAAAGTGTTTCCCAATCTCTTAAAGACGCATCATACTAGGAGAACCATCTCTGAAGTGACTCATATTCTTCCTCCTCCTTCGTCTTCTACTGCTCTGGCCGCTACTGCCACAAAAGTAGTCAAACCCAAGAAAAAGTGCAAGAAAGAACAGGTGTGTTAAAAATTTTACAAGATTTGTCCTAACAATAACTCACTCGATTTAGTCCGTTGACAACACCTTGTCCCGTCGCCTTGTGTCCAAAATCAAGTTGGAACAATGTCCCGACAACAAGTGAGCACGAACATCTGAATAAAAGAAGAAATTTGAACAAGTGCGACCTCGGGTTTCTAACAAGATGGTCCTCCGCCAAGAGTTCGTAACAACAGCGTCAACGTCTAGTTTTCTCAAAACAAGACAAGAAATGCCATCCCTCCTCGTTTAGCCAAACATTGAGATATAATGTCGGTGCTCTCCAAAACGAATGCACCGATGCGAAACATATCATTCAAAAGGTTCCTTAGGAAATAATCCATACGGTACGTGAATGTTGTAGTTACCTACTGAAACGAACTGTTCCCTTGTCGAAGACACACACAAAGCAATTAAGATGATCAAAACAAAATTTCAGTAATCCAAAAGAAAAAAGTGCCTGTTCAAAGAGCGGGATTTCTTCCGATTTTTTTTATCCTAAGTGGATGTTCCCATGTCAGGAGTGATAACTGGTCCTCTTTTAGAAGTAGTGTTGAGGAGAATATAAAATGGAAGGTGCATTCTGGAAGGACATCAATACGGCACCACTTGACCTTATGCAAAGACGAAAGTAACCCTAGTTCCTTGCAAACGGTGGATGGAACTCCAGTGTTTTTAGGGGATGAGGATATCTCACTTATCGCCGAAACCTAATCTCAAGGGGATGGAAAACTTACAACAACAGTACCTATCGTAAAAGGATCGAACGGACTGGTCAAAAATCATTCATCTGACTCAAGTCTTGAATATCACAGAAAACACATCAGTTTTGTCATAGAAATACTAAACGAACACTGTCATTTACGAAAGAAACAAAAAACTCTGTATGACATGAAAATTCCCGAAGGATATTATTTTGATGGTCGACATCTCGTCACTACGAACTGAGCTATCTTCATCGATCAGTTTTGCAAGGCACTCGACAAAACCAACATATATACGCTGCTCGACTATCATCCACCCTCTCATCGTCTAAAAATTGGATTTTCTCGACGCAAAGCTCTGTCCATTAACTTTTCTCCAAGTTTGTTTGCTATTTTGTGTGCAAACACAAACCTCGCTCCTCAGTCGAAAGACATCATCAACAGCAACCGATTCTTCAAGTATTGTCGATACCTAACGGAATGAATGAGAAACTCGATTTGATGTGCATACCCCGATGTCGTCGTTGCTGAGAGTCATTCCCGTTAAAGTGGATTCTGCAATAGCTGCTTCGATTAAGGATGAAACACTATCACGCACACCAAGAAGCTGTGCATCCCCAATATCTTCATGTCAGTAAATCTATTTTTACGTTGTATATATTTGTATAGAAGGATATTTAGGACAATATTAGTATACTCTCAAAAGAAAACGTTAACGTGAAACACAATTTCGAAAACGATTCTCGACTGAGTTGTAATTCATATATCCCTTGTACTGAGGAGTAGCTCGACAACGAAGACTTGGTTTAGGTTGTATGTTCTTATCACTCTTCGTACTGTGGCACTCGTATTCAAACCTTTTGTTCACAAATGATTGCATGCATTGCAAAATGCTGCCTGACGCAAGGAAAATAATTTATCCAAAATGTTCTAAGTTAATCAACAAACATTGTCCCAAATAAGCGTTACTGAATGCAGTGGAAATGTGTTGATTCAGAAAGGAAAAGAGCTTTGGAACCCAAGAAACACATATACATTCACTTCAGACAAGCAATTTATTCATCATCCACGAATCAGCAAAGAAAAGGCAGAAAGAGAAGAAGAAAACCATTTAGACTCAACAGACACGGCAAGAATAAGAAGAGGAGATGAACAATCACAGATTTTGATGTTTTCGATTACTAAACAAACATATAATTTAAAAAAATGATGCACCGAGATTCTTGGGAATCTTCCAAGACAGAACTGTATCTGTTTGCCATAATACCTACGATGATGCCGACGCAGGACTCCTAATGGGTCAAATTACATCCATGTCGTCCATTAAGACGTCTGCTGCCATTGATTCAAAGGGCAAGTCGAAAGTTCATCAACCTGTATAACAGTTATCTGTACCTCAAAGTGAAAACTGACAATACGAATCCAAGTGTCGATGCTAGCGTCTCTCCCGCCAACAATTTCATTGCATTCTTTGTTAAGTAAAGTGGATTTGTACCTCAGCCATAAAGTCATCTCCATAAACTTTTGTTCACTGGCATCGTCAGCAATGCAGTCAATCAAAACCCTTTCCAGTCCCATTACTAAAATGTCTCCAAGATAGCAATCCCCCGGCAGTCACAGATACAGAGTTAAAGTGGTGTGAAAGAAGAAAAAGAAGAAGAAACAGTAGTGTCAGGATGGTCCAAACGAGAGCAACACGTAGTATCCCGTTTTGCTAACCACTTGACTAAGAGAATCCCTCTTCTGACTAAAGAACATTGCTGTTGTTGTCAAGTAAATACAACACGACAAATGTTTAATGATGTACCAAGAAGAAAAGTCGAAAGATTATCTGGAAAAAGCATAGACTTTCATCCAAGAGGAGCAAATTCTTGAAAGAGTGATATCAGAACTTCACAGACCATTGAAAACCTCTATTGATGCACATGGAGACGACATGTGTCGAAGCACTCTTGCAACCGAGTACCGATACTTCACGCTCTTCGGCTTACCCGACAAACCAATTTAAAGAAAAAGTCATGTGTGAAATAATTGCTTATCATTACCTGTGAACTTTTGTGGTTTACAAGAATGAATACCTGGGAACTTCATTACTTGCCGACACAGTTCGTACACAGTTACATACTGAAGATGAACTTTCTCATTGACAACATAACAACGTTCGAGCTTATATCATCAACACCGACGACATTCATCGACCAGGAAGTCATTGGGTCGGTGTCTACTTTCCAAAGGCAACACAGTGAAATATTTTTTATTCATACGGATTTCCTCCTGTCAAAGACGATATCACACACTTTATGAGAAAAATTGTAGTGTCCTCCCAATTCGGTAATATGATATTACAAGGATCAGATTAGATGTCTGGAACATATTGTGTGTATTTTCTTCATCAGCGATACCTAGGATTACCTTTAGAACATTAACTGTCTTGGTTTGGGATCCCATTTCCCTTGAAATGATGAAAATACAGAACTATGGTTTGGTGATCATTATTGTTGTCTCTTTTCATTCTAGTAGTAGTTTTAATTGCGGAGCCTATTCTGTCGCTAAATATATTTGATATGCTTTTTCATAATGGCCGGGGCCAGATAGTGAGACGAAATTCAGTTATATAGAACTAAATTCTCCGAGAGCAAGAGTCGAACCACGTACTTCTGACTTTGAAATACAACGCTTTTAGGTTTGTACTATCGATATCGCTTATTAACAAATTCCCTACAGACTCGTATACTAACATACAGTATTTGGTCTTCGCTGCACTGCGCATGCGCTAGTGCAATGGAAGTTTTTTTATTTATTTTTTTGCGTTGCAGTATACATGCACACTACCAACTCCATGTATTTCAGTATGAGGATTGTAATGGTTGTGATACAGTAGTATATACAGAGAATGCTGGAATTAAAATGTATCAATGATCATTTTCCTTTCTTGTGTGTATGCGTAATCTATACAAAAATAAGATTTACAATCTTAATGAGATACACGGTGGATCCAGGTGCTATACATTTATCCATTAACATCAGGTGATATTTCGTATTAGGCTCTGAAAATGTATAATACAGGGTTGACGTGCCTTCTCACACAGCAATGACGTGTTTTAGTGATACGACATTTATTGATTTTTTTTAAAAAAATTTGTGTTCGTTATGCTTGCTGTATATCTCAATCTGCTTGTGTTCTTGCTCATTGTTTACCGGCTGTCCTAGAGTAGATAGATATAGATAAAGGTGCAATTTAGAATTTTTCAATGTGATCAATTATTGTTCGTGGGAGATGATCGTACTAAATATAATCTGTACAATTGTTCAATATCTGTGCTGACAGACAGATGGAATTATAATTTATCAGTGTGATACTTTTTATTTGCTTATTTGCAAAAGAGATCGTCCTAACTTAAATTTCACAAGTGTTCTAGCTCTATCTGTCAAATGCTCACAATCTTCGCATACAAAGGAAATATTTATTTCTGTATAAATTATACATTTTCTCTCTACTGCATATCTGAATGACTTTCAATTTTGAATATTAAAGTTTGTTTGACTAATGAAACCAATTTTCAAATGCTTGTTACACGCAAGGCGTTGACTGATTTTGCAAGACATGAAATTTGACATAGACCAAACGTTATATCTTATATTAAGTGAAATGCCTGTTCCTACAGCAAATAACATTCTTGAAACGTTCTTGGCAGACACACAGAAGCTCTGTTTCCTTTAACACTGCATTCAGATATCACTAGTTCAAACACCTTAAGGGTTTTAAAGAGTCGACCAAGTAACACGAGCCGAGACTGCTTGATAGTATATGCATTAATGTTTATGGCAACTTCGACAGAAAGAACGATTGTCATTATCTTACTTCTGGGGAATGTAGCGCGTGCATAAGTATTTGTATTTTCCTTTTAAACGGAAGTTTTATTGATAACATGTACCTGCTAACTCAGCATTTATGAAAACTTTCTGTGTCGAATGAAATGTTTCATATACAAAACCTTTCAATTAAATCTTTTTGAAAGGGACACTGAACATCCTATCTTGATAAAGAATGGAGTAAACAAATTGGAAATATTTTCATTCACATAAAGATAAAAGAGAAATAAATCTCAAACATAATCAAAAGATACATGCTCGCACACATACACTATGTGCATACGTAAAAAGGACAGGTACACCCATATATATTTTCATAGAGATATGAGGCGATATATGAACAAATGGAAAAATATGAATAAATCAACATACTTCGTTTTATCAGGTGTATTTTGGCTTCTTAAGTTTGACTGTTCAAAAATCTGTCCAAATTAGAATTGAATTTTCTTCCATCAAACGGCCTACCAGGTGTTTGACTGTACATACTCTCTAGAAAGTGGTTTTTGTTTAAGCAGAACGATTAAGTATCCTGGTTGAAAAAAAAAAAAGCTTACAGTGGTGGTTACTAGATTAGATTCATTATTAAAATGATATTTTTCGTAGACTAAATTCGATGTGTAAATATATACCATTAGAAAAGCTGCGAAATTAGTATGTCATAGGGAGCATCTTAGTTCACTGTTTGTTTTTATTTTTAGAAGGACATGAAACAAAAGTACGTAGTAAAATGTCTCCTCTTTCCTTTGTCATTTTTTTAGTCTACACTTTTTGTTCAATTAGAATACTACAAGTGGTACCGAAAAAATACACTCATGCACTCACAAGCTTTGACGAACCGGCATTGGCACATCCTGAAAAAAACAACAACAACAAAAACAACAACCCCAAAAAAAACAAAAAACAAAAAGTTTCGTATTGTATTAATTTTGCGTTTGCTTGATTGTGATGTTTCGGATCGAGAGTTTGAGTGTTGAGACAGAATATGATTGTTTTGAGCTTTGACTCCTCTTTATGTTCAAGATTACATTTCGTCGTTATTAGTATAAAATTCATTTAGAAGTTAATAATTAACCTAATATATCTTCGGCAAATAGAAAAAGCAGTTATTTGTATTTTGAAAAACGTAATGATGTAACAAAAATAAAAAAGGAATTTGCTTGACAAAGACATCCCTATACTGACTGGAGAAAGAACAATCATTTAATTCGTATCTATTCCTCTCATTGATTTTCGAGATGGGTAAACAATACTCTGGTCGCTCGATCAAACTGTTTGCCAATCACAGTTTATACTCCCTTGTTATCGTCACTTCAGGTTAATAGGATCCTAAAGAATATACTCAAATCAGGCTACCTTTGAAAAGAGACTCGGAGAGCTCAAGGGGCACCGTAGAAGGACAGGATACGGAATGAGATACAAGGACGAGGCTGTTAATAAAATTAGACTTCGAGAGAGAGAGAGAGAGAGAGGCGCCCTCTTGAAATATAAAACCAAGAAAACCAAGAAGCGCGTCCCCTTCGTTGTTACTTCCCCCCCACCCCCACCCTCAAACCATGCCCCAAACTTACAACAGATCATTCTGAAACATTGGCACCAGATCGAATCTTCCGAACATCTGAAGGTGACATTTCAATAAATTCCTATGGTTGCGTACCGTAGACCAAAAATCTCAAAGCCATCTAGTACCTGCAAAGTTAACTTCAAACAAGACCACAAATCTAGGCGCATACTGCTGCAACGACAAACGTTGCCTTATTTGTAAACATATGCCGGAGACCAAATCGTTCAGAACTTTGACAACAGGAGTTTGCTTTAAAATCAATCCGAAGATAAGATATCGAACCAAATATATAATCTGTCCCGATATGCCACGGACGATTTCAGACAACGAATGAATAATCACAAGAGCCACATTCGCAACAAAATCAACACGAAAACTCGCCAACCATTACAACTCGACTGGGCATTCAGTCGACTCCCTCGAGATGCTACCGACTTAGTCTAACTTGGTGTGGACCAATATAGAACGCACACGTAAGGAACGATACTAGATACTGCAGTAGAAAATTCGTGGGAATTTGATCCAAGTAAAAGAATCTAGCCTTCACAATGCAGTCTTATAAAAATTCCAGTCAGACAGCAGTTTATCATCTGTGTGATAATATTACCGTAAATATTCCATAACTCTTTACACGAATCATTAATTAATAATAATAATATTAGTAGTAGTAGTAGTAGTAGTTGTTGTTGTTGTTGTTGTTGTTGTTGATGTTATTATTATTATTGTTATTATTATTATTATTATTGTTGTTGTTGTTATTATTAGTAGTAGTATAGTAGTAGTTGTTGTTCTTATTGTTGTTGTTGTTGTTGTTGTTGTTGTTGTTGTTTATCCCTTGTTCAGTATCCCGCCAGAACATTATCATGACATATCTCCTTATCTACCTCCACGCACAACTTTACCGGGATATAATTTCTTTAGTACATATTGAAGTTAGCGTTGATTTTCAGCACGCATTGTTTTCGTCCTTTGTCCCCAGCCTGGAATTAAGTTAAAACAGTTGGTTTTCTGTGCGATAGACACGATCATCCGACTTTTCACTTTTGTTGTAGAACTATGTTGGGCTGACGGAAGGGTAGAACAGACATGTAATATACCCATTTTAAGACCCTTTTTCAATGATTTTTTCTTCCTTTCATTATTGTGTGTGTGTGTCTTTATATATATATATATATATATATATATATATATATATATATATATATATATATATATATATATATATATATATATATATATATATATATATATATATATATACCGACATAGCTAAAAGTAAACATTTTTAGAACTTTACTTTTAATCGACACCGTGTGGTCCCTCTTGTACTGACGTGCCGATGACCTCTGGCACATACTTGCATACTTTCCACCACTTTCCCATATAATGTAAATACTCTATATTAGTTTCTCATATTGGAAATTATCCGGGATGTAAAGTTCGAAGCGAATAATGCGTGGAGTGCTATATGAAACACTATACCCTTGTGATGATTTAGAAAACTTGGTCACCCCAAACAACTTACCCTATTGAGCTAACAGCTTCCAGCAAATCTCGTTTTTCTTATATAATAGATCCCTTCCTAGACATGAAGTTATTTCTAGTTATTTTGTTCTTTTCCTTAGTTTAGACCTTTTTTTCGTTTCTGTTCCAAAATGCGAATAATTATAGCTCTATACATGTCACATTTTGTGTCTGTTTTTCTCTGTGTATGTATTTCATTGTCCCCTTAGGAAGTCCATGCTTCAGATCGAAACGTAGAGAAACTTTGTCATTTTTCCCATAAAGTCTTTTTTTTCATTCTGAAAAGCTGAAGGCCATAAATTATTTTCATACGATATATATGTGTGTGTGTGTGTGTATATATATATATATATATATATATATAGTTTTTGTAGGCTGCTTAACATAAAAACATAATACAAAAAAGACCTACCTCACTAATAAGCAAAATAACGCAAGCGTACAGTATTAATACCATATGAAATCTCAAAAGCTTTGTAAGAACACTTAAGACCTTTCCATGGTGTATTGATCATTAAATCAAAGGTTCATCTGTCCGTGTGCAGTTCCGACCGGTCTGCTTTAGATCTCAGGCCAAAAAGTCTAAAATTCGCACACAAACTCCGGTTCCGAATTGGCAATTTTCGACCTGAAAAAAATCGGGTCTCAAAAGTTACGGTTATTTGTTGTTGTTTTTTTTCGCTGTATATTTCAATGCGAGTAGAAAGTAGACATTATTTGGCATCATTGCAGAGCTACATCTGTCTACTTTCCTGTAATACCATCCTTTTTAGTGTATCTTAAATGATGTTGGCGTGGGTACAACCTCTTGACGCGTAAACGTGGCGCAAGTGGTTAATGAATTAAGATAGACGAGTTCAACTTGCTTAATATTTTCATAGAAAAACCAGGAAAAGAGATACAAGGACATCATACAAGGACATGTGCATTTCATCCGTATATAGCAAAACAAATGTGCAGCATGAATGTGAATGTCTCAGATGGCGAATGTACAACAACTTTTTATCTGTTAATATATTGTTAATATAAAGTAACATTTCAATGAGACTTTCTGAAGTAATTTTATAATTATTTCTTTTAGAAAAAAAGACAAAGTTCTGGAAATAATTTACGATTGTTGTGAGAACAATATGCCAATAAAAATTAAACAAACCATGTTGTTTCCTTTTCTATAATGGTTTTGGGTCAGCTGCTTCGGCGTGTCCTTGGGAAAGGTACTTAACTCCCGTTTCCTCCCGTGATATAGCCAACAATGTGTTACAAGTACCGTTAAAACCATCAAAAAAATCTTCAAAATTTAAAGTTTTCTGAAAATATTGGGGTATGTGCATTACTTTTATATTTCCCTACAGCTATTTTAATTCTATATTTAGTGCGTCATTTACAAGCATATCTCTGTCCTTCTTACATAATAATTATCACTTGCGACAAACCTTACTAACGCGCACTTGCAAACAGAAAAGACGGGTAATGGCATGCAGGCAATGAAATTATATAGGCAGATTTAGAAAGAAACAAAATTATACAGCTTAAATATGACTCTTGTTTAATTTGTTCATTCATCATTTTTTCACAATATCAATGTATAGTATATATGTTTCTAATGAAAACTTGTAATGGTCTCTCATTTTTATAAGCGTCATTAAGATAACAATCTACATTGTTAGGTTGCTAACTCCTAACTTCTGTGACTTCGATTTTACTCTTTGTTTGAGATTACATGAATGTACAAGTTTACAAGATGGTATCATTGTTGCCCATTACCAAAAACGTTTGTGACTATAAATACTAAGCTCTTGAGAATTGATGCTAATTACCACATCCTGCACTATCTCCCATTTAAAAGAAACAGGACACTAGAAACTGACACTTTCGATGCCAATATTTCTGTTTTTGTATTGACACGTGGTTTCTACTGATGAAATATATTCATCCCTGCATAAAATAATATAATAATATTTGAGGGGGTTGGGGGTTGTTTTTCTGTTTGCTTTGTTTTTTTTGTTTTTTTTGTTGTACTTTTTGGGGCGTATGTGTTTGTTTGTTTGTATGTTTGTTTTGAGTTAGTGGTTTTTTGTTCTGTTTTGTTTGGAGGGGGGATATTTTGGGGTTTTCTTTGCTTTTTTCTTCTTTTTATAACAATATTTTGTTGTCACTGCAGTTTAGGAGCAATAATCTTTCCAACTCTACCTTTTAAAAAAAAAAAAAAAAACTTTGGGCCCAATTCGTGTTTCACAAATTGTTGATAAAGACTAGAATACCTTTGATCTAAAAACCAAGGACGTATTGACACAGAATGGTTATGCTTCATTTCATACTGTTTACAATTAATTTTTTTTAATCCACATCTTACTGACAACATTTTTCAAGACTAAAAATGTGTCGGACTTAAAATCTGGATATGAAGAAGAAAAGGGGATTTACTGTCAACCAAAATGTAATTTTAAAAATCTGTCCTTTTGCTCATAATGTGAAATTAGATCATGCAATAGTTTAGATTTGGGTAATAATCAAATATTACATTGAAACCACCGTAAAACATACTATAATTATTTTCGGAAAAGAATTTTAAAAGGTATTTTCAATTACGTGCACAAATCTTTAAAGAATTTATTCTAATATAACAAATATATTTAAGACATTTCACCAATAGGTGTATTGTTTAGTTTATTATGGTATAATATCTCATAATGAATTTCAAGCAAAGTTTATTTCGCTTCATGGATTGTGTCACAAAGAAATAGAACTTTATAATTATAATAATTACGGGTGATTTCCTTCAAACAAACCAGATGTTTTAAATGAAACCATATATTTCATGAACGTGTTTTATCTCGTATATTCACATTTTCGTGGATAAATTTCAACTCTTTAAATAGGATTTATACATTATATATGGTACCGGAAAAAATTACGTTGTAACAAATAGTCACATCCAAAGACTAGTTTATCTATTGTCTCTTTATTGCCGCGTGTAGCGTTCCACTCCGTCACACTTAAACTTTTAAGCTGGTGATAATTGGGCTCATGATTACGTTCAATTTGTACTTCATTATTAGAGCAACTTGTGGTACTTGTCATGTAATAAGTTGAACATCTAGAAAGAAAGGAACATTATGAGAATGTCCGTAATCAAAGCGACAGTACTTCAAAGAAAATTCTTAATTGCCATGTCTACTTGAAAGCAGAGAACACACCATTCCGATGTACCATTTGCCACAAAACAATCCTCTGTTCAGGCACGAAAAGGAAACAATACTCACTAACTGTTCTCTGTAATAACTATATAGTTTTCTTTACGTGATTTAGCTCCATTTCTGCAACACTAGATATAAGCCAGTAGGTAATACAAATGCCCATGGTAAGAAAATGATTATTTGGAGTTATGTATCGTTTATACGTATATAAGGAAATATTTTCCAAAACATACACGCATGCCTATACATGGATTTATTTATGTATGTACGTTCTTCACCTTGTGTTACAGCTATTTTATTGGTAAGTTCATTTTCTTTTTTCTATGTGCTAAACTAAAACTGTGAAATGCTGGAGTCGGTATGGACTGCAAATATGTGAATGCTGGAGTCGGTATGGACTGCAAATATGTGCAGAATGTGATCATCATCAAACTCCTCCAAACTGTTGCTTAGATACAAATTTTTTAAAAATATTTTATGATAAATGTGGAAACTACATTGTTCACAATTGTCACAAGGATAGACGGAGTGGGTTCTGGATTAATGAAAAGACTAGGAGCAGTTATGAAAATAACATTTATTTGCAATGTATAAATGTATGGCAATAAATTCGGACATACTCTAACATGTGCAAATCTGACACCACCTAGCTACATAATCAAACTTGAATCTAGTACGCACTTTTATACATTAGGGATTATAATGTTATTCTGTTAACATAACATATGAAAGTATTATGTTCACTTGACATAAAACTGTTCTGTTGATTGAATGAAATCGTTAATATGTTTAATAGTCATACAAATGACATAAATTTATGAAATTGTACTGTTCACAAATATATGAATATATGAAACTACATTGCTTAATAACAGACAGGAAGGTATGATACGATGTCGTTCATATAACGAAAATGAAATTATTGAAATACGCCGTTCAATAATGGACGTGAGGACGCCCTATTTCATTTGACAAGGAATGGTCCCCTATAGCCCAAGATTCGACCAGAACTTCACATTTGCGCGCATAGGAGGCCGGAGTATGATCCGTTGATCACTCAGACGACGAGCCGGGCCAGCCATAACTACCTACAGTCAACATCACTGATTCCAGCATATAATCTGGAATTCAGCTGGAAATACACAACTAAACCATGAGGTATAGACTCTAGAGTGTTTTAACATAAAGACGTGTACACAAGGAAAGACGGTTAAGCATTAAAAAGTTCTACGTTAAGAACGACTATATGGAATTACATGATAACCAAGTTCATACATAAATCTATCTGCAACAAGAATAATCACAAAGGATTATAAAAGCTTAAACCCTTTTATCATTTACTATACACAAAATACATAATCCGGCCTAGCGTGTCGTTCAGATAACACTATGACTATAACCTGAAGCAGACTGTATTAAATATGATAGCAATGCGTTATGTGAAATTTGTCTACCCTTATGCAAATTTAAGTTAAATTCCGAATCATCTAATGTAACAATCTACTCTGTCTATCAAACACAGATAATAGAAAAAAAGAACGTATATAATTATTACATGCATATACAGCTGACAGATCGCTATCATCAAGAAGACAGCTTCCTAACAAAGTATGTATGCAATGTAACTACACAGAAAACATAGGAATATATTAAACATACACCATAAGTAATGCTTTAACAGGACCCATGCTTTATTAAAATACAAAAATACAATATGATTTCAACTTTGTGCACAAAGTCCTTGACAGCATCATTGTGCAATGCCCTCGCTAAGACGATTTAGGGCCACAAATCCAAGAAATATGCGCATTCGATTCCTCGGAGCTCTTCTTAAAGATAAAGCTTCAGGGCAAATTTGGTTCAAACCTAATGATAAACGTTGAAGCTAGAGAATTCATATCGTTGTGCATGAGCAATTCCTGTGCTAATACGATAAAGAGCCATAACACTAAGAAATATGTGTAGAACGTGCTCATCATGGAACTCATCCGAGTGTTGAAATTAAGTATTTTGCAAATTTGGTTAAATTCCTATAATAACTGTTTTAGCTAATGTTCAAAATGATTAAAAACAACAGTGTTGTTGTTTTTGCAGTTTATATTATTATTATTATTGTTGTTGTTGTTGTTGTTGTTGTTGTTGTCGTCGTCGTTGTTTGAAGGTGACCATTACGAAAGTAAGTACACTATTCCTACCATAATTTAAAAGTAAAAAAAAAAGAATTGCTTGCAGAACACTGCTGTATAATAGCGCTATTTCTGTTTTAAGGTTTTGACTTTATTTCATGTAATCCCGCGCTATAACATAGAGATCCACATTAGTGATCCCAGCGTGAACATTTGCACAGGTTTTCCATTCGTATGGGGAAAAAACCACTCTTCTGCACCTTGATACGGTGTATCGTCCAAAAACCTATCGAGCTACAAACGGCTCAGAATGAACAATATTTTCAAGTAGAATAAATTTTCAGTTAGCTGGCTCAATACTACTCTCTTACAAGAATCTCTGTCACTTTTCCAAATAATACATTATGTTTTGTTGTGTACATAAATCACTTTAAAAAGAAGTAAAAGTCTCAAAATGATGCATCAACTGGGACCTGATGATACTTGACATACATGCCAGATTCTCGCAAGTCGTAGTCAACATATCAGGTACCTAAAGTTGACTATACTTCTGGAAATCTTAACGTGTTTCCAATCAGACAGCGGCTGTATCACAATTATAGCTACCAGAACTAACGTAGAGCGGAAAAAGGCACGTGCGAGACAGCAGAATATCATATGATTTCAATTTCCGGTGTCAGAATGGCTTTTGGCTACAATAGTGGTGTATAGGGCAACACCGCTAATTGCCAAATAAACACGTAAGACATATGATAAATGTATCAAGTAAAAGTAACGGTAAAATGATGTAAAACAATGTAAGGCATGAAAATTTCACAATTAAAATTAAAAAATTCCTCAGCTTAGGTAGAAATAAAAGCGATCTCCAAGATCCAAGCCAACGGTGTCAGCATTATTATGGAACACTATAATAAACACGTTCACTACTTTCAAGAATTATCCAACGAATTGCTTATTCAAATATCTACATTCTTAAGTCAGTGTGGGTCATCAGTCACGTCATAGCTTTTCTTTATTGTTGCAAAGGTCTAATACTTGGGCGGATAAACCAGCCTCACTATAAGATCAACCGTGCAATAAGAATGCACACTGTATAAATATATTTTGTATACAAGATACGTGTTTAGTTTGGATTAAGTAGAATGGATCCGATTCTGTCTAAAAGCTGCGTAATCCTTTATCAAATTCAAGACATCTTAGGAGTTGAGTCCTTTTCTGGTTTCAAAATAAGTAAAACATAAGTACAGTAGTTACGTGGATTTGTCAATCGATGCATTTGGACAATAAGATGGCGCGTTAAACATTGAGAGGCAGCGAAATTAGATAAGAGGTATAGAAAAGGCATGACAAGACTTGTTCTCTGAGGGTAAAAAAAAACATATGGCAGTTAGATATTGTTATTTTGAGTGACACTTTTCAGTGGCTTCTATTGAGTATTACCTATAGCGTGATTAATGAAAGTGCCACGGGTTTGTAATCTCCGACTGTATATGAGGGATAATTAAGTCCCTTCTTAGGTCATGGACTTTTTTTTACCTCCTGGTAAATTCTTGCACAGTTTGTGTCTGAACGGCTTTTTGCATCACTCTGTAATAGCTCTTGTAGGATGTGACTTATCATCTATTGATGTATTGAGTGTGTGTGTGTGTGTATATATATATATATATATATATATATATATATATATATATATATATATATATATATATATATCACGTAGTTGGTACACTTTACATATAGTGATATAGTGTGTGCAGTTTAATATTTTTGATATGCTACCATATCGCTTTATGTGAATCTCATTGGTCCAAATAAACCCATGAAATTCGTGTGCAGTATTCTCTTTACTGATTGGCTGCGACCGTGGGAATTCCCTTTACCACGCCATTTGAAACTTTATTTCTTTACTATTACTCGCAACATTTTGGCGGCCATTTTTCGAATCGATTACCCAAGGGGCATTGAGAAAAAAAGGGTTACGTCTGTCGGAATATGCCCAATTTAACGCACAGGGGCTCGTTACAAATGAAATTACGAGTATCGGTCAATGGATAGTCAATAAGAATTTCGAGAAATGCCGGTCTCCCAACTGACAGAAAGTTATATAACCACAGCATTCTTCCAAATCAAATAATTTAGATATTCAGTTCCAGAAACATCCAGTGAGTTAATAACAACAGCCAAGTAAATGCAAATAAGTACCGGCAACTCTCTTAAATTTTCAGCAACACTTCTACATCTACCACAGTTTCTGCATCCAGTAATACTCTCTTCAGAGAAATATCCATCAACTGGAATACTTTTTCTTCTGCCAAAATCCCATACTGAATCTGTGGTGAATGTCCATGGTGAAACTTTTCGGTGGTAACTTTCTAAACAGCCACACACAAATTCATGTATATGGCGCTACAGTTACTCCTTATAGATGACGTTACGTTATTTGGATTAACGTCGCATATCGCCAAATGGCATTCGCGACGCGTTAGATTGTGCGCTTTTGCGCACTTCTTAATTTTGTGGTTTCCCACAAGTTATTCGATTCAAATGCCTCCAAAGCAAGCCGCAGGAAGAAAGAGCCCCTCGATTGCCGCCATCCATCCATCTGTCCGTCCGCTCTCGCCAACAGCTGTCACCTTATTTTATTATGTCAAATCTATGCCCAGTTTCCTATTTCCATTTGGGCTGTCCCTATCCTAACGCCAAAGATGTGAAAGTCACATATCCGAGTCAATTGTTCCTAAGTTGTGAATTTTGTTATTTAATAGCTTTCTGTTTTTTTTGTGCACTGAGCGTGCTTGTACGTTTTCCGAAAAAAGTACCAATGATGGTGGCTTAAAGTAGCCAGTTAATTTGGTGATCTTCATTTGGGATTCGCGACGCCGTTAGTTGTTTCACCAGCATACCAATCAGTGCTTTCAGGGCCATACAGTTTTCACCAAAAGAGGGCTCTCGGGGGTCAGAATGAGAGCCCAGGGTAAACATTTACCCATATTTTTACCACAAAAAAAAAAAAAAAAAAAAAATACCAATCTTAGGCATAAGTTGCCTTTTGTTAATTTTGTTATCATAATCAGGTACATGTGGACATTTGTGGCAATATGTCCAAGTTTTTAATTACTATTCGAACCAATCAGTAGGCAATATGATAAAGTTATAGATCAAATCAGGTTTTCATTCAGATCTAAAATGAAAACCCTCAGTCTGCCTTCTTTGGAGCAGCTTTTATCACTGCTCTTGCTCTAGCCGGTGGACCCTAATCGTCATTCCTGTAGAGCTCTATCAGGTTTTCCCTCCAAAGTTGCCGGGTGGTCCTAGCCACTCAGTTTAAGCATAACCGGATGGCCTGCCTCCCCGGGCTGCTTTCAGGGGTTCTTCCTGGTAGCTGGCCAGGTGGTTGAGGTTAGTAATTTCTGTTGTTTTTAAGTCTGGCACTCTTGTGGATACTTTGGTCGGGTTCCAACAGCTGGTTTCCTGACCGGCGGCTGGAGGGCTCCCTATCCTTACACTCTGGGTGGCTGGCCCCTCCTTAAATGGATGGCGTGCCTCTCCTAGAGGCCCGGATGAGTACGCTTACTCCAGCTTATCCTAGGTTTCGCCTCGCTGGCCTGACCAAAAATCCGCCAAGCTGCCCCCCCCCCTTCCACCTGGTATTGCTCTCCACTGATAATCAAGTGAACTTATATAGCAACACATAGGAATTTCCAGCGGCGGTCCGATTTTGAAATTTTTTTATCCTGTTCGTGACAAATGTTCTATTGATTAAAAGGGCATTTACTCTTTTAATTGTTATTTATTAAAAAGTATACTTGTAAACGTTATTTGTTATCAAACTGTTCAATTACTGCTTCAACTCGCGTCTGGGACTTATTTTTCACTCGCAAGAATTGAAAGGTCTGAGCCAGAAAGAAAGGCGAGAAAGACGTGTTCTTCTTTCTCTTTCTTTCCACTCTAAATAAAAAAACTATGTGATAAACAGAATCTCAAATGGGTACTTTCCACTCTAAATAAAAAACTATGTGATAAACAGAATCTCAAATGGGTAATGATTTAATATTGAATTTATGAAACTCCCTGAATAATTTCTAGCATTTGCTCGCCAAGGCTCGCAAAAGCTGGAAATTATTTAACTCGTTGAATAAATTCAATATTAAATCATTACCCATTTGAGATCCTCTCTATGTATAATATTATCATACAGGTTAGAGAATTTTTCTGTTAATCCAACATTAGGATTCGTTCTCCGGAGTCCAATACACAATCACTCTGGAATCCGGAGTGACAGTGTATTACAGGGGTGTCAAACACACGGCTCGCCAGATCCATTATTTATTGTTATTATTTATTATTATTTATATAAAATCTGGCCCGCCATAGCAAATGAGTTTGTCACCCATGGTGTATCAGATGAGAGTTAATTGCTGGATCATCATGGAGTGTGCCAGCTACGCACGAATGCTTATAACAGCTACTATCTTCCCTCCTTTTGTGTGGATGTGCGCATGGCCGAGAGGGCATAGGGGTTGGTGAGTGCAGGCAAGGCAATTGTTGCCGTAACCCGCGGACTCGGGTTCCAATCTCAGCAGGGAACCAATTTTTAAAATATTCTAAAACCTATGTGATAATATTCTTTCCCAATATATAATTTCACTCTATAGTATCACGCATTCTCATGTAGGATCCAGGGATAACACTTTCCGCTCTGTCTGGTGTATCTATCTATCTATCTATCTGGCTTGCTGGCTCTCTCTACTCTCTCTTTCTTTTTCTATGTATATATATATGGTCATATATATTGATCTACATTCTTTACTTTTTACCTTACTTCTTTCTTCTTACTATGTCACTGGTCACTGTTTAGCTTGTCTTTTTTATTATTTTTTTTTATTATTTTTTTTTTTTTTTTTTTTGGGGGGGGGGGGGGGGGGGGCTTTTTTCTCGAAACAAATCTAATTTTATGCATGTCATTATGTACAGACAGCAATACATATTTGAGAAAAGGAATTGTAAGCGAATCCATCCGACTGTTTCCCGACCCACGGCTACATATGTACGTGGAATATTAAAATATTTGCTAAAGAAAAACAATTTTGATTATTATATTGTTGTTTTTACATTAAAATTCGTATAATTGCATCTTTGTTATTTAGTCAAAGTTGTTTGCGTGATATTTTTGAACCTGTAAATATCATCGTGCAGGCTTTTCAAGTCAGAAAAGTTAAATGCTAAAATTTGATAAATTTGACTAAAATATCAGAAGAAGATATTGATTTTCCATTAAACAGTGAGCAATTTATACTTTTTGAGTAATCTTCTTAGAATTGATGCAACAAAAGTGCTTTTTATAAACTCAAGTTAAAAATTGATTATGGTCGTACAAAGATTGTATGAGCAAATATATGCCTCGTTCAAAGATTTGTTTATTTTAAGCCGGCTTTCTTAAATATGCGATTGAGATGCACAGAATAAATTAATATAGTCACACCACTTTTTCGAGAAGAAGAATAGTTCCGGATTTAGGCAAGATCATGTCTTTTCAAATTAAACATGTTGGGCATGTCGACATATATGCTTAATGATGTCTCTTTCATTGTAAGTTCAGAGAGAGAGAGAGAGAGAGAGAGAGAGAGAGAGAGAGAGAGAGAGAGAAAGAGATTAGATAGTACGTCATCGTGTCATTTATTTGTTTTAATTTTTATTCAATAGTTCCTACATTTCATAAACTAAATTATTTGTATATTTCATGATCATTCAAAGATAAATTGGGGGTGACTTTTTTGTATTGTCTCTTTTACAATGGAGTCGATAATAAAGTTGGTATTATGTGATACTGTGTTTGAATATGCAGTAAGACGTCGTTCTGCGTGAAGGTATTGCTAATTGCACTGAGGCTAAGTGACTTTATAGCATTTTTTGGGATTATTTGTACATATGTACGATTTCTGTCTTCGGTCCACACACAGAAAAGTGAAATTCATAACGCAAATTACAATTCTTATTTTACATAGTTGACGTATGTAAGGCTAGAATCTTTTAGTATGACTACAATTAGTGCTAATTTATTCGGCTCTAGTCAAGACTAATGAACCTATATTGAAGCATTTTATATGCAGATTTCAGTAGTCACCAATGTTCATGTGTAATCGAATCCAGGCTGTAGTGTTTCAATATATGGCCGCAGACTAATAGACATTAATTCATTCAGTGATTAGTCAGTCCATTCCCGATCAAACTCTTACTTCTTCCGCCCCAAGATTCACAAAAAATAACCTTAATATAATTTTAATACTGAACAATTCTCCAGATTTTACGAAGCTCTTAAATATCTGATGACATATATCATATGTCTGAATAATACATGTATCATTTAGATCCTCGATAATGGAAATTATAAAATATATTTTTTGGAAGAAGTAATCATATTGCTGCAAAAAGAAGATTGATAATATGTTGAAGAGTATTTATTTTCCATTATAAAATCATTCTGATTTCTAATTTAAAGAACTCTTATAAAAATGACTGTTTATCCCAGTGGATAAGTATCCTTTTGTTGTTACTAATCTACGAAAGCATTATATATATATATATATATATATATATATATATATATATATATATATATATATATATATATATATATATATATATATACACACACATACTTATTGTATTAATGTGTTTTTATATTTGAGATGATGTATTTTATTTCTCCAGGATATCCTTTGATTGCACAATGATTTATTCTTGCAGAATTATGTCTTTACGTTTTCTTTAACGCATATTTCCTGATCAGCCACATATGATATGACCCTCAAAGACTTGTACCATTTCGAACGAAGACTGGGTGTTTGTTGTATCCGGTGCGTTGTAAGTAGTTAAGTGGGGGTAAATAGGTACTGGATGGGGCACTATAGGTACCAACGGGAATTTAACATGGTTGGGGCACTATAGGTACCAACGGGAAATGAACATGGCGGGGCCTCTATGGGTACCATACTGAACATGGTGGGGGGGGGGGTACTTGGGGTACAAACGGGAATTGAACATGGAGGGAAAAAAGCATACACGCATACACAAAATAGTGGAGTAGGCATTAATGAAAAAATAATCTTTTCTTGATAAATGGCATGGCCCTGAAAAGGGCCGTTGGAGTTTTTTTAATTTTCAGGGAGCCAGTCTGGATGTCCCATTCGCCTGAACTTCTCCTGGATTTTCATCCAGTTTTCCAGTTTTCGTTCAGGCGATGGAAGTCTTGTTGATTCTTCTTCTTCTTCTTCTCCATTCTTTCCTCCGCCCAAGCCTTTTTAATGGTGGCCACCTCCTTCTCCATTACTTCTCTCACGAGTATCTGGGTCGTGCGAAGGGCAGTGGATTCTCTTCTGGTGGTACAGGGGTGGGGGTGGGGTGGATACAACCACAAATCTTCCTGTACTTGCTGTAAAAAGTACTCCACCCCTGTCAGCAAATCCACTGCTTTTTTCAGTAAGCCCACTCTACAGGGTAAAAGGGTAGAAGAGGTCTTTTGGGCTTCCTCCACCAAGACATCATACACCAGACTCCTTGCGTTCTTCAGGGCAGCCACTTGGTTGGTGACATAGGGTAGAGTGATTGGATATCTCCAACAACACTCTATCCTTTCTACCACCGACTCCACTCACACCATCACATCCCAGGCTTCCTGCAGATTCTCGACGGTTGTCATTCTAGTCTTCTTATTCAGTTAACGTTGAATGGTGCGACTGATGATGATGATGATTGAATTTAAGTCGTGTGCGGCCATTCGGCCATGTACGACTATTTACCCCCACAGCGTGCGAAGCACGCCGTGGGGGCTTAAACTGTGTGCTAGACACACTTATTTATTTTCGTCCAGTGTGTTACATAGCTGCAACCCACTAAACGAGTTGATGCGTGTATGGACGCTATTTTCGCACCGCTCCATCGCTGCATGGTTTCCCCACTAAGGGGTTCAATGAACGAGCGATATAGAGGGGTGCGTATAATTAATTCTGAATTTATTTCTTTGAATTTTTCCTGTTCATAGGAATATAGCCACAATGTTTACAGGATTACTTAGTTGTTGTGTTGACTCTGTCAGGGCGAGGCAAAGGCGGAAAAGGACGGCTGGCTGTGTCATCGCGTACCAGGAGGCTCCGGCTGGTCCAGGGTTATTTAGCTGTTTAATATTTTTGATATTTGGCCGGAAAAAAAAGAGAAATATTGTTCTAGTCTTTGTTTATTAAAAATCTTGCCAATTTTGAAAATTATATTTGTACCATATGGCTGCGGTTATTGGTTAGTGATGGCTTATATATATATATATATATATATATATATATATATATATATATATATATATATATATATATATATATATATATATATAAATTGTAAAGTTAGTTAATTGGAGTTTATAATTTATGCTAAGGTTTCGAGAGTTCGAGACTTGCCACCTTGTGTAGCTGGGCTTGATGGTCTGGGATTTAGGACCACCTTATTTTAGCTAATTTAGTTGTTCCAGTTTTGTTTCTTAAAATTTAGTTTGAATTCTTCTGATCTTAAGTACTTTAGAACGATTAAGAGGTTTAGTAACCGCCTTGTGCAGTTTGGGCCTGATGGTTTCGGACTTGGAACCACCTTATGCTATGATATTTATATAGGATTTTTATATCTATCTATATCCTTGAATTAGGTTATCCAATTTGGTGCCACCTTGTGCGGCTGGGTCTGATGGTCAGGGTTTATGACCACCTTATTGTCTTAACAGTTTTGGGGTTGAAGTTATCTCGCTTTAATTCTGATAAGGATAGATGTTAACGAGTTAGGTTAGTTTGTTAAAAAAAAAAAAAAAATAAAAAAATAAAAATTAAACATTAAAGTAAAATTTAAATTTAAAAAAAAAAAAAAAAAAAAAATGTAGGCCTGATTGTTATTAATGATGTTATTCAATTTGTTATGATGTCAAAATTTGTTCTTTTTGTCTAAGTATTGTATTTAAATTGATTTTGGTAGTTGTATGATTTCAGTAAGTTAAGTTGAGTTTGAGGTTTGGCTAGACCTCAAATCTTATCCATGGGAGTGGAGATTCTCCATCCCCTGGGGCCGGGATTGGGCCGCCTTTGCGACGCACCTGGGCCCCTAGTGGTCCCGGCATACCAATCCCCTCCTCCCTGGGTAGGGCCCCTCCTCTCCCGTCTCGGACGGGATTTGGCCTTTGTAATATAGTTCATTTGAGTTTGATGTTTGGCTAGATCCCAAATCTTATCCATGGGAGGGGAGATTCCCCATCCCCGGGGGGCCTGGATTGGGCCGCCTTTGCGACGCACCTGGGCCCCTAGTGGATCCGGCATACAATCCCCTCCTCCCTTGGTAGGGTCCCTCCTCTCCCGCCTCGGACTTGGGGTTTTGCCTTTGTATTAGAGTATCATTTCTTCCTATGAATTTTCATTATTTAATATTCTCTATTGTGTATAGAATGTTGATTATCCTGAAGTTAGATCTTTCCCCTTTTTCCGATTTCTGAAATGTACCCCACTATGTTGACATACACCGATTTAATGTTGTTATTTCCTTCTTTAAGAAAATCCGGATAAGTAAGTGGGGATTTTAATTTTGTTTGTTTTTCTTGGAATGTTTTTCTTTCGTTGTTATACTTGGGCAGATGTTAAAAACATGTTCCAATGTTTCAGGTGTGGGACAGTTTGGGCAGTTTATTCCTACTAAGTTTATTCCCGACACATATTTTCCAAAGCTATTTGCTAATAGCGTTTTATCCGTTTTAATCCTATTTATGATTTTGTAATCGTAAGGATTTGCCAGGATTGGGTGTTCAATATTTCTGTTGATTTGTTTCTGCAGATCGTATAGTCTGCGTCCTTTATTAGATTTGTCCCATTCCGACTGACATTTTTGGTTAATTTTTTTCCTGATAATACTGTAGATTTCTTGGACGCTATAAACCAGTTCTTGAATTGTGGGCTCGTTTAGTCTGTTTTTTGCTTCTTTGTCGGCCCTCTCATTCCCAGGGATGTTGATATGAGAGGGCACCCACATAAATTCCACAGTATGGTGGTTTTGATTTAGGATTTTTAGTTTGAAATTGACCTCTCGGAGTCGGTTCTCTATTCTGGTGGAGTTTCCTGATTCCAGGTAGCGCAGCACACTGGGGGAGTCGCTAATGATAACTGTTTTTTGTTTTTTTTTGTTTCTAGAATCCATTCAATGGCTTGTTTAATGGCCCAGAATTCGGTTGAGTAAATTGAACAGAGATCCGGTAGTCTCGCCCCCAGTGTGATACCCTCCCCTGGAATTACCACTGCTGCCGCAGTGCGTTCTGGGTCCGGGGATTTTGAGCCATCTGTGTATTCGAGGGTGAATCCCTCGTATCTGCTTTCTATTTCTTCAAGGATTTTTACCCTCATTTCCATTGGTTGATCATTTTTGTTCCCATACTTTAGTGCATTTAGATTTATTATGGGGGGCTTATTTGTCCAGGGGGCGCTATCAGGATATTTTGTGATTTCCGCCTGGATATTTGAGATGTTTAATTCCTTCTTTAGATCTTGTATTTTTTTCCCTCCTGGTAGGTTCCTTAGCAGCTGCTGTCGGAATGGTTTATTGCATTTTTCTATGGCTTTTTGAGTGAGATGAGCCTTGGTATGGACTGAAATTCTGGCGGTGTATCTCAGGAGAAGCTCCTCCCGTCTCAGATTGAGGGGGGGGGGTCCCCTGTTTGGATGTTTAGTTCTTCCCCAGAAATATTCCGGAGAGCTCAGGTGCATATAATTAGGGCTTTACGCTCTATTTGATCTAATTTTTTTAAGCTGTTGGGGCGAGCCGAGGCGTATGTTTGGCACCCATAGTCTAATTTTGACCTAATCAAGGTTTTATATAGGGTAAGGAGAGTTGCTTGGTCCGTCCCCCAATTGGAGCCTTTAAGGTTCCGGAGGAGGTTAAGGTACCGTCTGCATCGTCTCACTAATTCTTCTAAGTGGTTATCCCATGTCAGGTGCTCGTCAAAGAGCATGCCTAGGAATTTGGCAGCTTTTTCGAATTTAATCATGACTCCGTGTAGATATAATTTTGGGGATTTCCGACGGATTTTTGTTTTTGGAGAGAACATAACGCCTACCGTTTTACGGGGGAAACTTTTAATCCCCACCTGTCAGTCCATCGACCGATCCTGTCCAGTCCCAACTGTAGTTGTCCGACCACAGCTTCGCTGTCAGGGTTTCCCGCTTTCCAAATCCCGCTATCGTCGGCAAACTGAGATTGGTCCAGACAGGACGGGTCGATTGATTTCTCCAGATCATGTTTCCTTTTTTTTGGAATTTTTCCCGACCTCCATGAAGCATTCAGCATGCACAAAACCATCAAGGCCGTTTTTTTTCCGGGAGATTTTTGTATATATCGTACCCTAACGTGTCCTCTCCGGGTGCTGTAGATTTATTTTTCCTGTTTAATGCTTTTCTCCATTCATTTATGTTAAAAATCAATATTTAAGGGGTTTGATTGGTCGTCCCTATCTGTGAACAAATGGGGGTGTTTTTCCCTACCATTTTTCGATATTTTTTAAAGTTTTGGCAGTGATTGGAGTTGCTGCTCATGTTAGCAAAGTGTTGGGCTACTTTTTCGGCTTTTTCCAGATCAGTGGTAAGCCCTGCGAGTCTTGGGGACGTTCGTAATCCTTTACCCCTAATTTTTTAAATTTTGTCCCATACTTGTTTTGAGTTTGATTTATAATTTAATGATGAGCAGAATGACTTCCATGATGTTTGTTTTGCTTGTTTTATGGTGTTTTTGGTCTGTTGTTCCTTTTCTTTGTAAGCAAGAAAGTCCATGGAGTTTTGGGTGTGTCTGAACCTATTTAAAGCTTTCTTTTTCTCCTTTATAGCTTGCTTACAGTCCTTATTCCACCATGGAACGGACTGTTTGCCGGCCCCTCCTCCTGTTTTCGGTATACAACGCTCAGCCGCTGATGACAGTGCCTCTATGATATTTTGATTAAAAGTATCAATGTCTTCACTGTACAGCTGAGCGTATGTAATCCCTTCACAGAGAGAACGGAACGATCCCCAGTCCGCCTTGTCATATCTCCATTTGGGGGTACTAGTTTTGTTATTTTTATGGATTTTAGTGTGGATGGTGGTCCATATTGGGAAGTGATCACTCCCTAGGGTCCCTGATTGATCTACCTCCCAGTCGGCGATTTCCGCGATCTTGGGTGAGCATATGGTGAGATCAATGGCTGATATCTTCCCGTTCGTCGGGTTGATTCTGGTGCCGTTTCCATCATTTAGAATAACCAAATTGGAGGTCGAGATCCACTTCTCAATAATTGAGCCCCTACGATCCAATTGGTTTCCTCCCCACTGTTCATTGTGGGCGTTGAAATCCCCACATATTATAACATTGTCCCCTAGATTTTTAGTAATTGATTTGAGGGTTTCTATTTCAGTATCTTGATCCCCGCCTGGATCGCAGATGTTGACTATGATTACCTGTATTTATTTTAATTATTTGATGTTCGAGCGCAGTATCGCCGTTTGTGGTTGGTGGAGTGCTCTCAGCAGATTCGCTCGAGATAGCGTCGCTAACATAGATTGCTAGGCCTCCGCCTTTTTTCCCCCCTGGTCTTTGTTTGCAATAGTTTATTGAATAACCAGGGATTTTTGGTTAGGTTGTTGATTTATCATTCAAGAGCGTCTCCTGCAAGCACACCACATCCGGTTTATTGTTTTCTTTTAGGATTTTAATTGCAAGTTCTCCGGCATTTAGCCTAATGCATCCGCAATTCCATTGCCATATATTTATTGATGTTTTTTATTCATGTTTGGTGTTATGTATTTACTTTTATAATTTTTATAATTAGTTGTTTCGATCTTTCTATGTTAGATGTTTATTTCCTAGTTGTCCCCATTACGCTCTGGCTTGAATTCTTAATCTGTTAGTAATGGCGGAAATCTTGTTGCAGAGATTATCAACTGATATTTCTTTACTTTTGTTTAAGTTTAGTGTCTCGTTGATAATTTCTTTAATTAGGATGAGCACTTGATCTGTTGAGATATTTGCTACATTTCCTACTTTTACTGAACTGTTTTCGGGGTTTGGTTTGGGTTTAACATGGGGTTTTTTCCCCTGTGTTCCCGATTTATTTGGGGCTCGCGTTGTTTGTGCCCGTTTGAGGTTATTGTTGTTCAAGACATTATTGGCCTGTATTTTCTTTGTGGGTGAGGTAGGTAAAACTTTTTTACCGTGGTGTATCTGAGTTTCGGTTTTAGCTGGGTTTGTTTTGAGGTGTTTTGATTGAATTGGGGACGGACTCCTTTGAGACTCCTTGCTGCTTGTTTTCCTACCGATGGCCTCTTGGTTAGAGGTGTGTTTAGTGCTGATAATTTCTGGATGTTGGGTTTTAGTTAAGGCTACCGTTTTAGCGACTAGGTATGTGTCTTGGTTATCTGTCATATAATCAACAATTTTTTTCCCCTAATAGCTGCAGGGCAGTCTAATGCGTTGGCCCTATGTGGGAGTCTGCAGTTTGCACATTTTGTTATTGTTGATCTGCATTGTCCAAAATGGTCTCCTCCACATTTGTTACATCTTATGTGCGATCTGCATTTTGTAGAGAAGTGGACCCGTCTTTGGCAATTGGTACAGAACCGTGGTTTGTTCTGGAATTTCTCCAGCCGGTACCGTACTCCATGTGGCCCGAGTTTGACCATTTTTGAGGTGTCGGGTTTCTTCTTAAAGTGTAGCAAAACTACCGTAGATTTATTGTCCTTTTTGTTGTTGAATCTTATAGCCTGGTCTATCTCATGGCCTTGGTTTCGTAGTTGTTGTGATAGTTTTGGGGTCCACGGCTATGTTAACTTTGACTATGTTCTTGAATGAGGATGGGTGAATTGTTTTTTCCTTTCTTTGTGTGTTTGATTTTATTGTCTTGTGTCTGGTGATTGTCCTATTTTTGTGACCTCCAGGAACTTTGCTAATTGTTTGGTGGTGTTGCATTTTATTATTGAGCAGTTTTGCCTGGTCTGGGCGACCGAGAACTCTCCCCCGTGGTGTTTTAATAGCTCATTTGTTATCTTTTTGTACTAATTTTGTTTATATTTATATCTGAGGTCTTTAAAAAGGCAGTCAGATCTTTTGCGTGGTATGGATTTGAATGTGTTTTTACTTGATTCTTTTCCTGTTTATTTTGATTGGTTTTAATGCCATTTATGTTGTTTTTGTTGTTGTTGTTTTTTTTTTTTTTTTTTTTTTTTTTTTTTACTACAGTTTGGCTATTTGGGCTCTGATTTGTTTCCGCGGTTTTAATTTTAGAGTTTTTACAAGTTGCCTTTCCTTTCAAGGGTCCCTTTCCCTTCTCTTGTATTGGGGTAGCTTTTACTGTTTTGGGTGATTCTTGGGAGTCGGCAGTTGGTGGATAGAGGAGATCTTCCTCTGTTAGTTCTTTTGATGGGCCCGCTACTTGTCTGCTGCTCCTCAATAAGTCAACCAAGAACCAATGCTCTTTCCGTCGTGTGGTATCTTTTTGGATTGCAATGCTTTACCTGTCCGACGAGCCACTGGTGTAAAGGAGGATGTATGAACAGGGGTCATCGGTTCTGTTTGGACTTCTGTCTTCACTTCTTCCCTTTTCTCTTCTGATGGCAAAGGGGTAGACATCATCTTTTTCATGCAACCCGGTGTGGCTAACTTTCGTATTTTTTTAGGAGGTGGAGTTTGTAACTCTTCTTCTTCTTCTTCTTCTTTCACTGTCATCCCCGTGGCGGTGTCTGTTTTAGTGGTGGTGACTTTAGGTTCGCTTTTCATCAGGGTCTTGAAATCTCTCAGAGTGGGTTTAGCTGTTTCGTCTAAAGCTTTTTGGTGAAAGAGTTGCAGACGTTGTAAGAGCTGACCGTTCCGTTGCGATTTTTCTGCTTCTGACAAATCGCTTCGATCCATCAGCGATTGTAATTCTTGTTGTAACTGTGAAATCTCGTGGAGATTAGGATTGGGAGGTAAATGAGGTATCCGTTGTTCGTTCCAACGATGTGATTCCATCCATCGTTTGTAAGGAACTAAAGTCAGTTTCGTCCTTCCATGACATCCAAAGGTACAAATGTGTCGTCTTTCCAGAGAATGTGTCCTTTTTATCTTCTTTTTTTCGTCCCCGTCTTTTATCGCATGACTCCTCCTGAAAGAGGTCCAGCAATCGATCCTAACAAAGGAGCCGCTATTTTTAACAACGGTCCTATCAGCATGGGTAGAAATCCTCCTCGTTGCACCAACATTTTTTCTTTTGCTGGAGAGGTATTTTCTTTTTGACCATTTGGCAAAGAACGTTCCGATGTTTGCCTAATTTCTGTTTCTGTATCTTGGAAAAAGGTACCGTTCCTTTCAAGACGTTCAAACAACATTCACACACGGTATCGATGATTTCTTTAGGGCTGTTTGAATGAGTTGTTTTCGCATGGGAGGATTGGATTTGGTCAGGACAGACAAGACGTCCCAATGTTTAGCCAGACGAGGTAGAAGTCCTTTTTTGGTTTTGCTTTTCTTCTTTTGGTGGTGGTGGTGTGCTCGTTTGGGGGTCATCTTGGATCTCAGGAGCAAAAATAGAACTGAGGTCTCTGGCAGGTCACACTTCTATTTTATACTGGAACACGTCTCCACTGATTGTCCGCACGACGTACAATCTTCATAACAGGCATCACTCGACTTTGAGGTGTTTTCAATGGACTAAATCGTCTCAATTCTTCTTTGGATAAATCCACTAAACTTTGTAACACGCCGGTTCTCTCTTGGACTTTGGTTTTAGGAGAGGGTACTTTTTTAGCGGTAGCCGCAGTGACAGATCAGTTGAAGTCGATGGTCCCGAAGTGGTGACTTTCGAAATGGGTTTCCATTTTTGCATCAAATTAGGAAACACGGCTCTTAAGTCCGGTTTGGCAGGCATCATGACGAAGGGGGGTGAAGACGCAGAAGATGTGGACGGAGGAGAAGGAGACACCGTCACTGCCTCTCTTGGTTTTCGGGTGTAGGTTTGCGTCCTAGAGCAGTACCTCTCTTGCGGGTAGTGGTGATTGGTGTTTTCTTGGAAGGGCTTTTCTTTTTCTTTGGGCCTTTCTTCTTAGGGCTTTTTTTCTTGGTTTTGGTTTTGGCCTGGGCATTAGGATCCCATTCAAAAGTGAATGAATCATGACCCCTCCTAAAGAACCGCTACCCCCAGGGGTTAAAATCATTTGTTTTTTTGTGCGTGGATCGATTCTAGGATCGGCCAGTTGTGACAACGCCACTTTATGTTTTTGAAAAAAGCGTTGGGTTTGATGAGGGATGCGAATGATGCCTTGCAGCAATTGACGTGCCGTCAAAGTAAACCATCGTAACACTTCTTTGAGACTAGCTTCTAACAAATGGGCACGGACTTGTGCATTTTTTTCGCGACTGATGCCATACAAGGCATGAATCAATTTAGCAGGAGGATGAGATTGAAAGGATGTCATCTCGAAGACTGTGAGAAAGAAATGACGCGGTGGATGTTTTTATAGTTTTTTTCTTTCAGAGAGTGGCTGAAGGGGACGTGTAAATGACAGGACCTCCTTCTTGACGCCAATGGTGAAACAATTGGGTACGAAATCTCAAATACTCGGGAGTGGTGGGTTTTAAGTCAATGAGTAAATACGCATGAGGTGTTTGAGTAGCATCGTCGTACGCATAATTCAGCCAAGGCATGCCTAACTGTTTGGCTAACACTTGCACTTGAGATTTGTCTCTGGGGCTTTTAAACAACACCACGTAATGAGCATTGAGACCTATGGTACGATGGGCTTTACTTTGTTGAAATAAATTTTGAGTAATGTAAATGATGCTGGCATTCCGATGATGTCCTTTTCGTGTAAACCAAAGTTTAATTTCTTCTTCGTCTTCATCTAACATGTCATCGAAGATGACCAGATGTGTTTGACTCACGTCAGACACGATCCCATCGTCTTCGCGAGATATGCCTTCCACAAACAAAATGGCATCTCCTTGACTTTCACGAAGTAACGTGTAAGACGATTGCCACTCTTTGTAACACCACACGATGAATTGAGGAGGACGACCGAACAGATGAGATTTGTGTTCGATTAAACGTTTGACAAATTCGGTTTTGCCTGAACCACTAGGTCCCGCAATCAAAATGTTAAAAGGATGGTGCAGAGACAAAGCTTCCCAACTTTGACGATCTAACTTTTCGTCGATCACATTGACCACAGAAGAAGAGGCAGAGGAAGAAGATGCAGCCATGACTGAGGTAGGAAGAATTTTGAGAAGAATACGAAAGACACCAGACATTTTATACGTTTCATACACGTTTAATGTTTTAAACAAACAAAAACATATTTACAAGTCATGAAGTACGAAAACGCATACAGCAAAAATGGTGAGGTACAACAATAAGGCTACCACTAAAGGAATCAAAGTTCTGTATAAACAAGTCAACGTACAAAAACCACACACTGGATGAATAGGTGTCCTACGAATGGAGTGCACATGTACTGGTGGTATTCTTCTTGTCTATATGGTGGTGGAAGAATGAAATGTCTCTGACGGAAAGGTGGTGTGTTCCTCAGGTGGTTGTATCGGTACGACAGTGTAGTCTTCTTTTTGTTCTTCTTGAGGTGCGAGTGTCATGGTGAACTTGAGTTCCAAATTCACTTTTGGTCTTGGAAAATTAGTGACGCGCCAGGACCTTGGCAAACTGTGCCACTTCTTGTAGCCAAGCATCGAAACCAATACTTTTCCAGTCACGTACATCTTTCCAATCGTAAAGTTGTTGGTGTAACCAACTAGCGATGCACACTTCTTGAAACATATGAAGGGTAGATAAAGTTTGACTAATGTCTTCTTCACACGGAGGTACACAACTCGTGTTCATCACGAGTCTCATCACTTTGAGTACAATTTGTCTTTCGTGTGCCGATAAAGCGTTAATGGTCATGTTTTTGGTGGTTCATCAAAATAATCCGCAACCAACACTGTTCCTCCCAAATACTTCACAACGAATGTCCTGGAAAACGAAATCCAAGAAAAGTAGTCACTAACACACACACGGCATAGCGTCCAAAATTCAATGGAAACAGTTCCTGTATCAGATGTTTATAATCCTCTAAGGTCTGAACACGATCGTTGACTTCCTTCCACGGAATACGTGACCATCTGGCATGTTCCAAGTAAGCCGAGTCTTTATACTCCCATTCGTGAAGTCTCACACCGCAACTGAATCACTGGACTTTATCTCCTTCTCCCAAGTAGATAAATCTAGATCTGGCTAAAGCTTTGGAAGTAGGTCCTTGTAGATATTTAGGCCACTTATCTTTGAACGTCTGGTATCGCCTTTCAAAGTTGCAATAGCCAGGCAAAGCCACAGGCAGCGGAAAAAATTCTTTGCCCATGTAGGGATGGCATCCGCAGGTAGGGATACGTTTAGCATCCCCAATAAAGAAGAAAGGGCGTCCTGCATCGCTAGTGGGGTGGTAAGGGACACGCACGGCAGCATCGCTGATGTCAAAGAGTACGGCATCCGTCTCGTCGCATGGCACCGCATCGCACTCCAGGTCGTGATGGAACTTGGAGTTCACAGTAGATCCCTCACTCGGTGGGTGGCTGGCCATAGTATCCATCTTCTTATTTTTTCTTCTTGCTCGGTCAACGTTGGGAGTCCAAATGAATGGTTAGGCTTAGAAGTGACTCCTTTTTTATACTGAAGATCGGCGTGTCCGTACGGTAAAGTGGTGTGGTCTAGGAAGTCTCCCTCGTTTATGGTACACAATTTGGTAAACTTTTCCTACAGGACGACTGACGATTTGGTGATTAGGTAACCGTACGATCTTGTGAGGCTCTAACGTTTTCACTCGAAAGTCTTCAGCTTGTCCAGACAGCAAAGCATTTTTCAAAACCTCAAAGTTGACCACTCGGCTGGTTCAATAGTTCAGGGTTAATCCTTTGACTTTGCATTTGGTGTGAAGTTGGCCTTGTCGGTCTCGGTATCGGTACCCGTAATTGTTATGGCCACAGCTGGCAAAACTCAGAATCGTCTCTTGAGGGTGCTCGTCCGTCCAGGCTCCTAAGCGATCTCCTTGGATGGTAGGGTGTGGGGCACCAGGGCGATGGATGTACATACAACTGTCGGTGTCAAAGTACAGGACACGATCTCCCAACACTTTTTAAGCTTCGTCGTACAATTTCAAGCGAGCATGGGCTGTCACGTAGGCTGCAATGACCACAATGCTAAAGTCGTCGGGGCGTATAAACTTGCATTCTTCTTCGTAATTGTAATTGACTAAGATCAAATCTTCACGGACGATTTCTACGTGTTTGACTAGTTTACTTTTGTTGTCCACCAGTTTAAAGTAGCCACTGGGATCTGTCAAGTATTCCGTCTTGGGCAAGATCGTACGTTGTGCCATTTTTCCCCACAAGCAATTCAACATGACTTTGGCAAACGATCTTCTTCCTTCGTTCTTTTCTACGTCTTCCAAAGTGATCCCTTCGACGGCAAGGTACTGTTCTTTAAATTGGACTTGGTCTTCGGGAGTCTGACACCACGAGCGATAGCCGCTGACTTCTTGTTTGAGTTTGAGAAATTGGTTGACGTAGCTGAGAAAATGCCTGGATAGGAAGCGTCGTCTTTTGGTATTGTGCTGTGGTAGGAAAGTGCCAGATCTCGTACACTTTCAACAAGCGGTATCCCCGATCCAGAGCCCGAAACAATTCGGCGCTGAACCACGTTCCTGTAAAAGCCCGTTCTTCCTCAGTGTGGTGACAAGGGTGATCTTGGTTACATGTTTCGGCACACGTACGACATAAAAAAACATCAGTTTTCCTTGGCAATGATGAGGTAAGATTAGGATGGTACAAGTTTGTCGGGGGTAAGACTTTGCATATGATCAATCCTTCGTATTGATGAATGTGTTCCACGTCGATGTGTTCTGTCAAGATTTCAGGGTGACCGGTAGGGAATCGTTTGTATTTGCACACCCAAGGATATAACGAACACACGTCGATGTATTTGATTTCTTCTCCTCTTGATTCGTCTACGTCGTACAGCAAACGCGTGGCATTGGTTCGTCCTCCAAACAAACTGTGGCGTGGATCCAAAGGTTCGATGTCTCGACCACGTCGAAACTTTTGGCTATGCTCCTAAATTCACGATCGGTTTTGAAACGTCGATCGTACTCGTGCTCCCACATTTCTACCACATGGTATCCTTGACTTTCTAACTTTAACCGGCGTTGGTAGGTGCGTTCGTACAAGTCTTCCATGGTGACTCCCGTCAGAGGATTTTTCATGTCTCGTTGAGGAAAACAGGTAGGGCATCCGTAAAACAAACAGCTCTGAAATTTGTACACCTTCTAAGGGTTTTCTAAGGACTGCCTATTTTCTTTTCTCCTCCTCCGTTTCTGGCATATTGTATCCATTTGTCTTCCTTTTGGCTCAAGTAATGGAGTCAACGCAAATCTTTGGCCGAGTATTGACGACTGGCAAAGAGAGATGTGTTCGGGTCTATGATGGCTAGTCCGTTCTCGGGCATGAAGTTTTTGGTGTACACTAAGGCACAGGCTTTGGGTAGGGTGCACGCTTCCTTCAAAGGATCGACTTCTCCGTGATCTAGAAATAATTGTCGAAACTTTCCACAGCAACGGCGTAAAATGTCCACATAGGATCGGCAATACTTCAGCATTTCATCTTGAAAGTCAAACGGTTCTGACTTGTGAGCCTGGTATCAAGCGTGAAAGGCTTCTCGGTGTTCGGTGTGCATTCCGTCGGGGTCGTAATAGTCAACGTCAGGCAAATGGTAGTACGACGTGTTGATTGGCTTCCGTATCGAAGAAGTGAGGAAAATATCCTTTGGCCATTTCTGACATACCAAATGTTTTAGGCATTCGACTCAAAGGCATGGCCAAAAAACTCATGGAATCTTTGAATTGCACTTGTCCCACTTTCATGTAGATGAGTTTGGCTCCGTTCATGGTGACCGTGGGGCATTCGGTACCTTGTTGAGAATAATATTTTAGCAAAAACTGTCCATCGTATCCCGAGAAATTGTGAGCCATGACGGTCACATAGCGATGACAGTCCCCGTAACGTTGAATAAGACATCCAAGTGTCGTCGGTAGGGTCTAAAATCCATTGAGCAAACTCGAACAAAGTGTTGGGCCCGCGAAAGATTTTTTCACGTCCTCCTGGAATCCTACTACAATGAGGACAGTGAACGTGGATAGGTTCTTGGATGCACTTCTCACAAGCCCTATGAGCAACGCAGAAATTGGGGATGTGAATGCCTGTTTCTTGCATGCATTCAAAATCAAAAAAGATGAAATCCACTTGGTTCTTGTTCTGATCAGCCTTTAATTCTTTCTTCAGTGTATTGTCGTACTTTTGCATGAAACATTGATGATCATAATCCACCATCTGTTTGCAAAAGCGGCATCTTTTCTTGCCGGTACAAACGTGTCTCTTGAAGTTGTTGGTTCGAATCAGTTGTCCACACGTTGAACACAATTTCAATAAGTCGCAAGCGCTTTTCTGCTGGTGACCTTGTGTCCTGCGATGCTGTTCGTAACAAGAGGGACTGACAAAGGTTAGTCGACACGTCGCACAATGCACGTGTTTTTCAGGAAGGCGTGGTTTGGCAGCTAAACAGCCCCGACATCGATCTCCGCAATAAATGTGATGCTCCAGACTTTTAAATCCTTGCTCGCATTTCTCGCAGTAGTAAGAGTATCCCAGAAATCCTGTGATACTGGTGATGGCATCGAAATATTCTTTATGGTAATACACGTGAATGTATTTTCCCTCCGGGAAATCGGGGCCTCGAAACAGCAGAGCACCGCGAACTTCTTGAGGGTGTACTTTCAAGGTGTAGCGAGGAGCCAAGACGTCTTGAAGTTGTAGCATTTGAGAAATGCCACACACGCTCTCTTTGGGTATGCCTGCTTGTTGTAACAGGAGTTCTGCTTCTTTTCGTTGTTTGGCTTTCTCCGATCGTCGAATGTTATTCCAGGCTCTTTTCCATTCTGCGGTCTCGTTCTTGTCGGCATACGTTCGCCCCACCACGATGGCGCAGGCCAAGCACATCTGGTCCTGAGAATTGTCGATTTGGACGACACTGTGTTTGGTACAGCGAAGGTCGTCCACCAGTAACGCTTTCCTACTTCGTCCGCTACCTCGAGGAGGGGATACGTGAGTCATGTGAAGTGTAGCCTTTCCATCCGTGATGGTAAACTCTTCTTTGGATTGTTGAACGTGTTCTTGTTTGGTCATGACTTTGGCTGGTGTTAATTCTGCCGGCGTGCTGAAATCGATCCAGACAGGCGACTTCAAACTGTCGTGATAGATGGACAGTTTCAATCGATCGTCCTCTTTGGCTCCGCATTGTCGTTTCAAGTTCTGTAACACAGAACCCCACAAATCGGTAATGAACCCTGCAGCTTTCTCGGGAGGCACTTCAGACTTGAAGTCTTTAAAGTGGACGGTGTGAGTGTAAGCCCTAGTTCGAAATTTTCGGGAGCCACGGTAGGACTTTCTTGGTGAGGGGTGGTGGATTATTTGGGTTTGGTAGAGGGTATGGTTTCAGGCTCACTCATCTCCTCTTCGAAATCGCTAGCACGGACTTGAGCAGGGACTTCAGCAAGTGGTGTTTCAGGCGGCACGGAAAGTCTCCGTCGTCGTCTCTTCGTTTCGTCTTCTGTTTTCTCATGGATTGAGCGTGATCTTTTCATCTTGATGTCTTACTTGAATCTGATTGAGTTTTCACACAGTGTATCTCCCTATATATAGAGAGACCTTTCTACCCTCAAAATCACTATTTGTTATTCCACTTTCAAACAGTGAAGATGGAAGAGTCAAGAAGACAGATTGTTTTTCTGGTCAGAGATTTGCAGACAGTCCTTCGAAAGTATACCAGTTGCCTCTTGAGATAAAAGTCAATATACTTGGTATATCTGCCAAGAGAAAGGACATTGGGCTCCAGAATGTCCACAACGTCAACACCAAGGAAAAGAAAAAAGAGACAAAGGAAAAGATACCTGTTATCATTGTCAAGAAAAAGGACATTGGTCTTCCGAGTGTCCTAAGAAACAAGAGAACCCACCAGAGAGGGAGGAAGCAGATGGATCTTCAGCCCCAAAAGCAGAAGAAGAACTCATCCCCGTCGTCAAGAAAGGCCAGAACGCTAGACGACTGGAAGACAGTGAGGAAGAAAAAGAACCCTTGATCCCTGTGAAGAAATTCAAGAACAAGAGAGACAGACAGTGAACGATGAACTTTGAGTGTTATTAAATGTTCATTGTGATTATTTTTAAAAAAAGAATATATCAGAATAAAAAAAAGTAAGTGTGTTTGTTTTTTTTTTTTTTTGTTTTTTTTTTTAGAGTATGCACGCACGCATACACTCACTCTTACACAAACCAAGGAATGGTTTAAAGTTTTACTTGACTTGGCAAACTGGATTATGATCTTTTCTAGAGATCTGACTGGCCCTGAAAAGGACCGTTGGGTTGTGTGTTTTTAACAAACTTATGGACTGGACATGATCAACTTCAACTGTCTCAATCCCTTTCCACGACCAACTCCTATTCCTCCTCCTACTGCTGCTGTTTTGGTGGTAGTAGTTGTAGTGAATGGTGGTGGTGGTGGTGGTGGTGGTAGCATCTCAGTAGTAGTAGTGATGGGTTTAGAATGTTTCGCCCGTGATGGTCTCTTTCTCTCAGGTTGTGTTAAAGAAATCTGATACATGTTTCTCAGATGTTTTAACTCCGCTAAAATGTCTTGTAACACACTCACCGTTTTGTTTTCCTTTTGTTCTTCACACTTCTCCTCTTCTAACTTTCTTATTTCTTCTTCTTGCTTTCTTCTTTCCTCTTCTTGCTGAAGAAAAACTTCTTCGGCTTCTCTCTGACGCTGTAAAAAAATTTCCAATTCTTCTTGTTGCCTCTTTTTAAAATCGTTGATGACAGGCAAAGAGGGTAGTGGTAGCGCAGTCGTTGTTTCAGGCAAACATTCTTGAGAAGAGGACAGAAAATATAAATTAAAATCTTCCGGTTGAAAGTTCATCACGGCATTCGCTGCTGTCGTCGTACTCTCACTCCGAACATAAGAACTTTCTGTCGTCTCAGGCTCACCCCAATACATGCTCTTCGTAGTCTCCATTATACTTATGCCGCCCAAGGTAAAAACCCTACGAACGCCTTTATACTCAAGATGACGTCACACCCCCGCTCTCTTCCGATTGGAAGAAAAACCTACCCAGTTGTAACGCGCCATTGGATTGGTAGTTCATTTCGATCCGTTTCAATCCACTCTTAGGCTATATATACCACCGCTTGTGTCCTAGAGCTTCACTGGTTCTCAAGACCACTCCAGAAGAAAAAAATATGTGGACAAGTGTAGAGTCTTCCAACCTTATATCGGGAATGCTCTTCAATGCAGACTTCCCGATGTATGTTAAAGCCTCATGGGCCATTACCAAATATCACCACTACAACGATATGGAAAAGAAGAATCTATATCGAAAGACAAGGCTTTCTGAAGCGGGTCCTTCTCTACGGTCCTGAAGTCCTTCGAAGCTTAAGAAGAAGAAGGCACTCCATGAGATGCCCCCTGTGTTAACTTGGTTGACACCACTCCAACGGCCCTTTTCAGGGCCATCCCATTTATCAAGAAAAGGTTATTTTTTAATTATTGCCGTTCCCCTATTTTCTGTATGTGTGTTTTCCCTCCATGTTCAATTCCCGTTAGTACCCCAAGTATCCCCCCCCCCACCATGTTTAATATATTTCCCGTTGGTACCCGTAGAGACCCCGCCATGTTCATTTCCCGTTGGTACCTATAGTGCCCCAGCCATGTTCAATTCCCGTTGCTACCTATAGTGCCCCATCCAGTACCCACTTAACTACTGTTGTATCAGCAGGGTTTTTATGGCGATAAACCATTTTATCAACATCGGCTGATTTTACATGTACGGCATGAGAGTTGTCCACCAGATTTAGAGTCATTGGCAGGATCTTTAGAATCTTAGTGACCAGCTGGAACAAAATAGAAGTCCAGAGAGGACCATTTAGCGAAATAATTTTTTTTTCTTTTCTTTGTGTCTAATTCAGATTTATTATCCTCTGCGTTTTGTATTAAACGCGAGACCGATTGGTTTCTAAGAATTCATTTCGGTAAAACACAATGTGCCGAATACTGCTGATCGAAACTTCTTACTAGAAACATTACCGAGGAATGTAAGTAGTACCACGTAGGGATTGGTAGTCATACAGTAATTAACATTAGCCCATAAGTTAACATGAGGGGAGGGGGGGCGATATGGGGTCATACGGGAAATCCTATGTTAAAGTGGTCCATAGGTTTAACATGAAGATGGTATTATGGGGTCAAAAGTGCTTATAGGGTCAAAAGTGTACAGGGTCAAAAGTGTTTATAGAGTCAAAAGTGTTTAAAGGGTCAAACGGGAATGGTAATGTTAAAAGTGTTATCTACAATAAAACACAACACATATACAATCCAGCACCCTCTTTTTGATTTCTATCCAAACACACACCCATACAATCCAGCACCCGCTTTTTCATTACTTTCTGAACACACACACACAATCCAAGGAAAAGGATAGGAAGTGTGGATAAGACACACGTTCACACAAACATACAAACATACTATCACAAAAGAAGAGATGTAGGATGTAAAAGAAGGGGGATGAAACAGACACACTCACACACAAACATACAAACATACTATCACACACAAGGGTAGGAAGTATTTATAGATACACTACCACAGCCATACATACATACATACATACATACATACATACATACATACATACATACATACATACATACATACATACATACATACATACATACATACATACATACATACATACATACATACATACATACATACATACATACATACACAAGAGAGAAGGGGTTTAGGGGATTTTAAGTTTTAGTTTTTGTGAAAGACATATACAAAACATACACAAACATAAAACACAATTTTTTAGGCAAATAGGATTATTATCTCTCTTTTCTAGCGATCTGGGTGACCCTGAAAAGGGCCATTGCGGTTTCTGCTATCACTCCTTCAGCAGTGTTCGCACCTCCCAGGTCGGGCGCCGCAGGCCGCACATCGTTGTCCCCATTTGTTTCAAGATGTCTTCGTGGAGACCACGAGCCCAACACTAGGCTCGTTGGCCTCCTTCCTCCAGTCTTCTTTCTCCTCTGGCGTCCAGTCTGGATGGCCCATTTGGCGGAACTTTTCCTGGATCTTCATCCAGTTGGCATTGAGGAGAGGGAATTCCCTCTCCCTATTCTGCCGCTCCTTTTCTTTCCTCTCGTGCTCCTTGATTAGTCTCTACTCCACGCATGCCGCCTCTATCTTCTCTGTTTCTTCATGCATCACCTCTCTGACGAATTCTTTTGCGATTCTCAGAGAGTTGAGATTTTGAGAGAGGCGATTTCCATCTTCAGGTGTCTGATGTAGGAGTAATACTCCTTTCTTGTACCCGATCCAGGAGGTGCTGCACTCGTTCCATCAAGCTGATAGCCTCAATCAGCTTACCCACTTTACAGTGCTGGTTTTCCATCTTTATTGTATGCATGGGTCGACGATGAATGGCAAGACTGATTGATTGACTGATCTTAAATTTAGAACGTGTGTGGCCATTTGGCCATGTACGTTCGGTTAATGTGCACACCATTGCACTACTTAATTACTCGTCGAATGAGTGTTTCACACAAACTTTGTACTTGTGGCTGTGAGTAGGGGTTAGTTATAGAGTGGTTAGAAAGAAGATGATATACACATACATACATACATACATACATACATACATACATACATACATACATACATACATACATACATACATATATATATATATATATATATATATATATATGTGTGTGTGTGTGTGTGTACTTATATTATATTTATTGTTATTATAAATGGGGTGATTACAACTTCATTACTGCGTTGTGCAGTGGGGCTCTGGTGATCTGGGCTTGATACCATCATATATACTTAATTCAGCACCCTCTGCGTCTGCCTGTTCCTTAACACACTCCTGATTCTATTCATCATAGAGAACGACCTTTCACAGTCTGGAATAAATGGGACATACAATTTATTAATCAATGTACATAAAGATACAAAACTACCTGAATGCTGAATTTTTGAGAGTAGTATTCCTGTAGTAGGATAGAGTTACATGCATTCTTTGTTAGCGGATAAGATTCTACATTCTTAATATTCTCTACATGCAGATAACTCGAGTTTGGTGTTCAATCCTATTAGAGTGTGCCGAAGCGTACCCTTGGCACCCATAGTCATTTTTGGATCTAATGAGTGTCCTATACACAATGTAAGAAGCGTGGTCTGATCTGCCACCCAAACCATGCCCTTGAGGTTCCTCAAGAGGTTCAGATCTTGGTCACATCGTCTAACAAGCTCTGTTATATGGTTTGCTCCATGTTAGGTACACATCGAATAGCATCTCTAGGAATATAGCCATCTTTTTAAATTTCACCACTATTGCATTTAGATACAGCTTTGGAGGTTGTTTCTTTATGTTTGATCGTCGTGTAACGATTACCGTTACTGTTTTGCCGGGGGACAGTTTGAAGCCCCACCTATCAGCCCATTGCCCAGTCTCACCTGCAATCGTCTGGCCACCGTTTCACTGGTTGAGTTTTCCCGCTTTCCATATTTCGCTGTCATCAGCAAGTTGGGATAGGTCCAGATAAGTAGGATCGACCGATCGATCCAGGTCGTTTTTCATTATACTGAACAGAGTGGGACTTAGTAGCGCTGCCTTGAGGGGTACCATTTTCTAGGTCAATTATTCCTGAGTAATTGTTGCCCACTCTGGTTTGGATTTTTCGACCCAAAAGGAAATTCGATGTCCATCTAATCTATGTATGCGGCCTGTTGTACAATAATAGTTTAGTTTTGCAATTAATCCCTTTGTCTATATCATATCATATGCCTTTTCAAGGTCAAGGAAGACTGCGAACGGTCGCATTTCCTTTTTGTATTGAAAGCCAGTCTTATGCTTGATTCCAAGCATACAAATTGATCTAACGTAGATCGCTTGTTGCTAAATCCGCTTTGATTTTGGAATATAAATTTTTTGCTTTCAAGGTGGTGCTTCAATCTAGTATTTATCATCGTCTCCATGGTTTTACAAATATTGTTAGTGTGGGAGATTGGCCTGTAAGAATTTATATCCGCTGGATCTTTTCCGGGTGTCGGGATTGGGATGACAACAGCCTGTTTCCAGCGTGTTGGTATTTCCCCCGATTGCCAGATCAGATTCAGCAGATCCGCAGATTCAGCAGATCCAATATCGCCAGTTCAGTAGTTTCTGAGACATTTTTTTTATGTCATAACCAAGCACATCCTCACCAGGAGATTTGTTTTTTCTTCTACTGAGTGCTTTACACCACTCATGCTCTGTGAAGATTATATTTAAGGGATTTGAGTGCTTTCCCCTATCAATGAACAATTGGGGGTGTTCTTTCTATACTTTACTTCTAAGTTTCTGGAACTTCTCTGAATGGTTAGAGTTAGTACTCATACCGGTATAATATGTAGATAGTTTTTCAGATTTCTCTTCGTCCGTAGTGAACCCAGGGAGTCTTGGGCTTGAACGGGTAGTTTTGCCCCTAATCTTTCCTTTTCCTTGTAGACAAGGAAATCTTCGGAATTTTTTGTATACCTGAATGTGTGTAGGGTATTTTTTCTTCTTTATTGCCTGCTTACATTCTTCTTTCCACCAGGGGATGATTTGTTGGGAATGCACCGCTCCGCTGCAGACGACAGCGCCTTAACAATATTTTCGTTAAAGGTATCCACACTGTCGTCATATAGCATGGCGCTATCCATCCCCTCACATAGAGAGCGTGCATTATTTCCCAGTCCGCCTTATCAGATCTCGACTTCCGGGTATATTAGGGTTTCGTCTTTGTGCATTTTTATGTGTATTGCGATTAATGCTGGAAAGTGGTCACTACCTAGTGTGCTAGATTAATCAACTTCCCAATCGGCAACTTCCTAAATCTTGGGAGAGCATTAAGTTAGATGAATTCTTGTCGTTGACTGGTGAACGCACCACTTTATATGCTTGAAGCACGGACGTAAAGGAAAAAATCCCTCCGATTCAGTACGCGGACGTGAAGGAAAACATTATCAAAATCGATAGCGAGAAATGTGAAAGAACAAGTTCATACAATTTTGCTTTCAATAAAAAAACAAGACAACACCATTTTTTCAAAATCAACATATTAAATGAAAAGAAGCTCCTCTAACTCAAATGCAAACAAAGAATATTCAACATGAACGTATTTACAAGGTTGACAACGTTGTGAAGTCAAACTTGACTTCCAGTGATCTAATACACTGTTATTTTACTATCGATGCACACTACGTTTCTGAGCAAGAGATAACCATAATGTTCACAAAACCATCTTTCAATTTTCTCATCATTTCTAGAGTACTCACGCTCAAATCAAGTCACTACATTTCTTCTCATAAAGTCGATGATGTCGTCTTCCAGAGGAGGTAATCCATAAGAATAAAAATATTTTACACTGTGATCGTTGGGAAAGTAGACAATTACCCAATGGGTTCCTGGTCGACGACTATCGTCTATGTTGATTACATATATTTGAACGTCTTTAGGTTTTTGATGAGGAAGTTAATCTTAAGCACACACCACGTGATTCCAAGAAGGTGTGTACGAACTGTGAGTCTGAAGGTACTAAACTTTTTAATGATGGTTTCCAAGATATTCAGTTTTCTGCTTTTCGCAGATAATGATAAGTCATTTAGGTCACACCTGACTTTTTCCTTGAAAAGTTCTATCTAGTAAGTCGATGAACCACGGGTACTCTATGCTCTGTTGCAAGACAACTTCAATGCGTTTCGTCTCTAGAGATGAGTCAATGGAGGTAAGGAATGGTCACGCAAGTCTTTATACCACTTTCTCAAAATCGTCTCTTCTGAGATGAGAGACCGTGCCTCTTCCAGATATTCTTCCAACCTTTCTTCTTGACTCATCATCATACATTGGTCGTGTTGTTTCTGACTAGGATGATCAATGTTCCCTGGTTATACCTGCGATTCTTTCAGCCAAGTCACGAGCAAAACAGGAGACCAAATGGTGGTCTCGACGTTCATTGTGTTGGCCAGAGCTACTGCAAACTGAAGTTCCACACTAAGTTAGCCTGTAGTTTCAGGGGGATAAATGTCCTTCGTCGCTGCCTTGGTCTGGAGTGAAATTAAAACTCTACAAAGCACATACACCTGCAAAATCCGCGTACTAAATACCATAGCTGCTGTAGGTACCTAACTGTCCTGGGGCTTCAAACAGTGTTAAGCAAAATCTTAAGTCACTTTTCTGGGCAAAGTTAGGTCCAAAAGATCTGGTACACAACGTCTGGCCATCTCGAGTGACTTCTATCTTGGATACGTTGAAGTGTTGGAACTCGAAAAGATATTGATCAGGTCCGCTTTACTGACGATGCCAATGAGCAAACGTTTGGGGAGCTATCCTTGGAAAACATCATTTTCGATTTTAGATCGGAGTCCAGAGGCAATGGTGAAGGTTTTCACTTCCACTCGTCGAACAGGATACTTGGCTGTCTTTCTGCACAAAGTTTTATTGATGTCGTTTGCCACTTTAGGTAAGACTTCCACATGGCGCGCGTAATGTCTGGCATCTTCGATGATGGTTTTGTACTCGTTAGCACTGGACATCAAATGGAACACGGCACTACTTCAATTTAGTCTCAGGCGTACATCCACTCCATTCAACAGATACTTGTCTTGCAAGGACATGTTCAAATGCAAACGATCCATCAGTTCTAAACTGCGTCCTTGTTTGATTTCCTTTCGACGGTCGTTATTTCCAACATTGTGAGGATCGTCCCCTTGTGTCAACTCTGTGTCGTTGAAGGCATCCAAGGTGTTAGGTTTCCATACCACCGAAGCATCCAGATGTGTGTTCTTTGCTTCTTTTCCATACGTAATAGATTTTCCAGGTAAGGTCGGTAAGGGTAAGTATCCATGCTGCTGCTCACAAGTTTGTTATTCAAGTACAAACCCACTTTGCTGAACAACGAATGCATAAAATTGTTGACGGGAGCTACTCAGGCATCTTCCTCTGGATTGCTGTTGTCCACTTTGAGGACTTTGACCTTAAAGTACAAGTGACTGTTATACAGATCGATGTAATCTTCGGTTTATCCTTTGATTTCAAATTAAATAGCGGCTGAGTTAGTCAAAGACGACACAGGATCAAATTCTACCTATTAGGATTCTTGCAACGTCATCATGGTTGGTGGCATGGCAAACAGATCCAGTTCTGGCTTGGAATATTTGCAGAAATCTCGGTGCATCATTTTCCTTTTCTTTTTCAGTTAATAATCAAAAACCTCAAATTCTCTGACTGCTCCTGTTTTTCTTTACTTATTCTTTTTCTGAACTTGTTTATGAGATCTGAAGTGGTCTAGAAAACTCTTTATGCCTAGTCCTTGCTGTGGCGTTGAGGAAGTAGTAATGCTTTGGCCAGTAGTGTGAAGCGAATTTATAGGTGTCTCTGGGCGACCCAAAAGGTCTTTTCCATTTTGAAGCAAACATTTGTTCCTGCTGTCATGAAGGCTTCTTTCAGACTTTGTCAATGATGACGTTTTGAAGATATTCTTTTTCTTACGTTAAAGTATGCAATCATCGAGTCACCATTGGTTTTAAGATGGGTGCTACCGTACGAAAAGGCGATCTTAAGATATCTCCTAACCATATCCTCGTAGTTGAGCGACTCCTTGGTACAAAGGATACATCTGTTTTACAATTCACTGGATAATCGTTTTCGAAAATGTAGTTTCACAAACAATAAATTCAGTCCTTCGTGTAATTCTACAGGGTAGCAAAAATATTTATAGAATCAATCGTAGCATGATACAATTTTTGAACTCCTCCGTAACCAGCTGCATGTGCAGGATTGTAGTCAATGCTAGCTAAAAGTGTCTCCATGATGGGCGTGACTGTGGTTATTGCTGCTGCTTCTAAGCCACCCACTGTTCCATATTGTTGTTAGATTTGTGTGGTATTGGTTTGGACGAGGCTTGGCGTGTCCGACGAGCAATATGAGTAAGAGTCGGTTGTGGAGTGGTGACTTCTCTCTAGATGTCTTTTTTCACTTCCGTCTTCCCTTTTTTTTTTTCTTCTGCTGAAGAAGGTATCGACATCATCTTTTTTTACCCACGCTTTTATTGCTTCTCTTCTTGAGTTGGGGACGGTGTCAACAAGAAAGCGACAATCTTACCAGGTATTGGAGTAGACGGAGTTTGAAAAACTTCTCGTGTGTCTTCTTCTTCCATTCCCGTGGCTGTGTCTGTCTTGGTGGCTTTTGGTTAGCTTTTCATGATAGTCTTGAAATCTTTCAGAGTAGGTTTAGCTGTTTCTGGTAAAAGAGCTGAAGATGTTGCAATACTTCTTCTGTTTCTGACAAATCAACGATTGTAAGATTTGTTGTAACTGTGACATCTCGGTAAGATTAGGATTAGAAGGTAAATAAGGTATCCTTGTTCGTAGCAACGATGGAGTTCCATCCATCGTTTGTATTGAAGTAAAGTGAGTTTTGGTCCTTTCCGAAGGTACAAGTGTGCTGTCTTTCCAGAAAAGGGTGTCCTTTTCATCTTCTTATTCTTCCTCCTTATCTCATGACTCCTCCTAAAAGTGGCCTAGTAATCGATCCTAACAAAGGAGCAGCAACTTTTAACATCAGTCAGATCAGCATGGGTAGAAATCCTGCTCGTTGAACTACCATTTGTTTTTACTTATGGGTATTATCTTTTTTACTATTTGGCGAAGAACGTTCCGATGTTTTGCTAATCGTTGTTCCTTTCAAAACATTCAAACAACATTTACACACGGTATCAATGATTTCTTTGGGTGCTTTTTGAATGATTTGTTTTCGCATCGGTTGATTTAATTTGGTCAGGACTGGCAAAACATCCCAATGTTTAGCTTAACCAAGGAGGAAGTCCTTTCTTTTTTTTTCTTTCTTTGAAGACGGTTGTTTCTTGTGACGACGATGGTGGTGTGCATTTCTTGGTGACAGTTTTTGCTTCAGAAGCAAAAACACTGAAGTGAATTATTTTTTATACTGGAATTAGTGTCCACTGATGGTCGGAACGTCATATCAATTTTATTATGGGCACCACTCGAAGAGGTGTTTTTAACGGACTAAATCGTGTCAGTTCGTGTTTGGATAAATCCATTAAACTTTGTAACACCCCTGTTCTGTCTTTACCTTTGTTTTAGGCGAGGCCACCTTTTTAGCTGCAGCAGCAGTTGCTATAGCAGTAGAAGACGTCGCCAGAGAAGTAGAACTTACTTTAGAAATGAGTTTGCATATTTTCATCAAATTAGAAAATACGGGTGTTAAATCAGGTTTGGTAGGCATCATTATGAACGGAGAAGAAAAAGAAGTAGAAGTGGCAGGAGGCGACACTGTCACCGAGTAGCGTGGTTTTCTGGAGTACGTGCGCATCCTAGCAGCAGTACCTCTCTTTCTGGCAGATGTTTTTTTTCTTATGATTTATCTTCTTTCTTGGGTTTTATCATCTTGACCACTTGACTCGATCGATAGTTCAGTGTCAGTCCTTTCATTTTGCATTTGGTATGAATTTCTCCCTGTTGGTCTCTGAATTAGTATCCGTAATTTTGGGGTCACCGCTAGCAAAACTGACAATAGTGTTTTCTGGGTGCTCGTCCGTCCCTGCACCTAAACGATCCCGTTAGATTTGTGGGTGATGGCTATGAGGGCTATGGATGTACAAACAACTGTCAGCGTCAAAGTAGAGGATTCTATCTCCTAAAAGTTCCAAGGCATCATACGATTTTAAACGGGCATTGGTTTTGACGTATGCTGTAAAGATGCCAAACGCGTCGGCGGATTCAAATTCTGTTGCTTCTTCGTAATTGACTAAGATCAAATCTTCAAGGATGATTTCCACGTCGTGTTTCATGAGTTTTTCTTGTTATCCACCAGTTGAAAGTAGCGGCTTGGATCTGCCAAGTATTCTGTCTTGGGCAATATCGGCCGTTGTGCCAATTTTCCCCACAAAAAATTTAACATGCCTTTGGCAAACGATCGTGTTCCTTCGTTCTTTTTCACGTGTTCCAAAGTAATGCCCTCTAAGAATCGGTACCGTTCTTTGAATGTCTCTTTGCCTTCTGCCATATGTCACGAAGAATGGATAGCCACTAGCTTCTTGTTTCAGTTTGAAATTCATTAACGTAGCCTGAGAAAATTCCTGGACTCGAGTCGTCGTCCTTTTGGTATTGTTCTGTGGTACGAAAGTGCCTAATTCCGTATACTTTTAACAAGCGGTATCCCCGATCCAAAGGATGAAACAATTCGACACTCACACACGTTCCTGTCAAAGCGCGTTCTTCATCGTTGTGGCATCAAGTTTGGTCTTGATTACATGTTTCAGCACACGTACGGCATAAAAGAAAAATCAGTTTTTCTTGGCAATTATGCGATAAGACAAGATGGTACAAGTGGGTTGGAGGTAAGACTTTGCATTTGATCAATTGTTTGTACAAGCGAATGTGTTCCACGTCGATGTGTTCTGTTCACATTTCAGTGCCCGGTAAGAAATTGAGCATATTTGCACACCAAGGATACAAAGAACATACATCGACGGCTGACCGAAAGATAGTACTGAGGGGGTATGATGTCTAGTTTATGCGTATGCATGAATTTCTGTCGGTAGACTTATCGGCACGCGTTAGCGATGTTAGTAACTTCCTTCAAAGGATCAATACCTCCGTGGTCCAGAAATAATTGTCGAAATTTTCGACAGCAACGGCGTAAAATGTCCACATCCGATCGGCAATATTTCAACATTTCTTCTTGAAAGTCAAACGGGTTTGAAGAGTAAGTTTGGTACCAAGCGTAGAATGCTTCTCGTTGTTCTGTGTCGTAGTAGCGAATGTCCCTCAAATGCTGGACCACAACGTGTTGATTAGCTTTGGTATTGAAAAAGTGTGGAAAATAACCTTTGGCCATTTTTGTCATTCGGAACGTTTTAGGCATTCTACTAAAAACTGTACTTGTCGCACTTTCATGCAGATGAGTTTGCCACCATTCGTGACAACTGTGAGACATTTGGTGCCTTGTTCTGAATAATATTTCAAAAAAAATTGTCCGTCGTATATGGAGAAATTATGAGCCATGACTGTAGCATATCGATGGTAGTCACCTTAAACGCTCCAAGCGTCATCGGTAGGGCCTAAGATCCATTTGGCAAAGTCGGGAAGAGTGCGGGTCCCCGAAATTGTGTTTCACGTCCTCATAGAATCTTACTACAAGTGGGACAGTGAAAAATATAGGTTCTTGTATGCACTTCTCACAAACACGATGAGCTACGCAGATATTAGGGATGTGAATGTCATTTCTTGTGTACAGTCAAATTAAAAAAAGAAATAATCCACTTGTTTCTTTTGGTTCATGTTTTGGGCTTCCTTGAAGTCTTCCTCCAGTTCATTCTCATGCTTTTTAATGTAGCATTGATGCTCGAAGTCTACGATTTGGTCACAAAAACGGCATCTTTTATCTCCTGGACAAACATGTGCCTTGAATTATTGGTTCGAATAAGATGTATACAATGGATCATATCTCAATAATTCGCAAGCACTTTTCTTTTGTTGAACTTGTTTCATGCGATGTTGTTCGTAACAAGTGGGACTGGTAAAGGCTCGCTTGCAAGAAGAGCAATAAATTCGCTATTTTCCTTCAGGAATGCATGATTTGGACGCTAAACAGAACCGACATCTCTCTCCGCAATAAATGTGTTGGTCCCGACCGGTAAATCCTTGATCACATTTCTCATAACAGTAAGCGTAGCCAAGAAATCCTGTGATACTAGAAATAGCATCGAAATCCTCTTGACAATGATACACATGAATGTATTTTCCATCTAGCTCCACAAACGACTTGAAGCTATACTTTCAAAGTATAGTGAGGAGCCGTCTTGAAGTTTTTGCATTTCAGGAATGTCACACTCGGTCTTGGATATACCTGCTTTCTGTAAAAGGAATTCTGCTTCTCTTCGATGCTTGAGTCTGTCCGATTGTCGAATGCTCTCCCATGCTCTTTTCCACTCTGCGGTCTCACTCTTTTCGGCATACGTTCGTCCCACAACTAAGCACATCTGATCTTGTGAGTTGTCAATTTTGGACGATACTGCGTTTGGTAGCGCGAATTTCGTCCACCAATAACACTTTGTAGTGATCTGCTACCTGTATGAGATGAAACGTGGGTCATGTGAAGAGTGGCTTTTCCATCGGTCATGTTAAACCCATTATTGGATTGTTGAACGTGTTGAATTTTGTCGATGACATTGGATGGTGTTAATTTTGCCGGTGTACTTGATCCAAATAGGAGACCTCAAACTGTCGTGATAAATGGAGAGTTTCAAACGATCGTCCTCTTTAGCTTGGTATTGTCGTTTCAATGTTTCTAACAAGGAATTCCACAAATCTGTAATGAAACCTGCTGCTTTCTCGAGTGGCACTTCAGTCTTGAACTCTTTAAAATTTACTGTGTACGTGTACGCCTACATTTTTTGGAAGTCATTTTTTGCGTCTCTCTTATGTGAAAATAATCTTCTGGAGCTACTGAACGACTCTTTTTCTTGGTGGCTCTGGACTCTCTTGGTCCTATGGCAGAGGAGAAAGAGGGTGTTGGTTCTTCAAAATCACTAGCATGCACTTGTGCTAACACTTCAGTGCGCGTATGAGGTGACACCAAAAATTGTCGTCATCGCCTCTTGTTTTTTTTTTTTGTTGTTTCTTTGGTTTTTTGTTTAATTTTATTTTTTTATTTTCTGGATTCTTCTATGCAAAATTTGATCGTTTCATCTTGAATCCAAAATTAGATTTGATTAAGTTTTACATAAATTCGCTTCCATATATATATATATAGAGCTTCTCACCCTAAAAGTATATATTCTTTCAGCTTTCAGACTGTGAAAAAGATGGAAGAGTCAAAACCGATCCTTCTTTTCGTCATAGATTTACAGTGAATCATTCGAACGTTCCACTTCCACACTTCCAGGATAAAAGTCAAGATACTTGCTATGTCTGCCAGGAAAAAGGACATTGGGCTCCAGAATATCCACAACGTCAAAATAAAGGAAAGACAGCAGAAAAAAGAGACAAAGGTAAAGATACATGTTGGTATTGTCAGGAAAAAGGACATTGGTCTTCGGAGTGTCCTAAGAAAAATGAGAACAAGCAGGAGGAGAAGCGGGAGGAGGGGCGTTCTTTAGAAATAGGGGAAGAAGAACCCATTCCCATCGAGAAATTCAAGAAGGCAAGACAACTAAGAGACATTGAAGAGTAAGAACCCATGCCAGTAAAGAAATTAAAAAATTAGACAGACAGTGAAAGAAAGAAAGAAAGAAAGAAAGAAAGAACGAAATGGACTTTCGTGATGTGTTATAAAATTTGCATTGTGATTCTGATTCAAAAGAGAATATACCAAGGAAAAATAAACGTAAGTGTCTCTTTGTCATAATTTTTTAAAAACTTTATGAATGGATAAGAGACTTAAACACACTCACACGCACGTATGATATCATGGGAAAGGGATTTAAGTTTTACTTGACCGTTGGCGTTTTATTGAAAAAAAAAACAACTTATTGACTTTACATCATCAGCTTTAACTGTCTTAATCCCTTTCCACTGTCAAGTTTTACTCCCCCTCCTCCTGCTGTTGCTGCTTGGTAACAGTAGTAGCGTGGATGTAGTCATAGAAGGTTGTTTAGAAGTCTGGATCGTGACGGTCTCTTTATCTTAGGTTGAGCTAATAATATACAGATACATTTCTCTTTAACTTTGCCAACATATCTTAAAGCACAGTGTTTTCTTTTCACTCCCTTCCTTCTGTCCTTCACAATTCAAAGTTTTCCTCTTTTCTTCGTGTTTTCTTCTTTACCCTTCTGTCTCTTTCTGAAATCATCCACCACTGGTAACGACGGAGAAGGAGGTGAAAGTGGCACATCCGTCGCAGGTAAATATTCTCGCGGAGACGACAGGAAATCAGCCAAAGCTAAATATAAGTCATCCTCTTTTGGAAGAAGAATACAGGTTACAGCCTCTGTAGTAGTCGTAGTCATGGTACAATTGCTCAGAGTATACGATGCATCCTCAGCAGTCTCACCCCAATGCATTGTCTTCATTTTTTCAGCCATAGGTATATGGTACTCAAACTGATCTGCAATAGTAAACCGTAGGAACGCTGGTGAGCATATATATTGAAAGTGACGTCACGGGTCCGCTCTCTTCTGACTGGAGGAGAAACCACACGCTCTGACATAATTTTTAACGCGCGTTTTGATTGGTGGAACATTGCAATCCGTTTCGATCCGGTCTTAGGCTATATATACAAGCGCATTGTCACATTGTTTCACCTGTCCTCAACGAAAATGTGAACTAGTGTAGAGTTTGTTAGTGCACGTTCTTGCGATCTGACACAAACAGCTCGTGAAAATGTGTGAGAATCAGAATCAACATCATGGACTAGTTTTCATACCTGAGTGAAACATTATAGGGAGACATTATTTTGAACATTTATGTAATAACATTGATCTAACATTATTAATGTAACATTAGAACAATATCTGAAAACATTTTAAAATGCCAGTACTTTGAATATTTCTTGGAGACTTCAGCTAAAAACACAGAGAAAAGCAAGCTCCTCGTGGCCAGCCGGCGAGCCGGCACGCAGGGGCTTGACCTTACTGCCTTGCCAGAAAAAGAGAGACCAATCTGTGGAGAGATTTTAAATTCACTTTCGGCAAGAAAGATAGATGTTGAAGAAATACAAGCATTTACTTGGTATAACCAAGGGATATTTCTATTGCACCCAAAGGGAGATAAGCCATTGTTGCCCAAAGGCAACTTAGAAATAAATGGAAAAATAATCCAGGTGATTGCCGCTGCGGACATTGAAAGGGAGATTTCGGTAAAATATGTGGATATCTACATCACGGGAATTCCAATGGAAATCCCATTGACAGTGACAACAGAGAGAATACAACAGAAATATAATATAGAGATCAAGCAATCAAGAATGGCCACCTTACAAGGACCACCCCACAGTACAATCGGGGGCTAGAATTATACAGGTAGAACGAGAACGAGCCACGAAAATCAATACCTTTATCTACAACCATGGATTTTTGGTGCAATCTTGGTATAGCGGATGCATTTAATGATCGTAAATGCCACCATTGCGGAGAGAAAGATTACTACACAAGCAGATGCACTTCTCGAAGCACTACAACAAAATACAGTGTCCGAAGAAACAACACCAATGGAGATGAATATTAGAGGAGATAGCAATACAGTGCCAGAAAGAAACATCTCATGCATTTATTTAGACAAGAATATTCCAACAAATACAGTGTCCGAAGAAACAGCACCAATGGAGACAAATATTAAAGACAACAACATAGAGCCAGAGGAAACACCTCCCGACAGAAAAGAATTGCTAGGGTGTTTTTCAGTCAGAGAAGAAAAGAAGATAGACAAGAAAAAAATAAAAAGAAGCGGAAAAGCAATGTGAAACAAGTAAACTAATCAGACTGCTAAAGACTGGATTACCAAAGTCTAAACTGTACAAAACAAGCAACAAACACCAAATCAAGCAGGGAAAACACCAACACCGCCACAAGCCAAAACAACGAAGTCAAGCAAAGAATATATCCCAGAAATACCTGTATACAGGCAAAACAGAACATCCAATCAAGTAGGACTAGATACTAAGGGGGGAGGAACTCACCCCGCCGCCATTAATAAACAAAACAACCAAATCTGACATACCTGAAATACAGCGACTATATCACAACAATTTGGAAGAATAATAGAGTTAGACCAAGAAGAAATGGATCTACTGGAAAAGATGGCAACACTATCATACGATACCGGTCATGTATACCGATCAAGAAATGAACTGTAAATAATCATTTATAAATAATCATGTATTACTGAAAAATATTCAGATATAAATATATATATATATATATATATATATATATATATATATATAGAGAGAGAGAGAGAGAGAGAGAGAGAGAGAGAGAGAGAGAAGGACAAAGTATATATTACAAAGGTAAAAATAGAAGAAGAAAAAAACAATATATACGTATATATGTGTCAAAAAACAGGCGAGAGAGTATACATGCATTCATGCATGCACCAAACAAAACTAAATAAACGGTAAATAGTACAACTCTGATAACTTTCACGATTTAACACTAAATAAATATGATTTGCAAGGTATCTAGCGAAGAATGGTAAGGAAACCCACAATGCTATCCCAATGTGATATGCGTTTTTTATTTCTTCCAATTTTGGCTGACAAAGTCAAATTACTATTGTCATACTGTATTATGAGTTAAGTCACCACTCGTTTGCTTCCTATATTTAATGGACTTAAAGCACCCTAAACTCTGTCAGGCTTTCTAGGGGAGTAAATTTGACAGAGAGTGAAAACGCCCCTCCCAAATTATGTCTATGATACGGTGTAACAAGATCAAAACGTTTGAACACGAGCGCGTATTGCTCAAAACGTATTTCGAAATATGAGTGTGTCAACTTTAGTAGCTACTGCATGCTGAAAGATTTCTATGAAAAAAATGTCGAGGATATTGTTGACAAATTATTTATTATCTTAATCATTACGTAGTATTTTTACATTTTGTTATGCTGTCAAACAAAAGCCATCTCAGATTCACACGCTGCTAAAACATACTGCCTACCCATTGCCACCACCCAGAGGTCGTATTGTGCAATCCGTTTTATAAAGTTTGTGTCGTCCTGCTTTTACTGCAAATATAAAGCTTTGCAAAAAAAATATTTAAAACTGGCAATGTCACTGAAATTTAGCAAGAGTGACTTTTTAACCTCCTGCTAGACACCACAAGTGAGGATGCCAAACGCAACATTCTTTATACATATAGCTATCGTAAGACCAAAATAAATACCAAGTCTGGGTACATTCCACGCAATGGTTTATGGGGAGATAGGGCTACGGACAGATGAACGGTATCACAATAGTCCCTGGCCTTCCTTTTTTTTTTTTTTTTTTTTGAAAAAACGTTTGGATAATGAACACGCAATTAGTTCAAGTATTTTACCACGTTTGTATTCAAGTTTATTAAATACTGAACTCGAACGCTTATGCTTGTTGATTAGAAGTAGTAAAAAAACAAGTAATCTCAACAAAAGAAACTCAAATAAATAAACTACATACATACATAAATACATGTTCAGGTATGTTCTAAAGCACACTTGATACATACAAGTTTTCACGCACTCGAAATCTTCTTCTCCATTACATAGAAAATTAAAACGGAAACATAATACTCTATAAGAATGAAATACCTGCTCCCGCCCTTCATAATTGTCAGGTCATATCTTTTTATTCGACATTTTTGTTTGTCATATTGTATTAGTAGATAAGTATCTTTAAATGTTGACATGCGTTTTGGGCAATTCTGGAATCATGTTCGTTTGACGTTTGGGATGAAAAAATTTTGACACCCTTAAAGTCATCGTTCTCTCGGTGATACATGCACCTTATTCCTTTTGTTCATTCATGGTCTTGAATGGCAGTCTGTGATTTTGTTCATTCATGGTCTTGGATGGCAGGCTGTGATTTTGTTCATTCATAGTCTTGAATGGCAGGCTGTGCTCGTGGTACAAAGAACATCTGAAGCAATAAAGTCTCACGGTGTTGTAATAACGCAATACTCTGTAACTATCAACGACTTTACGTCGATGCCATTCTTTCCGCCGATGTATAGCAAGTCGTTATGCACAAAACTCGGTAATTTCAAATATTAGGAAATCATCTTCTAATATTATAAAATAAACTTATAATATTAGAAATCTAATATTAAGAAGTATCATTTTCTAATGTAATGAAATAAGCTTTTTGAATATTAGAAAATGCGTTTACTTTATATTAGAACTTAACTTTATAATATTAGAAATGCGGGTTTGCTGAAGAGTTATAAGCGATATCCGTATGTCTTGTCTGTCCTTCCGCACGTCCGTAGAGGAAGTGATTAGCGCAACATAAATTTAGTTTGATGTGGTCTTTATTCCTCAAACCTCATTAGTACCATATCATGAAATTGCAAAATCATGTTAATTTTGTATTAGTAATACCCACGGTCGATCATTCTTTTGATGGCTAGTTTGCATTTATAACAATCGAAATTGTTGTCTTGTAATTTTTGATTTAGTTATTTATTTATTTCTTTACAACCAAATGTTTGTAGTCTCTTCCATCTTTATTTCCATTTTTAAATATCAGATATATGGTGTCCCACTGAAAATTTATTTGTGTCATGTAAATCTGCATTCTCGCACGTTTTCTTTTCTTATTTTGTTTCCTATAAAAGTATTGCTTTCACTTACAGCTTTCACTGATTTTCTAATGTTAGAAACTGGTTACAATATATAATAATTGTACTGATTTTATAATCAAAACATGCCTATTTTTTTGTCCATAACTGCTTGCCATAGAACGCTAAAAATGTGAAATATACAGTCTTACTTCACTCCCACATCCAAAAAGATCTTAGTAAATGTAAGGTATTCACAAAACCCTTGCTCGTGCATTAAACATGTGATTTCTAAACTGTTATCCAACTCAGAAATGCTTCTCGTCCATATTACCGTTTGTAGTGAAGCTCATGTACGTTCTATCTTAAAGAACTAACCGTAGAACAAGAAGGTGTAGTAAAGCATGGAGTAGCTGAATTCAGTTTCTTCATATGAGTAGAAAAAGAGGCACAATGTCATTTCGGGCAGTTTAAAATTAATTTTGAAGAAATCTTGCTAAAAGTGTTTAATCTTTCAGGGATTCGTCAACACAGATACAACAAATATTTAGTACAGAAGTAGATCTTTTGCAAAATGGAAAATACAATAAAATGGATAGAAGAGCAATATATATATATATATATATATTTTTGATTTAGATATATATATATATATATATATATATATATATATATATATATATATATATATATATATATATATATATATATGTATATATATAAGCACAAATTGGTAATGGCGCAAATACAAAATAGTTTCACAACGTTTCGAGCTGATCAAGCTCTTCGTCAGGGCAAGAAGCAACTTAACATCCATAAACAATAAACACAAAAACCAAGTAACAACCTGGACTACTATATGTTTGAATGAGGGGGGAATCTAACAGCAAGAGGTAAATAATATAAGAAGAAAATAGAAAAATAAATAATTGAAAAAGGGTGTTTGAATGACAAGTTGAATCTACAAGCAAGAGTTAAATAATAGAAGAAAAAAGAAGAAATAATTAAAAACGATCTTAAATTACGTAACCTAATTGTTTATTTTGCGTTGTTGTTAGATTAACATAGTTTTCTAACAAAAAACAAAGATAGCGTCAAATGTACTGTCTCAAGTAGAACAACGTAGATGTCGCAAATAAGTACATGTTTAGTATACAAATAATGTGTACATTTTATTGTTTTCTGTATGATGGACTTCTCATAAAAATCAATCTACATATCTATCTCTATCTACACGCTTTTAGTAGGAGACGAGAGATTGGTCGCAGCTGACCATGTTTGTCAATGGAACACTTGCCAACAAGCCTTAAGTAGGAGACGGTAGTTTGGTCTCATATCAAAGGGTAAGAAGTTTGTTTTTTTCATTCTCAGGTAACAATGTCTAAATGATTTAGCTAGAAAAATATTTACTATTCCTCCAGTAATCAATAAATATGGGACTTAAAAATACCACCACATTAGCGGAAAAGCTTTTTTTTTTATCATCGGTTATATTCTACAAAGGTCGGTTCTTGATACAAATTAGGACTGGTTGCAGGCATATGGTAAAATGGGGATGTTAGAAAAGTAGCTTCATTACAGGGGGCCAGAAAAAGAAATTATTGATAGCCGCCACATGAAAGTAATTAACATCTTAGAAAGTAATTGGTAGAATAAGATCTCTGTCCGGTCGATCATTTGCCATCGATTTTGAGACGGCGTCTCTATCAAATGTAGTTCTTGTCTGGAAAGATTACTTTTTGTTGGAACTCCGTTCTTTTTATATTATTATTATCAATATTATTATTATGCTTATTGTACAGCCATTTAGATCGAAAATCATTTTTGACGCCATTATATTAAACGAGAATTTAAGAGACTGTCAACATTATATCATATATACTCCCACGTAATATATAGGAATATGGCGTGCAGGAACATTATGCAATTGTAGCTCAAACATGAGAGGACAGTGAAATCGATTGGTAGTATCATTAATTTTCAGAGATCACAACGCTCAAATGTTAATATCATGAAGTAAAATAAACACGGCTTTACTAACGTTTTATTTCATCCAAAATGTCAGATCTGATTGCAGGAAAATTGAGCGAAAATATGCTACAGCTTTCATGATTGACATGGAGTTCATGTTCTGAGTTGGATGCGAGTATTAGTTACTAAGACGTAGATTTGATTTATTGTTGGGGCTTTACACATAGGATTATAAGTTCGCTCTAAATTTTTCGATATTTTAATGTACATTTCATTCCGTAGCATGAAATAATAATAATATATATTCGTATAGCTTTCCTAATGCAATAATTATTTAACAGCTGTAATTAAAAAAAAAAAAAAAATTCCCATTACTTTGCATCATAAAGAACTTTTAAAAACATTGATACAATTTTCACATCATTTGGTTAATGTAAAACTGGTTTTTCCTATCATTTCAATATCAAACTTTATAGTTTCTTAAATCCCTCTGAATTTAAATCATCTCAAAAATGTGTATTTCTTCTAAGTGTGTTTGCATCATTACAATAAGCATGTCGGAACTCTAAATTATGTATTAATTATTTCCTATTAAAACGAATTACAAATTTGATCTTAATTAAAAACAGGAAGAGGAACTATTTTAATTGCAACAATATTATTTAATATATCTTTAATATGTGCAATGTGAAAACCACGCATTAGTTTTCATTAAGAAGAACTTTATGGGGAAAAAAATCAAGGGCATGGACTAATAAATATTGTCGGTGATTCCTCGAATAATAATAATAGCAGTTGTCTTTAATTTGATAAAAAAAAATAATTCCACAGGGGACAGATGATACATTTCACGAGGTCATGTATAAAATGATATCACCCTAAATTCTTCTTGGTCATTGTCGAACTCGTGCACACAAAGACTGAATTACAGCGCTTTGAAATATGATAAATTTGTATGGTATTTCAAGTGCAAGACCTTTCATAAAAGTATGCCCAAAACTGCGGAATACTTAGGACTCAGGATAAATCTTAATTTCTTTGACACACGTTTTATAATTATTGAAGGGGGGGGAGACAACATTGTAAATCAAAATCGTGCAGATCAATAGAAAACAATGTCCTAGTAGTCTATATATACAACAGAAAATAATAAAATCCATGTTGAATATTTGCAAGACAAGAACTAATCTGCTAATAGGAAATATGACACACCCATGATCCAATATAGCAATTATTGCATTTGAAGTAAGGTCTTGTTTTATCGCATGTACCAACTTAATTGTTTGTTCCTCGTCTGGAAAGTCAGACCACCTTTTGGATCTAAACTAATGTGGAAGAGCGCTAAAACACTTTAATTGGGCGCATTAATTGCTTCCTGCATGCAACATGATTTTGTCTCCGAGAAATATCTCTAGGAAGAATATTTTGCTATAGTTCGTTAGTGCTACTTTTAACAGTATTTATTAGCTAATCAGAGATCACTGAGAGCAAATTATAGGAGGATATTAGAGACAAAATATATATATAATGTAAATTTCGTGTGTTTATACTTCTTGAGGAGCGAATGAGCGTGTAAAACGCTTAATAGGTAACGTGTTTGTTTTAATGTTGATAATTTTCAAATATCTCTAAGCACAGTAATAGTTTATTTAATTATTTAATGTAAATGTAAATTTTATTATCTCTATGAATAAATATTTCAAAAAGGAATACAGTGAAAGTTGAGACTAGTTTGGACGATGAATTGGTAATTTAAAGACGTGGATTGTTTCAAGCATCTAAGGTTAGATTTAAAATGATCATTTTAGAGGAACATCTCACAAGACTTTAATAATATTGCGTGACACCGGCTTACCTATCATAACATATTTTGCGGTTTTCATTTCTACTACTCAATAAATTTGTGTAGAAGCAGTTATTTAATAATTAGTACCATGTATCATGGTAGTATGTAATGACTGTGATAGTTACTTAGTATTTATATAAAATAATTATCATGTACCCTTAGATAAAAGTTCTACCAACACAGGACATTTTGATACTCTGAAACATTAGGCAGTTTTGTTGGTTTGTATTTGTTGCGTATAGCACTAACGCAGAAGGAAAGTGGTAAGTCATTTCTATAAACTTGAACGCTAAAAAATAAGGGTCACGATGTAAAGAAGTGGTATACTCCTTGAAACGTGATACTTTTATAGTACACTACACTAGTTTTAACTCAATACAACAAACAATATTTTTTTAGCACTTGTATAAACAACCTTATTGTAACTATTGATCACCGCTTTTATTAGCTCCATCAGTGCTTGTGTAGGCTAAAAGGAATAAGAAGTGCTCTAATCTTATTCCCTGTAGTATACTCCATTTTGAGGTATTATATTTCAAGGAATGGACTGGTTTATATTGTATGATTTGTACATTTAAAAGAGTATAGTTTATGATTTAATGTGCAAACCAGGCCTTACAAATCGTTTGATAGATTTTAGGTATTGTGAAATTCTATTACCGTATCAAGTATGAAGGTAAATATCAAACTAAAAGGACGAAATATGCTTAACTAAAACAGACACATGAAGCAGATAGATTGCATTACGATTACAAGTCATGGATACACGGTAATAGACACGTTTTGCAGTCGAAACATCAAAATGACCAAATTTAAGCTATTTTAAGGATGGATAGTTGTTACTGGCTGTTAATAGGTCACACCTTTAGGTCCTTGACTCTTCTACAAACAGATCTCGGCAAAACAGAAACAATCACTGTAAATAATAAAAATGTCCAGAAGTCAGAGCACCAATTTATTTCAAGCCTTGTATAAATTAATAAACTATCTGTATTCCTCACACCTTAAGAAAAACAAATAATGAATATTCAAGCTGACGCTAAAGTTCTCAAGTGTAATTGTGTATAAATTATTAATTGTTTTCAAAGCCTTTACAAAATATCCTGCGTCAGATTCAGTTTCTCCCAATCAGATGTGCTATGGGCGCAATCTATATACTTTTAGGCGCAACTCCCATAGGCGTCCACTATTCCAACCTGACACAATTTGGCAACATTAACAGGCATGGAAATCAGTGGAGTTTGAGATTGCCCCGCAGGTAGGCTGGGTACAGTCGTCGATATATGTTTGCTTTGCCAATATATTCTTTTCTTTTTATTCCCCCGCTGATAATCCGTCGATTATCATTAATTAATGGCACTCTAATGAAATTGTGGCGATATCGACGCCTGGGGATATGCGATGTGTTTTCCGTGATGATTAATCCTATTAATAGCCAATTTACACTTGACATTGACCTTATCCAAAATGATGCGGTTTATTTCGGGACAATGTCATCAGAGTTATCGAACGACATTCTCAAGGCAGCTTGCATTAAAAGACTAGAGTAGCTGAAGCTGGTTTACCTACATAAGGAGAACCCATGCAAAGAAATGCAACACTGATAATGTTTAATCTTGTTGTAGTTCTGTAAATGCCCAAATAATGTCGTGGAAGAACTTTGTTAAACGGTTTGCCTCGAACTGTGTGAGACAACCAAATAATGTTTAGCAAATTAGTACAGAAGATCAAGGGTTCCGATTGATTTACTTCCTTCAACCGTGCTAACATAAAGCATTAAAACTGCATAACATTATGAAATGCGAAATCGCCAGCAGGAAGAAAGTATTACAACTTTTTCGTTTGGTTGATTAATTTGTTTTTCTTCCAGGAATATAATATTTTCCGAAAGCTTTAAAAAAACCAATTAGTGGACGATAAAATCATATCCCATTCACTGTACCTACACATATTCAGTAAAAAGAATATTGTAAATTGTATATACATAGCTGATACACCATACAAAGGCGTAGATATCTGAGAAAGGCAGTCATATGTGTCCCATCGAGTCAACCTGATGTTTACTTCAATGCTTTTGAACTGAAAAAGAAAATATGTTGGCTGTTACACATATTTATAAAGAGAAGAAAAGAGATATACACGTCAATCAATTAACTGACGATGATGGCACTTAAATATAAACGTTGAACTCCTAATGGTTTTTAACGTTTAAAGAAACAGAATTACCTCTAATCGAGAACTTTTATTCCAGTCTCTGATGATCAGTAATAGATGCTCATTACCAGTATTTAAAAGATCTATGAAATATTTCAAATTGAAATCTTTGGTGATTTACATGACTTCTACAAGAAGAAATATGCATTAATGCTGTGTGACATTTTTGAAGAGTTTACGAATGTCTGCATACCGGTAAATAATTGGAAACTTGACCCTACCCTTTATAACAGTGTTCCCACTCGTGATGCCAGTTTTTGAAAATAAGTAAAATAGAGTTAGAATTACTTGCATTATATGATCTGTTCCTGACGATTTTATAGGAAATTACAGGAGGATTTAGCATTATACCATAAAATTACAGCAAAGGAAATCATGATGACAGTAAAATGGGAGATGATGGAGAATACTATAGGTCAAGGTGACAGTCATTCATCATGTACGTATGATTGGGTCAGGTGCCAATTTATGCCAGCTATACATTTTAAGTGAGTAAAAAAACGAAAATTAAAGTCTCAAAGACAATCTAACATCTTGAAAAGGCGATGAAAGTTTTAGTGGTATTTTAGAAGTAGATTTTAATTTATCTACACTATTTATTTCAAAAACTACTTCTTAACGCTTGAAAATTAATTCCAAACGAATGTGATTTATCACCTCACCTTACAGAGAAAAATCTTACAAAACCTTTAGTACCTAAGTTATTGTGCACGTGAACAAACCAAAGAGAGATACATACGTTATCAACTATCGTAATATGAAGTTGTATGTTAAGTTGGGTTTCAAACAAAAGAAGATACATAGGATCGTGCTATTCGACCAAAAACCCTAGTTGAAATCTTACATCGAATTGAATATTACTCTAAGACAAAAAGCAACAAATGACTTGGAAAAAGATTTTTTGAGATTTATGAATAATTATGTGTAAGGTAAACAGATGGAAAATCTGCAATAGACAACGAAGGTGAAACTATGTGGCGATGAAAAGAAACTGTAAAAAATCCCTGAAAGTTTTATCATTTGCAAGGAGAACGATCAAAGATACAGACTTCGTGTTGGTCAGGTTAAAGAACAAAAACATCTCATTCATGAAATCCATTGATGGTGGCTTCACTCTGCGAGAAATAAGAGAGTGGTTTATATACGACCGCTTATGATGGTAAAATGAGGTTGTTAATAACAGATGCAGATTTGTTCTGGATTTCTGTGGATACAAAAGTATCTTCTTCTTAGCCTCAGGTTTATGTAAAATTATTGTAAATTTTCCCATTTACATTTAAATGTATCATTATCTATGATTGGTACTTTGTGATAGGATATCAATCAGTTCTTAGTTTGCATGCACATTGTTTCCATTTTTTTTTTCTTTCTTTTTTTTTTTTTGCGGCTATCACACATCTCACTCTACTTAATTTACAGATGTATATCTCAATAGCTTCAAAATGAACCACTGTAGTTCAATTTAAAACTAATATTATCCTCCTCTCTTGCTACCTCTATTACTTTTAAATGAACCACTGTGGTTCAATTTAAAACTAATATTATCCTCCTCTCTTGCTACCTCTATTACTTTTATATGTCAGCTTTTTGGCTCTCAAGTAGTTTGTGAATTTAACCTCTTTTTGATTTGCAGTAGCTTAGAGATTTGGTTTGGAATTATTAATTATTCTACTACCAAGGGCCCAACACAAGTGTTGGAGTAAATGCCTAATTAATATTATTTAATATGTCATATTATGTTTCTCCGGTCATCTTTTTCACAGGCGATCCACAACATATATATATATATATATATATATATATATATATATATATATATATATATATATATATATATATATATATATATATATATATGTGTGTGTGTGTGTGTGTGTGTGTGTCATTTCTTAAGGATTATAAATATCTGCCATAGATTCTTTGTATATATATATATATAATCTTGAACTAGTGTATAATTACATTCAAATCGTATTCTAGATTGAAGATATTATATAAATATTTACATATTGTTGACAATACAATCAATACAAGTTTGTGATCACCTCAAAATAGCATTTTGGGAAAGATGCTAAATCTGCAAATTTAATGTTACATTTCTCAGGAAATAAATCAAGATAAGACGTGTTAAAGACAGATCGATATTTCATTCGCCAGACAACAAAGTGGCTTCAGATAATATTGTAATGGTTTTCACCTCAAGGACGAAGCCTGCGTAATCCTTCATTGCTTCGAGAACTCTTACAAATCGAATATATATTCTGTATTCAGTTAGCATAAAGAACGTCTTTGGGCTATTTCAAACAATTGAATTGGACTGTAAAGCTGAATATAAATTGATAACATGCTGTAAATTTGATTGACGGAAGTAAAAGGTACGTTACATTTTGTTTTCTTTTTTGAAGGAAGAACCCATTTCGGAAAAGGGGGTGTGGGAGCAAATAATTGAGCTTCTATTTCACTTCTTGTCCACGGCAAGTTTTATCAGCCCTTACATTGTATTACGGAAACACAAGTTACTCAAATGAAACAACGTCATAAATAAATAAGACTAACTAAGCCGCAAAATAAAAACCACAAAAGTAATCGAATTTCGGACCTTGGGAGGGTACTGGGAGTGCCTTTAAGGAAGTCTCTTTCCCGCCTTGAAGATATTGTTTAATGGGGATCTATGGCATGATGAGTGGGGATTTTTTGGGGTTTGGCAACGTTATGGACAAAGACAAGCGTGCTCCGTTTTTTCCACTGAAGGTCGGTGTTGAAGTTTGTCAAAAATGTGGCTGATATACAAAGATATGTCACTAATATAAAACGATTTACCTGAAACGTTTTTCAAAACCTCGCTCAAACATGCTATTGTAAACATGTGAAGGATAATAACAGAGTTAACAATAAATAAATAAACACGATACAATTTTATTACGAATCAGCTTCAGAATTTTTTTCAATCCAAACAGACAGTCTTGTATACCAAGATTTAATAAGAGTAATAATTGAATATCAGACAAGAGTTGGTATTAGACTAGCAGAAACATTTTTGGAACTCAGTATTTATTCTAAATTGCTTTGCATTTATGAGAAATTGATCAAGGAATTTCCTACTTCAAGATATAAGTGGCTGAGATAATTTGATCAAATAGAAGATGGCTATTAGCAAAACAACTCTCTTAAATACAAACTGACTGTGTCCACAAATAAGCTGGTTTCAGCTAAAGATTCTATACATAAGTACCACTACAAATCAATTTTTATTTTTAAAATAAACAAAAAACAAATTGTATGATAGTAGTAAGTGTTCTTTTTGTGAGCATGTGACTGAATCCATATGTCATCTTTTTGGGGGAATGTGATTGTGTCCAGAGAAAACTCTATGGGCTTGGGAATGCAATATAGGCTCGATGCAATCTTATGCATGTCGCAAGAGGCGACGAATGGAGGCAGCCGTGATCGCTTAGTGGTTAACGCGTGCCGAACTCGCGACCAAAATGGTGCAGGTTACTGTGGTGTTTCTGTGGGCAAGGCTCTTACTGACAGATTATACCTCGGCAATAACTAACCTACTTGTATTGCTGTGCCGTAGAATGCTAATCCAAAACCAAATCCGAGATTTTGGGCAGACTCTTACCATTGATTACTAATAGATGTACTCATATACAACGTGTTTCATTTCTCTCAAGAAATGCGTTGTTTCGTATATATAATAAGCAAGAGGCAGATGATGAATTAAACTTATTATAATGCATGCAAAGTACTATATTTACAAGTGCAAGTTTGGTAATTCCAATTCTCATATATTATATTTTAAACAACCATTAAGGTACAGATATTTAGGAGAAATATATAACGTGTTTAAGCGTTATAAAGGGAAATTTTTTGGAAGGTATGGATGGTTTACAAAAATCAGTTTCAGTAGAATTAGTCTCTCTCTCTCTCTCTCCAGACAATGGTTATTTATATTATAAATGGAAAGTATAACTGTTTATTTTTAACGATTGCCACCTATCAGCATGTTGTTGAAACTGTGTAAGTAATATATGATTTTATTAAGATAAAGACTAGATCATTTCTGTTAAGGAAGGAAAATCTCCAATTCAGTCAGTTCCATACTGAATTATGCAACATATTCTTTCGCTTTCGTTTGTAAAAAAAGAAAAACTTAATATATACTTTCATACTGAGGTGAACCAAGGGCTGTGTCTGTGACAATTACAATTAGAAAGAAAGACAAAGATACAATGTATCATCTCTTTTAGTACATAACCAGGTCCTTGTTGGGTGACATCCATTTTGTCAGAATATTAGAGTGGATTTATTCAAATTATTTCTCGAATCGCAGTTATATTGTTGGTTTTAAAATGCAAATACCTTTATCATTTCCACATGAACATTAGTTCCTTTGACACATTCAGCTCCTGCAACAACTCTAAGTGGCATGGTGTGATAAGCCTTCTTCCACATGCTGTGACATTACTACTGTTTATAATAGACCCATATTGTAAGTTCTTAGCAGAACGTCCAAGCCTTACCCCTTCTGCGCATGTCATGACAAAATGGTAACTCCCAAACAACTTTCTCTAGCCATCCAACCAACTAACGATACGAAATAAATAATAAAAACTTTCTTAGCGAGCAAAATATATGTTATTCAACTCGTTTCATAAATTTCATAAATATACACAAAAAGTATATACGTGTTTTTTTCAAAGTCGGAGGACAGAATGAGTTTGATATGACGTAGGGATATAGCGATTCAGTAATGCCTACAGGTATTCATAAGCCTTATCAAATGAGTTCTTTCCAACGACTAAGATCGAAACACAAATGCGGTTTCGTATTTATTGCATATGTGTTCTAAACATTTTTAGCTTTACAGTATGAATGAAATTCAAAACGAATTGAGATTTATGAAAGATTGATTCGCTGGGTCTAAAGATATCACCGCACGCACGTCAGAGAAGATACCTAAGTAGTTCTATCTGGCTGTCTGATACAGAAATACGGATTGAACACCTGTATCGAACGCCAGACCAACCATGCAAGATTAAATGGGTATGTAGTAAATTAACAAAACTAACTCAATAAAACAGCTTCATGGTCAGTCAGAAGAAAACCTGCGGAGAGAAAAAATAATTTCAACAGTGACTTTGACAACAATACAAAGAGACTATGTATGAACAAAATAACGAAGAAGCAAATACAATTGAGAATTAGCCTTTCTTTTCAGAACTAGATTAGCAGTCGTCAAGAGCATAAAGAAATTTACATTATGATTGCTTAAATGTTGGTGCCACAACCTGCTTTGATAATTTTAATTGCAATGGACATTTTGCATGCAGATACTACGATGACTTATACTTACAGCAGCTAACAGTCTAATAACTCTGAAGGGTGACTCTTTGTATGGGATATCATATATGATAGTCATGAACAATTCTACATTGGGTACAGTCATTACGATGTCTCCTGCTAGAAACACCAACAAAAGAATTCGTGAAAAAGATGACGCTGCTAAAGAGAAGTAATAGCTGCAAAATCCATTGACAACAACCTCTTTTTGCAGCCAACTTGAGAAAACGTTTAGGAAATGTTTTTATTACATGTTCTGCATAACTGGGACTCTTCAGTCACTTAAAATGCTAATTGGGTGTAATTAGTTTATCCTCGCTACTGCATTCGGTTCGAATTCATATGTCCAAGGGTAGCTTAGAAAATTAGTGGGAACAAAGTCCATTTCTTCTTTTAATGATATAACGGAACAAAGCATCTCAAATACTTCAATCTATAATCCATCCCAAATTGCACAAAAACAATTTGTGTAATATTGGTCTGATTCTGACTTGTTCATTCCCGGTACACCTTAAGAGCAAAGCGAAGACCATGATGTTGACTTCTTATCGTTTCCCTATATAATATCATTAAAACTATAGTTAATATTTCACTGTTATTTGTTTTAATCCACCTATCCTTTTCAGTATCACTGTTATTCTTGATGCGATTATCTTGCGAAACCTTGACAAACCAATATAATCCATGCCATAGTAATCATTTATCTTAAAACAGTTATTGCCTATGGAGAGAGAGTTTTGCCTTTTCTCCAGCATGAAAAACGTCAAAGTACAAACTATGTCTGATGTTACAGGGAAGTTAGTTTTTAAAAAATCAAGTTTCAAGCAAACAATACAATAGGTCTTAGATTCTCTGCGTTTTTAGTGACTGTTCTCATGTTTACCATTTTATCAATACCTTTGTATGCATAAATGTAAAGGAGGAAGATGACCCCATATATATGGAAGATGACCCCATATATATATATATATATATATATATATATATATATATATATATATATATATATATATATATATATATATATATATATATATATATATATATATATATCAATGATCAGAGAAATCACATGTTGTCATGAATGCATGTTCATTTGGAAACTCCCTGCGTACATTTTGACTTCTCCCTCCGTTTATTCATATCCTAACGACTTTGTTTTGTATGGGATTTTAGTATCATGGGTCTTAAAAGAGACACTTTTTAATAGATACATATGGTGATACTGTACGTGTTATCTACATCGCGTGTCTGATAATAAAAGCTTTCGTTTCCTTATTTCGTGCTGACCTCATCATATGATCTGACACCGGGATACAAGTGCTATCGGGTCACGTGTGTGTAATAAAGGAAAACATTCTCGTGCTGAGAACATATGGTAATTTGTGAAAGCTACCCATTCTATTCTCACAGTAGTAGCAGCAGTTAAATTTTGAAATAAATTTATTTCAAATTCATTTTGATTTTAACAAATAAATAGTAAGAATGTTTTGCATATTTTGGATAGAGGGCGCTCTATGGTGATCTAAGGAAATTATCATTAAATATGACCCTATGTGAATCTTTCGAATTTAACAGTAAGTATCGCCTTATGGGACTGAATGGAATTTAACAATAAGTATGGTCCCATTGGGAATCTATGGGAATTTAACATTAAATATGACATATTCTCTATGGGTTCTATTGAAGATGTAGCGTTAAAAGCGTCTATAGAAAATAAATAACATGATTGCATGGACCTTGTGTGGATTTAACATGGTGGAACTCTATGAGTCAACATCTACCCTGACTGACCAAGACATATCCTAACTCGCCAACACCTACACCTACAAACTGCAAAACTATAAACAGACGTGTAGTGGTGTGTGGAGGTACAATCATGAAGAGTATCACTTATTGAGCACGCACACCCACCTTCGCTATGCAACATTTGCTCTTTACAAACCAAACAGAGGAGGGAAGGTATGGATATGTAATGCTCACTCAAACACTTGTGGGCTATCGAAAATATCATGTCACAACAATATCGTCACACATAAGTAGTACACGACCTTTTGTTGCTGAGCCACTAATTGATACCAAAGAAACAGACTTATTTAATTTTTCACAAATTAATACCTCCTCCCTCCCGAGATGAAAGAGGGTAAATTAAATAACAATCATAAACCCAAGATTACTGCCGAATATTTTTTCAAACCCATCACATTACCACGTATTAACTGAATAAATACGACATATGCACAAACAGCCTTATTTCCATTGTCAAAAATTAGCAACGTCCAGGGCTTTACAAATCTGCTTGCCCGACGCTCGGAACATTCTATATTTTTGGACTTGTGATTAGGACACTTAGGATTATTTGGACTTATATTCACGTTCTTGTAAGCGTCTTTTGAATTTTCACTTTCATTGTCTAGAAATAAATTGCTTGTTGGTTTTACTTACATTGCTGGTTTCACTTTCTTTCTGTTACAAAGAGAACTTCGGATAGGAAAAGTCAGTCTGCCGGTTTACGAGTAATAAAATGTATATTTTCGAAGTGTTAAAAGTAACAAGCATGACGTTTGCCCGTGGATTAAGTTTTTCAAGATCATTGTTTATATTCCTTTGCACTTGTAAAGTGTTTGTAGAAGAATATAATCAGCAAACAGCCTTGCAAGCGAGTTCAAGTCGTCTGCTATATCGTTAACATAAAATGTAATAGTAAAGGCCCTAATACGGCACCTTTGTGAACCCCAGCAGATAATCGCATCAAGAATAACAGTGAATTTTTACAGAAAACTCTCTGGTAGCAGTTTGATACGTAGCTTTCGAGCCTGATAGAAATTTACAGACAATTTCATATTAGTGAAACTTTTAAACTAACGTTTAATTCATTCTCTATCAAAAGCTTTACTGACATCAAGGAACGTTAAACGCGTGATTTCATTGGAATCAATAGAAGAACATATTTTGTGATAAAGTTCCATTAGTTGATGAGTTGTTGAACGGCCTGGAAGAAATCCAGATTGATATTTATACATCAAATCATTTTTATGCCAAAAATGATATACATGTCTGAATATAATTCTTTCAAAAACCTTGAACGTACAGCTTATTAGAGAAGAGAAATTGGTCTATAATTAGACGATAACATTTTGTCTCCTTTCTTATAAATCAGCATGACATGAGCTAGCTTTCACTGCGCAGGGAACATAATGGTTTCAACTGATTTATTTATATTTGCAACGGCACAGCAATTTTTTTAATATATTTTTTAACAGTTTATGACTAATTTCATTGGGTCCAACGGTTTTGTTTAGGTCAAGACTAGTTATTACATTTTAAAATTTTTTGTATATGTATAATGATGTCAGCAATAACAGTTTGATTTCTAACTTCAAAATGCGGTAACTGTTTAGCATTACTAAGTATTTCTTTGACAGTTATGTTTTGAAATACGGCTACAGTCCCTTTAAACCTTTTATAACTTCCAAATTTTAGTTTTATAAATGCCGAAATTGCTAAAAATGACATGCATGGATCATGCAATAACTCGGAACGGGCTTCACAACTGTGAACTATGGCTCCATGTGTAAATAATAACTGTCCATACATACCTTTCTTACCTTCATATTATCATTTTTAGGCCTGAATGATTAAAAGTAACTAATCAGCTTCAGAAATAAAATAGAAAAAAAATATATAAAGAAAAAAAATAAACAACGAAACAAACACACACACACACACTATTTCTTGAAAATATTCTTTCTAGGCCTACATTTCCAAAAGTAACATGCACACATGATGCAGCAATTTAAAGCACGCTGAGGATGTTGACATTATGTAACAGGCCAGATTTTTCCTTCGAGAAGAACAAACTATTGCTCTAGACACGCCCCCAAAATAGGAAAAAATATAAATATTTTCATGCGTCTAATTTTAAATATTTATATCATGCAAGGCATACATTATTCCTGTACACCGATGAAAACCTCTAAAGATGTGTTCTGATCAAGTTTGATTTTAAAACTTCACCATGTAATTTCTCGAGAAAGACCGCAGTAATTTATAATTCCAAGGTGTTGAGCGCAATTTTTCAAGCAAAGGCTTATTATAAATTACATTATTGCAACATAGCCACTAAATTTGAAATGTCCGGAGAAGATAGGATAGTGTTATTCCACGTGCATTTATAACTTGTCAAACACAGGATTTCATCCGAAAATACATATTACGAAAGGACCCTTCAACCGACCGTAACTCAAGAGCATGGAGAAATTCAGGTAAGTGTCTAAAATGAACACCGATGCGTGCAGACAAAAGTGTCTGCGTGACATTGCAAATTTTAAAGAATAGGCGCGATCCGTCCCCAAACCGTCAATAAATATCAGTTTCAGGTTTGGGGGATGATTTATCAGCCTAGAATAGCAGGCCTTCAGATCGACTTACAAATGAGGATTTTAAAAAACCAAAGATACTAATTGTAAGCAAATTTAGAAAAATCAATAGAAAGGAAAAAGGTACATTTGCGAATAAGAGGGGAGTATCGTGTCCATGTCCAGTTCCTGCTTCTCGTTTTCTAATTTGCTCATATTTTTTTTCTTCTACAAATTGTACAGGCCAATATATCGTAAAATCCTTTGTTTCTAAACGTGGTAAGCGAGTGTATAAGTTAAATGAAAACTCCGAGTAGTGGCGACGAGCAAAAAAACCAGACAAGAATCCCCCCCCCCCCCCCATAACGGGTGAATACTTTTGTTATCAAGCATGAATATTGTTATTGCTCACGAGTTAAATTTAAAAACAGTAGGATTATTGATTTGGTTAATTCCCGTTCATCAAATTCAAATTTTTTTCCGCCATTGATATATATATTTTGACATGTTAAAAATATATTTGCTTAGTGTTACGAATAAAAAAAATATAGTACCCGCCTAATAGGTATTCAGTATAATTGCTACAGATAGAAACATATTTCAAATAAAATCATTAAATCTTACGATACAATGCACATAATCATCAATGTGATCCCCAAATTCCTTCGCGGTATGTCTAAACACTTTTATATTCTTTACCAGCAAATCTAGCGAATCTGACATAAACTGATAACTGTCTATAAAACGCAGATAACCAAGTGAAAATGAAATATTCCTGTTGTTTGGAATGTAACTAATGTCCTGATTATATTTTCCAAAATGTTTTACGATCAAATGTGAGTCACAGCCGCGCGAAGTGGTCGCTTTAGATGAAGATTGCACTGGTTACGGGCTGCACCGCGCTATCAGCCCGTATAATTGACAGCGGTCTCTGACTCGGTCATAACCAAGTGGCTGTTCACATATCCAGCACTTGTCAGATTTCATAAAGTTGTTTCTGTCGTATGCTGTATAAGTTATTTCTGCTGCGGGAATGGCACCAACATTCATCCAGTAAACTGTTTATGAAATGGTCTAAGCAAGTGAGCACCGCGATACAATTTTATGGGGTTGCTAGTTTTCATTTACACAGACCAACTTGTACGAATAGCCACACGGAACGTTATCTTGATATTCTAGCGTGAAAGAACCTTCTGGATTGTTACCATAACCAGGAATGGGGATGGTAAGCGCTTCAAAATCGGCATAAATAATACTGCATGCGATAATAGTTTTGTCTTTATCTGGCATTGCGGCTCTTGTAGTATTAATGCAATCCAGACCATGTTGTACAGGTGTAAAACCATGAAGACATTTTCTGCAGTGGAACACCTTACCCTTAGACTTCTTATACTGACCATTCATAAGCCCGCTAAAGTTTTTGATCCAACAATAGTGACCATCAGTAGTCTCGTTGTGAATGTAAAGCAGGACCGCATTTTGTTTTGCAAGTGACTAATGACAAATGCCGCGGATAAATATTGCCATCGTCCACGCCGAAAACATTGAAATATTATTTTGTGTCTCAAACTTTGGAATATCATTAATCTGAACAGGAAAACTGATGTTAATGAAATACAGCTGGTTTTGGTAAGCCACATACCTGCTCACTCTTTTGGGAGCCTTAGCCGCTGGAAACATCGCCGCCCACATAAAACATTTGTTGTCATTATTTTTGACTGTTTTTGATTCCGGCAGGTAATTCCAAAAGAGATCGTCCACGAAACGGATTATATTTCGAAGTACTTAGGTCGCATCTTCAAACGAAAAGCACAGTCCAGCCAGAAGCTTTGTGTGAAAATGCATCTATCTTTCCTCGTAGGGCATCAAAAGCGTTTCTGACATCAACATCTTTTATGTCAAAGGCGCGCGAACTGGTTTGCTAATAAAATGCGATTCCATTTCATCATCGGTAATCTTTGTGAATATTACCACTACACCAATGGAAAATTTGATACCGGGATGTAAACGCAGCTCAGTTCACAAAATATTTTTATCTCAGGCTTGGTCAAACGCTGAGAAATTGTCAAAGTTCGTCATAAAGATCTTCTCTTAGCCATCAAAAGCTTGTTTGCATTGAGTGAATCTCGTAATTTCGCTCATAATATATAACTAATCTCTTGCATAATTGCTTGTTCGGAAACCGTCATCAACATCGCCTGCTGCAGCCAAGCCGAGAGAACATGCCGTTTGATGCAAGAGACGCTGTGGCGAAATAACATTTCATTATTATCGCAGCTATTGATTCCACCAATTTCATTCAATAGCTTTCACTGCTTGTCAAAGTTCGTCATAAAGATCTTCTCTTAGCCATCAAAAGCTTGTTTGCATTGAGTGAATCTCGTAATTTCGCTCATAATATATAACTAATCTCTTGCATAATTGCTTGTTCGGAAACCGTCATCAACATCGCCTGCAGAGCCAAGCCGAGAGAACATGCCGTTTGATGCAAGAGACGCTGTGGCGAAATAACATTTCATTATTATCGCAGCTATTGATTCCACCAATTTCATTCAATAGCTTTCACTGCTTGTCCGTCAGCAAAACCTGTGTCTTTAGCGGTTTTATCACAGTGAGAGTTAACTCAAAATTCGCATGAGGATTTCTGTAGAAGGTTACAATGACGTCAAGCAGTGTTTCAGGCTGCTCAGAGCAGACGTCTGTAATACAGACAAATGCATGTGGCATATATAACATAATTAGAAAACACGATTTGTTAAGAACTTTGTATAAGTATGTGTGACTCCAATTCAAACGAAGACTGTTATCCGTGATTACGATGAGTTCAACCTAGTGGAAAACGCGCGCCTGCATTACAATACGAGGGCGCAGAAATATATCAGAAAATATGACATCGGAAACAAGTCGGAGCGATTTAATCTGTCGTGAAACAAAACAGTGCGATTTAACAAAATCTTTGACAGACTTATCACGCTAGACCTGCCATGAAGACAAAAGTTCATCAAGTTCGATTACGTATTCAAGAAAATATTTCTGCTCATATGTCTGCCTGAAAAAGCTGCCATGTGCAAACCCGTATCCAGGAAACAAAATATTAGCAGAGTACGACATAATTATTTCTCAGTACTTGCAGTTGGACCCCAGGAATTAAAATCATCTAAGTTGCCGATCGCGCGTCTTAATGACACGCTCTATTCTGAAAACATTTTGCTGTTTATTTTTAATGACTGCTCGCAAAAGATCCTGAAACTAGTGACCTCAACACGTCTAGGTACTTGCTCGTCTAATGTTTTTGTAGTGTTTCCACATCGCACTTTTTTTAGCGTGCAATTGAATCTTTCAACGACAACGGCTTTGACTTCATTGAACGTAGAATATTTATTAAAAAAAATTTGTTCCAGCCAGTTTTATTGCAAAATCCGCCGCCATGATCAACCCAAAGTTTTTTTGGCTTGCTTAACAAAGATGCAAAAACAACTCCTGTCTTATTTTTTAGTGGCAATGATATTCAACGAGTATTTGACGCCATTGTTATTTCTGGAATATTCTTTCATATCTATGAGATCAGCAGATCAGATATCATCAACACCATTAGCAACAACTGTGCGTAGTAAAAAAAATTGTTCTTCTTGCAAGCTTGCTTTGGTCAACAGAGGTTGAGGAATGGAAGTCTGTGGTTGTGACACCAACACCAAGCTTGTACTTTAAGCCTCTAACAAAAGCTTTCTCAAGATGTTCTCTAAATCCCTTTGGCTCTATTGCTGCTAACTCAAAAAGCATAATCTTGTCGCATCGATTTTGTTGCTCTGGAAAGTCGCTGTATCAAATGTCATGCCGCATATCTGTGGCATCAGCTTGATTAGGTTCTTGAGCGGGCAGCGGTTGATCTTTGGAAACTCGCTCGTGCAGCGAATTATAAGGACCGGTATACTTGTATCCTGGAAGAGTCCAACTGCTTTTTGGTTTAGGAAGTTTTCCAACAATTGTGTAGGTCAAAGGCACCACCATATATTCTACGATTTTTTGCAAACAGTACAATGGATAACGATTCTATTGCCTTGAATACAAAATATCGTCAGAACAAGCATGCATATATATCTAGCAAAGCATACAATTGTGTGTCTAAGACAACGATGGGTTGTGCTTCCATGCAACCACCTGAGATAACCTGACAAACCTAGATTTTCTTTGGCTGCAAACAGCGCAGAGCGACTTTTTGAGAGGTCGCCCGTTTTTTTGTTTGAGATTGCATTTCTTCAAAGCTTTCAGTATACTTTCTGCATGATAAGCACCACGAATCTGTCATTATAATTTACGTTCAGACAAAACGTACCTAGAAACTAGCTTGGCATTGTCCAAAGTTGGATAAGCGTTAAAATTGAGTAAGATGTCTAACGCTGGTTTTCCTTTGTATCGTGATCTGATAAAATAAATACAGTAAAGACCACACGTTGAGCTATCCATGTGTTGAAACTGGGTAGAATTATAAACACAGACGCGTCCTGCACTAGAAATATATTTTTTTTAACTGGCATCGCATGGTGGCAGACCAAACGAGTCAAAGAATCGACAGCATCACTATCTGGCTTGTTGACAGTCTCAATCCAGTGCGTTCCAGAATCGTCCAAATAGTTTTCGATGTTTAAGAAAAAACACCGCGAATTTGTTTTTTATATTCTTCCGAGCTTTTTCGATGTCAAAATTGCTTAGCGGCACGTTGTTCCAGGATATTGTAGTCTTCGCGTTCTCTTTTTTTTTTTACCCATTCCACGTACGAAAATATTGCCAATTAGTACAGGCAAAAACGCACCAGCAGTACCAGCAGCAAGCCGCGGTAGAGCGGGTAAGATTCCACCTTGCTTTTTATGTTGCGCTGCAGACAAATCAAGTACAATACCTTTTTATGCCCCTTTTTGTTTTAGCACCTTGTCATGCTGCTGCTTTGTCAACATGAGCTTGTTTCCGCCAGAAGATAATTGTTTTGATGTCAACTTTATCGACAGCGGACAACCACGGGATACAGGCAGCACAATGTTTTACGTTCTGCTGCAACTTCTTTTTATGACATTTCTATCTAGACTGTTAGACAAAACATTTTCTGTGTTGTAATCCTATGCCACTGGTTGCCTTTTCTGTAGCTCCAGATATCGCTCCACTTGCTGCTGCTATTCATAGGAACAGGAAATATTGTTGGCGCCAATGCCGTAATAAATGATAATATCGCTGGAAAAGCGGTGCCCATGCGAGATATTTGTTTGGCAGATAATCTCATGGTCATTGCTGCATTAAAATTTGAATAGCATTCTTTTTGTTAGCGCGAGAGCGTGCTGTCGTTGGTGCAGCTGACTGTTTCCAAATCTGATGGTTAAGCCCACTTTTTTCTGTTCAACGAAATGTAGTTGTGATGCCGTCCAAAAAACTTTGAAGTATAACGCATTATAATAATTGTTTTAGACAATAACTCATCTTAGCACTAAGTGCATCAAATGTGAGAAATCTGTTTGCGGTGATCACAGAATAAAAATAATAGTTCGCGGCTACTGCTGGTTGGATGGTCCACTTCGCATCTGCCATAGAAGCTGTGTGCGTTCTCTGTGTTTGGAAACGTCCAAGTGATAAATAGTGTACACGTTTTCAAATTCTCCTAGAGATATCCGTGTTCCTGTATCGACATCCTGGTATTTATGTATAACTTTCTAAAGCAATATAGTACGCGCGATAATAATTTCTGCCGGTTTCTCTAAAGTCGCATTCCATTTCGCGTTCAGGATATTGTCTGCTATTGGCTCTGACAGCAATACGAGTCAACCCAATGTTGTCAAAAACCTGGTTGCTTTCCTCTTGGTGTTCATCTCCTATAGACCGTTGAAAGGCAACATTCCATTTCGCGTTCAGGATATTGTCTGCTATTGGCTCTGACAGCAATACGAGTCAACCCAATGTTGTCAAAAACCTGGTTGCTTTCCTCTTGGTGTTCATCTCCTATAGACCGTTGAAAGGCAACACAGATGTGTATAGGTAACTCGCTGCCAGCAAACGTAGCTATTTTTCACGTGACTGTTCAAAATACAGTTTCTTAATAAACCTGGATAAAATGTAGCGTGTGATAAATGGAGGGCGTTATCTTTGGCATCCAAAGTGATAACATAGTACAAATTAATTTTCGATTAACACCACCAACTTCATAATTAATCGGCTTTTTCCAAAACCAGTGTGTGCTAAACACCTCTGAAAACCGAATCTATGTGGAGGCAAAAATCAAAAATGAAGCTTAGCAGCAAGAGCATGCATATTTCATTATGACTATCATTGATTTATCATACTGCAAAACCGAGATTATAATTTCCAATTTCTGGATAGACAAAAGAATTGCGAAATACTCAGAAACTGCATCAAGGAGAACTGCATTGCCTTGCTTATATTCTTTGGCATCTGCTTGATTGCTCGTATCCTTGTACCAGCACATATTTGTTGAGGAACTTCTACTGTGGTCGTCGCTCATCGAAATTAAGTTCAGGATGGTGCTGGCAGCAGGCAGATACTAGATAATGTCCTCAACTGTCTGATTATTAATTTGATATCGCGCCGTCTTAAACAAGCTCCATCCATTATTTGTTAGCGCTACCTGTGCACCGGCAGGAAAAGTGGCAAGTGCAGCAGCATTGGTATGCAAAAATCATCTGACTTCAAATGATATTAGTGTAAAGATTTACCATATGGGGCTATGTGTGGTAGCAAGTAAACGTATCACGCGTATCAATAATTATTGTGCCAGGCCTATTCACGTGATTAGAGTCCTTGTCCAAATACCCAACACTCGCTCTCTTATTCTGTGGTAGACTCATCAATTGGCGCCTCAACAAAAAGCTTGAAGTATTCTGGAATAAACCGTGACGTGCTTATTTATCATTGTTACACAATATTCTTCTTTGGACCGGATCCTGCTATAATATTTGACACTGCCGATCTAGTGTTGGCTCTTCTTCTTTTGTTGGTGCAATTTCCTTGATGACTTCTTTGACAGGCTCTAATGCAACAGGCGACTTTAGCACAACAGATTGTTGCAACACAGGTGCAGGCGCTGGTGTTCCACTAATTTTGTCAGCAACCTTTTGTATAACTGCTGTTCCTATTGCTGAAGCAGCGACTTTTGCGGCATCATAGGCAAGTGGAGAAACCTTCTTGATTATGCCAGGCACTGCTCGAGGAGCAGCTTTGAGAACAGAGCTAACATAAATCCTCCTACGATCTTTTTGCGCTTAATTCGTCTTGGCTTCATTGATACAACCCGATTACATAGTTTTGGCTAGCGCTCTAAGATGCAGATACAATGCATGCTATTGACATTATTGATCGGATAATAGATGAGGGGCGATAGCTTTACTGTCGTGAGTGGTCCTGGTGTTGCATTAGGAATAAAGATATTTATGACATGGCTATGGCCGCCTGGTACTGCTGGTACTTCTGGTGCGTTTTTGCCTGTACTAATTGGCAATATTTTCGTACGTGGAATGGGTAAAAAAAAGAGAACGCGAAGACTACAATATCCAGGAACAACGTGCCGCTAAGCAATTTTGACATCGAAAAAGCTCGGAAGAATATAAAAAACAAATTCGCGGTGTTTTTTCTTAGGATAGGCTGCCCATCAAAAAACATCGAAACCTATTTGGACGATTCTGGAACGCACTGGATTGAGACTGTCAACAAGCCAGATAGTGATGCTGTCGATTCTTTGACTCGTTTGGTCTGCCACCATGCGATGCCAGTTAAAAAAAATATATTTCTAGTGCAGGACGCGTCTGTGTTTATAATTCTACCCAGTTTCAACACATGGATAGCTCAACGTGTGGTCTTTACTGTATTTATTTTATCAGATCACGATACAAAGGAAAACCAGCGTTAGACATCTTACTCAATTTTAACGCTTATCCAACTTTGGACAATGCCAAGCTAGTTTCTAGGTACGTTTTGTCTGAACGTAAATTATAATGACAGTTTCGTGGTGCTTATCATGCAGAAAGTATACTGAAAGCTTTGAAGAAATGCAATCTCAAACAAAAAAACGGGCGACCTCTCAAAAAGTCGCTCTGCGCTGTTTGCAGCCAAAGAAAATCTAGGTTTGTCAGGTTATCTCAGGTGGTTGCATGGAAGCACAACCCATCGTTGTCTTAGACACACAATTGTATGCTTTGCTAGATATATATGCATGCTTGTTCTGACGATATTTTGTATTCAAGGCAATAGAATTGTTATCCATTGTACTGTTTGCAAAAAATCGTAGAATATATGGTGGTGCCTTTGACCTACACAATTGTTGGAAAACTTCCTAAACCAAAAAGCAGTTGGACTCTTCCAGGATACAAGTATACCGGTCCTTATAATTCGCTGCACGAGCGAGTTTCCAAAGATCAACCGCTGCCCGCTCAAGAACCTAATCAAACTGATGCCACAGATATGCGGCATGACATTTGATACAGCGACTTTCCAGAGCAACAAAATCGATGCGACAAGATTATGCTTTTTGAGTTAGCAGCAATAGAGCCAAAGGGATTTAGAGAACATATTGAGAAAGCTTTTGTTAGAGGCTTAAAGTACAAGCTTGGTGTTGGTGTCACAACCACAGACTTCCATTCCTTAACCTCTGTTGACCAAAGCAAGCTTGCAAGAAAAACATTTTTTTACTACGCACAGTTGTTGCTAATGGTGTTGATGATATCTGATCTGCTGATCTCATAGACATGAAAGAATATTCCAGAAATAACAATGGCGTTAAATACTCGTTGAATATCATTGCCACTAAAAAATAAGAAAGGAGTTGTTTTTGCATCTTTGTTAAGCAAGCCAAAAAAACTTTGGGTTGATCATGGCGGCGGATTTTGCAATAAAACTGGCTGGAACAAAAAAATTTTTATAAATATTCTACGTTCAATGAAGTCAAAGCCGTTGTCGTTGAAAGATTCAATTGCACGCTAAAAAAAAGTGCGATGTGGAAACACTACAAAAACATTAGACGAGTACCTAGACGTGTTGCAGTCACTAGTTTCAGGATCTTTTTGCGAGCAGTAATTAAAAATAAACAGCAAAATGTTTTCAGAATACAGCGTGTCATTAAGACGCGCGATCGGCAACTTAGATGATTTTAATTCCTGGGGTCCAACTGCAAGTACTGAGAAATAATTATGTCGTACTCTGCTAATATTTTGTTTCCTGGATACGGGTTTGCACATGGCAGCTTTTTCAGGCAGACATATGAGCAGAAATATTTTCTTGAATACGTAATCGAACTTGATGAACTTTTGTCTTCATGGCAGGTCTTGCGTGATAAATCTGTCAAAGATTTTGTTAAATCGCACTGTTTTGTTTCACGACAGATTAAATCGCTCCGACTTGTTTCCGATGTCATATTTTCTGGTATATTTCTGCCCCCTCGTATTGTAATGCAGGCGCGCGTTTTCCACTAGGTTGATCTCATCGCAATCGCGGATAACAGAGTCTTCGTTTGAATTGGAGTCACACATACTTATACAAAGTTCTTAACAAATCGTGTTTTCTAATTATGTTATATATGCCACATGCATTTGTCTGTATTACAGACGTCTGCTCTGAGCAGCCTGAAACACTGCTTGACGTCATTGTAACCTTCTACAGAAATCCTCATGCGAATTTTGAGTTAACTCTCAATGTGATAAAACCGCTAAAGACACAGGTTTTGCTGACGGACAAGCAGTGAAAGCTATTGAATGAAATTGGTGGAATCAATAGCTGCGATAATAATGAAATGTTATTTCGCCACAGCGTCTCTTGCATCAAACGGCATGTTCTCTCGGCTTGGCTGCAGCAGGCGATGTTGATGACGGTTTCCGAACAAGCAATTATGCAAGAGATTAGTTATATATTATGAGCGAAATTACGAGATTCACTCAATGCAAACAAGCTTTTGATGGCTAAGAGAAGATCTTTATGACGAACTTTGACAATTTCTCAGCGTTTGACCAAGCCTGAGATAAAAATATTTTGTGAACTGAGCTGCGTTTACATCCCGGTATCAAATTTTCCATTGGTGTAGTGGTAATATTCACAAAGATTACCGATGATGAAATGGAATCGCATTTTATTAGCAAACCAGTTCGCGCGCCTTTGACATAAAAGATGTTGATGTCAGAAACGCTTTTGATGCCCTACGAGGAAAGATAGATGCATTTTCACACAAAGCTTCTGGCTGGACTGTGCTTTTCGTTTGAAGATGCGACCTAAGTACTTCGAAATATAATCCGTTTCGTGGACGATCTCTTTTGGAATTACCTGCCGGAATCAAAAACAGTCAAAAATAATGACAACAAATGTTTTATGTGGGCGGCGATGTTTCCAGCGGCTAAGGCTCCCAAAAGAGTGAGCAGGTATGTGGCTTACCAAAACCAGCTGTATTTTATTAACATCAGTTTTCCTGTTCAGATTAATGATATTCCAAAGTTTGAGACACAAAATAATATTTCAATGTTTTCGGCGTGGACAATGGCAATATTTATCCGCGGCATTTGTCATTAGTCACTTGCAAAACAAAATGCGGTCCTGCTTTACATTCACAACGAGACTACTGATGGTCACTATTGTTGGATCAAAAACTTTAGCGGGCTTATGAATGGTCAGTACAAGAAGTCTAAGGGTAAGGTGTTCCACTGCAGAAAATGTCTTCATGGTTTTACACCTGTACAACATGGTCTGGATTGCATTAATACTACAAGAGCCGCAATGCCAGATAAAGACAAAACTATTATCGCATGCAGTATTATTTATGCCGATTTTGAAGCGCTTACCATCCCCATTCCTGGTTATGGTAACAATCCAGAAGGTTCTTTCACGCTAGAATATCAAGATAACGTTCCGTGTGGCTATTCGTACAAGTTGGTCTGTGTAAATGAAAAGGTGCTCACTGCTCAGACCATTTCATAAACAGTTTACTGGATGAATGTTGGTGCCATTCCCGCAGCAGAAATAACTTATACAGCATACGACAGAAACAACTTTATGAAATCTGACAAGTGCTGGATATGTGAACAGCCACTTGGTTATGACCGAGTCAGAGACCGCTGTCAATTATACGGGCTGATAGCGCGGTGCAGCCCGTAACCAGTGCAATCTTCATCTAAAGCGACCACTTCGCGCGGCTGTGACTCACATTTGATCGTAAAACATTTTGGAAAATATAATCAGGACATTAGTTACATTCCAAACAACAGGAATATTTCATTTTCACTTGGTTATCTGCGTTTTATAGACAGTTATCAGTTTATGTCAGATTCGCTAGATAAGCGGTCAAGAATATAAAAATGTTTAGACATACCGCGTAGAAATTTGGGGATCACATTGATTTTGTGACGCGCAATGGAATCTATCCTTGGGATGCAGTGCTCAAGTGTTCTATGGTGCGGCTAGAATTGGTCGATATTCGCTTTTTCATCGAAAAATGACTTCGCGGTGGAATTTCAGTGATCTCTAACAGACATTCTGCACCCAACAGCAAATGTCTACCAAAATATGATACCACTCAGCCATCCAACTACATTACCTGCTTACAGTTTGATAATCTATAACACTGGGCTATGTCACAAAGATTACCAGTGAGCGGCTATTCTTGGATGCCACAAGAGTGTTTTACCGGAGCGATGTTGCTGGAATTCATGACCTGCGCCACTCTCGCTAGAAAATATCCCACAAGGCTATGTTAAGTCTTCATACGCTAATTCATAAGGAAAAACTTGGTGTTGCCAATATTATTGTTCCAAAGCTAATTCCAAACCGAATGGAAAAGAAGTGGTATGTCATTCGCTGCAGAAATATGAGACAGTATCTTGATCTGGGCATATATGCAGCTGATTACAATTCATTGTGTGATAAAATTCAAACAAGAGGCCTGGATGAAAGACTACATCAACTTTATTACGGACAAATATAAAAAAGCCTTAAGCGAATTTGAGAAGGATTTGGCAAAACAATGGAAAATATTAGAAAGCGAGTCAACATAGAAATAGTCAACAAACAAGAACAGCTTGACAAATGTGTTGTAGATCCCGGTTTAGTCGCGATGAAAATATTTCATGAAAATTGAGTGGCGATTCATCGAGAAAAAGAAAATGGTGTTGTTCTCAACATTTACTTCTGTTTCTCTATTTTGGAGCTTTCAAAATTGCTGATGTATGATATTCATTATGGCCAGGTTAAACAAAAATATGGTGGCAAGGCCAAATTTCTTTTTACTGACACACATTCACTATACTTTGAAATCGAGACCGACGATATTTACGAATACATGTTTAATTCGAGGGAGCTATTTGACTTTTCTGAGTATCCCAAAAATAAAAATCTTTACAATGAAGACAACAGAATGGTGATAGGCAAGTTCAAAGATGAGACTAAATCAGTTCCGATTGTCGAATTTGTTGGATTAGGAGTTAAGATGTATTCAGTCAAACTTGCCAATGATGGTGCTAAGAAACGTGCAAAGGCCATCTAAAAGTTGTCCTCAAAAATGTTATCACACATGAAGATTATTTTAAGGCACTCGCTGGTGAAAAACATCATGCAAACAATGAACACAATTAGATCCGATCACGGCGTTTTGTATTCAGCGGCATTAAACAAGATAGAGTTGTCTGCGTACGATGTCAAAATATGTTTTTGATGATAAAAAAAACAGACATCTTCAGAGAATTAAACCTCACTTCAGTCGACATCATTTGCTACTATTCCGCTGATTTCTGCTTGACTTTTTGCGCACTTACAAATCGTTCCTAAACAGGTCTTAGATCCATTATTATGCACAGACGCTTGCATTCAATTAGAGTTTTTATCTAAAAGATAATATATCGATATAAAAAATGGCTCGATTTTCCAATTAGACGTTTAAAATCATCTTATATGACCTATATATCGGATGACAAAATATGTTTGACCTCTATATAGAGTTTTTGTGTAATCTTATATATAGGATGACACAAAATTGTAGCCCTCTAAATGTTAGTAGGAGAAAGTAGTATTTATAAACACCGTTCCGAAAACACTAGTATGATTTTCCAGTCTCGTCATCGCTTTCACTCAGCCTCACCTGAAAAATCATAATTGTGTTTTCGAGAACGGTGTTTATGCATACTGCTAGTGCACACTGGCTCGGTGGAAATATGACTCACACGAGTATAGCTGTGGAAAGGTCTATTGTCTCACGGGGCAGGCAACTCTGTTGTGGTATTCGAGTTGGAGTCCAATCCGGGACCCTGAAGCAGTTAGGGGTACCGCCTTACCTACGATGCGAATACGACCGAGGCCGTTCACACTAGCGATAGGATGCAGGTGGATTAGCGCTTACGATATGTTCCCTATCTGCTGAGGAACTAAAATATTTAGCAGGGCTAGCACCCGATTAGAGACTGGGCTTTTGCAAAACTATTCAAAATTACCTGCAACTATATTGCCCGTGGACATGGCTACAGGAATATAATCAAGAGTGCCATATCCAAACTGAAGCAGATTGTACACGAATTAGAGAGAAAACAATAGTATATATAATGTTTGACTTTGACTCAAGACGAATAATGGCTGCTTATTATATCGTAGATGACGCCACAGTAAAATCTCCACCAGGCTCCAACACAGAGATGTCCAATTAATGACTTCAGAAATCAAAAACATTAAATGGTACCCACAAATGTGTCAAGGACGCCCTCAAGATGATCTACCAAACATCGAAAGAAAATTCAGAACTTTTACGCAGATATTGCCATATTATTAGAAAATTCCAGACGCATTTTAGGAGAAGAATACAACAAACTTAGCAACTAAATATGTTTGCATGAAGTTGTCAAAATCAGGTTTGAGGAAAGTTTAGTTTAATGTAAAATATATAATCTATGCAAAGCAATTATAGTGCGAACGAACAAGACGATGGTTACTATCCACATGAGCTTAATTTTTTATGATCTTAGACGCAAGATGTCAGTCACCTCTGCCTATGAATTTGTGAGGGATACTCTTGACATCACTTGGAAACTAGCAAAAACAAATAAAGAGTACTTTTTTTGTTACGCTAAAATAGCCATCGAGTTAAATCAAGCTCTGTGCTAGAAGAATGAATAGAATCCTTGTGGAACATTTTTAGCGTTTTCCGATACTGCTGCTAGTAGAAATTATAGTTACTGCATGTCTGGGTATCTAACTTCCATCCATCCCATCCATCCAGCAACCCATACGTCTAACCATCCGTGTATGTATATATGTTTCATTTCAGAACGTCTGCATTTATGAATGAATGTACACGCGTAGCTATGTATTTATCTACGCAAGTTCGAACGCTACTACGTACGTATGTTTGTATATATGGAAGGATGTATCTATCTTTTTTTTTCTTTGTACCTCTGTATTTCATCTTAACTCTAGTTAGCCATCTAGGAAACTATAGTAGGTGAGTGCATTTTTGAACTGCTTAATACTTGACAAGTTTCATGAAGCAGAATTGTAGTAAACTTCTGACTAAAACAATTCAACTAAAAAGTCCATCTTTTTCATTTTGAAGAAAAATGAAATCTAGAAATTAAAATGCTAACGATTGCATTGACTTCTTCCCGAGATGAAACTATCCTCCCAAAACTAGAAATACTTGCATAGCAGCCACATGCATAGTTTCTGTACCATCTAGAAATACTTGCCTATCTTCAGTAGGCAGCCTAGAACCAAAGACAATATATCCAAATAATTTGGCTCGAAAACCCATCGATACATCAATAATATAGAATCGAACTTTTTCATATCTTGTTTAAAAAAACAAGATATTATTTTCCTTAAACAAAATAATATTCTGTTTAAACAAGATACTCTTTCGTTTAAACAAGATATTATTTCGTTCAAACTAGATGATATCTTGCTTAAACGAAATATTAGTTTTGTTTAAACAATATATTATCTTGTTTAAACACAATATGAAAAAAACCTCAATAATTTTGGACGATACTCCAAAAGTAATATAAGAAAATGACAGGTTTCAATCCCGAAGCGAGATGATTGTAATTGACAACAGATCTAAACCTCCAAGATATCGAAAGCGATCAAGTGTGTCCAATTTATCGATACTTTCATGAATTAAATCTTACAGCATGTGAATATTTAGCCCATTCTAATTTGACAAAACCATTACATTTCTCCAGTGGAGCAACCTATATCTTTAGTTGAGCAAGCCAGTCGATAATCCGATTTCCCTTCAGGATCCACGGCTGTACCTAATTGAAATTCGGCCCTCAAGCAAACAATGGCATGTTCTTCAATGGAAATGAAGTGGAAATCAAATCATGTCTCGGGTCTGTCAGATTGAATTTTGAGGTTATTCTTATCTAGCGAAGGTTTTTTGTAAATGTATTTAAGGTCCTAAATGATTCTGGACATATGCTTCTTCTAACCATAATAAAACGAGATATGAGATTTAGGATTTGAATTGAACAAAGGAAGAAGATAAAAAGAAGAAAAATAATGATGAACATGAAATGTCTGACCCAGAAGAGCCCCTTAAAATGAAATAACCCTTTAAATACAAATATACCGATTATCCGACAAATACCTTTCGTAAAATTTAAACGTTGTTGACTTCTTCAGAAATAGGGAAATGATCCGAAACAAGTCCCAACAACTTAGGTGTATCTCTCCATGACAAATATACATGTAGCATAATGCGTTGAACATGCAGCGTAGCAATACATCACTCAGAAGAATAAAACATCTCAGTTTTAAAAAAATTACATAAGATTTAGGTCCGAAAGGTCGAAGCTTGGCTTTGGCTTCGACATATCTTGTTTGGTTTGCTTTGGTTTTGTGTTTCACGGCACAGCAACACGAGTAGGTCATTTAGTGACGTAACCATTAGAGTAGAGTGTCTTACCAAAGGACACACCACGGTGCCCTGCCCTGGCTCATCAAATGATAGGATTCGAACCCGAACCCCTTCGGTCGCGAGATCGGCATGCTAAACACTGAGCCGCTGCTAAAAAGAACTCTCTCTCTCTCTCTCTCTCTCTCTCTCTCTATATATATATATATATATATATATATATATATATATATATATATATATATATATATATATATATATATATTGTTTTCTTTAACAATAAAATATTACTAGACCAGCCAGACTCAATGGAACTATTTCACAACTTAAAAAATCACTAGGCAAGTAAGACAGTGAAGACAATTAGCAAAGCGAAATGGTAAATGCGGTGACGTGAACACAAAATTATATCCTTGAATCATGCGCCATGTTTCTCGCGACCTAACGCGCTTGTTTCGAGATAATGACGTCATCAACTAGGTCACCAGCGTTCTTCAAGAGTGACAGCAAGTATTTAACAAGAAAATCAGACAAAATGAGATTTAAACAGGTAATTTCATGCAAAAAAACATTCAAAATGAAAATCTATATTTTGACTACTACCTTATTTCTGTCATACATTTTCGCCTTGAATTTTGTATTATGTGCGGATAGGTCCGCTGATTACATGTTGGCTTGGTTTACATTTCTTGAACAGGAAAACTCACTTTGGGAATTTATACAACGGCAAAGCCAATGTAAATATTTGGTTTTAATCATGTGGGGTTCTTATACAACGCAAGAAAAATTTACGCTGGAAAATTATATTCACTATGGACTTTTTGTTTCAGTATTGTCTCATAATAAACATACATTCTACATCAAAAGACATTGAATCTATTATAATAAAATGTGTATCCATTCACCAGTGTATATTTTTTATTTTCTCTCTCCCTCTGTCTCTCTTGTCTCTCTTCTCTCTCGATTCATGTATTTATATATAGTAAAGAACAAGCAAGCAGTAATGTTAGTGCACAAACTGCATCTAGAATTAACGGAAAAAAAGTTTCATTTTTAAATTTTTTTATATATTTTTTTATTTCAAAAACACGGAGCCGCTTTAAACTAATAATATCCATACCTTGGCCTAACTGGCACATTCTGGTCATATGCCACGAGACTTTATAGTCAGTGGCACGAACCCTGGATGCAATTCCGGAAATAAGTAAACTTACACATCTTTGGAAAAACGGTAATTCTGAACTAATGTACATGAATGCCAAAAATTTTTTTAACGATGAATAAATGAAGTTGATATAGTTTAACACTTTCTATGGTTATTTGAATAGATTCTCACAATATTATAACGAACGCGTTAAAATTCACGTTAAGGGCACGAAATATGGTGGATTCAAGGATATATTTAAAACTTCTTGTGTTGTAAAACTCTTTTCACCCAGCAGTTGAAGTTGCCGCCTTTGAATTTTTCGTGGGAATTATCTATAATATATCTTTCTCTCCGACATATTGGCCAAATGGCTTAATCATGCATATTGTTTGGATTTCAATATCGTCAGTTACTTTTATTAGTTTCCATTGTACATATTTGGGCTGTTGGACTTTGTCCAATTTCTGAGGTTTCTCCTACATCTTCTCTCGGTCTTTAATTTTTCTATCCTGAAATTCAAAGGTTATATTTGACGCAGGAACAGTATGTCTATTTGCTAAGTCATTGGCGTTTAATTTTTTCAATAAACGAGATCATCCGGCTTATTTCTATATTGAAACTAGGTACTAAAAGTTTTGAACCATCACATTTGGTGATCTTCAAATCATCTGCCTATGGGATCTGATACACATATCACCCTTACCATCTCTGTGCATATGTTGTACATATTTACTTACAAAGTCCAAGCCCACTTTAAAACCAGAACTATTAATAGCTCATGTAATGTAACTTTGTTATCGTTCTATAGATTATTAACCTGTATCAAATTGTCAGGGGACGTGATCATCAAACCTACTCTGTGTGTGTGTGTGTTTTAGGTTTTTTCATATTTTATGTATCTTAACGTAGATAAATTGTCCTTCTTCCTAATTGTTAAACCTTGCGATTTTCATCGTTGCTGTTATAGGGCTCTGTTTTCTTTTCTCCATATGCCATGTACTCTTGGTTTTATTCTCTGTTTTCTTCTGTCCATGTTGTTTTGTTCTTTTTTTTTTTTTTTTCCTGTGGTCTACCGTATTCATTATTTAAAGGTTTTCAGCAACTACTAGTTCTGTAGAAAGTCAGTTAATTTTTCGTGTACTGCTCCACATAGAGGACTCGCCTTCCAATCCATTGGTTTTATTTACCCAATTGAATCTCATATTATGCTTCACTACATAAAGTAACATTGAAAGATGATTTGTAAGTAACCTGTGAACATCATGAAATCATGCTGAGTTAACTTAATCATAGAAATTGCACATAAATGGGAAATATAAAAAAAATCAAGACTGACAAAATCACCAGAGAAGGTAACTTCACAAAAGCCTAAAGATCAACCAAGAGTCTAACTGAATAGACGACTTGGAAAACGTTCAAATGTGTTTTGAAAATACCAAAGCTGAACGTTTAACAGAAGAGGTAGAAAAGTATAAGGTATCACAAAAATAATGAGATTATTCCAAGTTAACGATGCTCAAATAAAATATATTGTCTAATAGGTGGTGGTTTAGCTGTCTTAGGTATCTTGTTCATTAGGTCAAAAGCAACGTTGTTTCTTTATAGAGTCATCAACATTCAGTTGGAAAATTTGTTAAAATTAATAATAAACCATCAATAAAATCACAGCATCAAAATACAACCATGCATGAATCTTACAGCCCAATCGTTGAAATGTTTGAACAGTTAATTGGCTAATAAACAGCATATCATTTACTTACAGATAAATGTCGATTGAAGCAAAACAAATTATCAACACGATTTGCCAAGCAACAATAAACTCTGTTCTTACAATAAGTAACGTACAACATGATAAACATGGATATTAAAGAAACTGTTAAGCTAATTATTCTAGTTTGTTTTAGCCAGTTTACAAATTTACTATCACTTGCACAGGACCGTTCCCATATAAACGAGTACTTCTGGATAAAAGATATGCATTTTTGTTATAAGAACAAGCCAAAGGAAAATGTTAAAAATGCAATAGTGCACCATCTTCCATTGAAAGAGACTAGCAAGTCTGGTACAACTTAAAGACTGTGATCTGCACATGTTCTCCTAGCACAATTTAAGCTGTATTTTCCCTGTATAACTATGAAAAAGACACCATTTGCACCTTCTTTATATCCTACATTGCCGACTGACAATCATGTTACTGCACGATTTCCAAAATAAATGAAATTAAAAATTAATTTGAACACTACAGAGGTATTAGAACGACTTGCAAAGTGTCATACAGTGGTTTGAACTGGGTGGAGGTCAGCATGGCAACAGTTTCATGTGGCATGGTTGGAAGAGCAGCTTCATGAGACGTTACATGAATAGAAAGTAGACATTTCAGCATTGTCAAGATTGTTTGTAGGATGAGTCTAACTGTTGCCAACATTATAACTGATTGCAATGGTAAAAACTAGTCAATTAATTCTTATAAAGACGCATTCTTCACAGTTGTTCGCTCGACTAAGACAATGAATCTTACACGACCTCTCACAACACTTGGTTCAAAAACCTACAACAAAAAATGTAAAGCAAACTACTACGTAGAACTTAATATTAGTTCTTTTCTTGCGGATACTTGATTTGTTTTAGTTTAACTTTCTTGGTCATTTTCCAGAATTGGTTTGCTCGTATCAAGCTTTAAATTAACAAATTATTATTGTATTCATCCATCTATGCATTTTACCATCTATCCTATTACCCTTATATACTAATCACTTTCAATCAAACTCTCTAATAAAATGTGAAATATGTAATCAACTGACTCACATCATTTCTCATCTCATCACTTACAATAAATATATATATGACTACTTGCATTTAGGCGTGTTAGTTGCAAACATCAATATTTTGATCTCTATCTTATATCTGCATTATTTGTTCTTTATTTAAATCTCATGATCTATCAGTTAATTTGAGTATAGAAATACTTGTGTGCATGGAGCTTTTCACCTACAGGCTCTTACAACAGATGTGTTCAAGCAGATGTGTACATGATATCATTATAACTCCGGTAACAAATGATAATATATACCAAACTGCCTTCCTCCTATCTTTCAAGAGTTAAATAACGAAATTTGTTCTTTTTTTCCACCAAATATACCACTGAAAAAAGTATACATTTTATCAAGCATGCTTGGTTCGTGTTACTCCTGTAACCCTTTAAGGACCATAAGATAATATAATTATTGATAGCTGACTGCTGTGGAAACGGAAGAGAGCTTCTAATGCGGTACCAGAAGATAATTAAGAAATGCAATTTGCTAGAAACAGAGATGCTACTTATTATATGATTTTATAAGATGCAAAACAATTAAATTTGTGATTAAGTAGCAAACAGCATCTCTTAAACATCTCATGGCACTGCACAGCATGAAATGTTTGCTCAAGGAGCAGAAGATCTACTTGTTATAGAATTTCGTATGTGCATCTATACATTTTATGGTTTTCATAAATAGACATTAGAACAAACATCAGCAAATGTTTTTATCACATAAGCTGAATTTAACACTACTTAAAGGTGAATTATGCATTATAACGTGACGAGATCACTGCCTTAAATCCTAATCTTAAAGGGATATATATATATATATATATATATATATATATATATATATATATATATATATATATATATATATATATATATATATTTAATGACATGTACGGATATACACAAGGGAATGTATGTATATAGAAAAAATCTGTTATTTAGTTGAATATAATATCACAATATTACAGTCAATATATGATTGATGCCCTTATGTTATGGAGTTTCACAACCTAAATGTTTCAGCGAGAAGTCCAAGTGGTTATAACAGCTACATTTATAGGCAATTTTGTCTTAACAACTGAAGATATATACGATGTACCGAAGAAACAACTGAAATTATGAATTAAAATGACATCCCGTTTTCTCATTTTTTTTATCACTAAAAGCATCGTGCTGAATTATATTTTACAGTATAAAATATTTTAAAATATATATATATATATATATATATATATATATATATATATATATATATATATATATATATATATATATATATATAATGAAAGACAAAGCACAAAAACATCTTTAATATATTTAGGTAATTAAAGTTAATAGTGAGTTAAATAGAAAAAGAGACAATATGGTTTTGTTGCTGATTTTAAGTACATCTTTCGCAGATACTTATCATGTCACTAATGGATCAAAACAAAAAGTCTCTTTTCACGATGAAAGCAACATTTTCTCTCGACAGTTGGCATTCTAAACGACAATATTTTATAAATGGTCGCTATATAATATAGAAAACAGAGGTACTTTCCTGCAGAGGCACTGAGTCATAGGTGACATTCGTGTTACACAATCCCATTCTGGAGTTTTTGATCTATGTTTAACGGAACTTGATTTCTAAAACCTATAACATAATAAAAGTGCTTTGACAGGAAAGCTCTAGGCACAATTTCCTGCTCATCGTTGTTGCCCATATGTGTAAGCATTTGCGATCGTCCAGCAAAGATTATTTTTGTTTTTTAATGGTATTTCGCTGTCCTCGACATCAACGATATCTATGCTATGTGCCTCTACGAACTGAGCTACTATTTCTAGCCTCGAGATTCAGACACATAATCAAGTGAGTAAGGTCTGAATGACTAGAGAAACTGAAATGGCACCTATGCAACATAAATGTTCAGTATCGACTCCACGTTAGTGACTTCGGAGAATTCAAGTAATTTAGACTCGTTCACCTGTGACTGTCACAAACGTTCCTTAGTACACTGTTGAACTAAATTCCAGAGGCGTTGGCATTTTGATGATGATTTCTCATCCATGTACAATTTCGTGTGTTGATATATTTATCTTATGTTATGTCACTTCACCTTTATATTGAATTTCGACACAGCAATCCCTGTTGCAAAATTAAATCATGAATTTTATAGTTACTTCTTTTCCTTTCTGATATCAAATCCTTCTATTGTTACAACACTGATGATGTTTTTTATTCACATTCTTGCGTGTATGATCACCTCTTCTTTTATCCAAAGTACTACATATCCTATATTTCCATCACTGAATCATTTGACAATGAAATATTTTTACCGATTCCCTCTGGTCTCCTTGCTGGGTATAGTCGTACTGCCCGGGATTAAAGTCGCCTTGTTAAGCAGCACATCTGGGGAAAATGTTAGGTATATTTCGTAAGAACGTGCTCTTTAGATATCCACACTCACTATAAAATGAAACTCATTTTCACAAGTACAACACAAAGCATTTCTGTCAAGCATACCGGTGAAATGAATGTGTAAAATACATTACATAACGTAACGCAAAGTTCAGCAAGCAACGCTAATATAAGCAATACGCAATTACTTACCTGTCTTTTTTAACATGTCGTGTCTTACGTCATTACTGTTGATGCTATCTGACGCAAGGCCTTGCTAAGAGTATTATAGCCAGCAAAGTGAGCCCGAATGATTGATGCCTAATCCGTAACAGGTTTCAGGAAGCAGTAATAGAGATCAAATAAATGAGACCGAAGATGTTTAGAATGCAGTGCATGCTGTAAAGATGCATATTATTTTTAGAATGCTCGTGACTGCTATCATAGCTTATCGTTCTAGAGGCAACATGTCATAAACTATGCTGTGAAGATTCCTTCAAAGGTGAAAGGGAACCATAGTGAATCATCTTTCCATAGCCTTAGATAATATCCCTTTTACACGTACTTTACTATATAAAATGCTAATTACATATATCGATCCAATAGTCATTTTGATCTAGACAGAGTGATTTGTACTACAAGTTTAAAAATTGTAAATTTCTCTCAATTGTTGCTAGATTATGCAATAAGTGAATATATATTCTGTATGTAAACACTAAGAATGAGGTGATCATGCTCCTAAGTAAAGAAATTGATTGTATACGATAAAATAGAAGAAAAAAATATGAATATGGGGCTTTATTTTGCTCCTATAGGAAATTCTTTAGTTCATTTAAATAATTATATTGTAATTCCGTTGAAATTAGCCAGAAACTAAAAAAGATACATAGACCTTTCGGCATTTAAGACCCTAAAGGTATAAACTGCGCAGTTGAAAACGTATTCAAGCCTGTTCTTCTTCCACCTGCATCAAGATAAGTTCCATTTATTCAAAATGGCGCACTCTATAATGAAAATGTTTTCTCGAGAATTTGAAGGTTATTATTAATGGCATGGTTAACATTAAATTTGTGTCAGCCTAAGAAGAAAAACAAAATCAATAACTTCTGGTTGCGTATAACATGAGTTTGCTTCATAAAGGTTGTTCTTTTTTTTTTCAATTTCATTTAAGTACCATTCAGTCTTGAAGTCTTGGGATACAAAATTTGTTTCCTGCATCTTAGGTTAAATCTATGACGTGCATTCAATTCCTATGCCAAGACGTTATACATCACTCTTATCCCTAATACCTCTAGAAAAGCTTGGATTGTACAACTGTTTTCACTTGGCATACGTCTCCCATTAGATACCTCAGGAAAGCGTGCAGCCTCAGTCTGGACCCTCCCCGCTTTAAAGCACGTATGTGTGCTTTCCCGTACCCCGCTCTGCACTGAGTGAACATCATTATCAAGCCTATGTAACTGTCATTAATGAGACATAAATGTAGAGATATCTAACTCAGACTCCCCTTAATTCATGCAGCACCTAAGTTCGATAAAGTTGCTGTATCACAATATTGCTGTAGGCGAGAGACTCGCAGTGGGAGATCGACAAGTGTGAAATGGAATAATGTTGCGATTTCCGGTGATTTATTATTTTCACTTTGAGCAATATATCTGCGCAGTAAATAAACACGAAAGACACGAAGGAAAATTTATATAGGCAATAAAAAAACAAGTGCAGTACTTTCCTGAACCTAATATTCACTACTCACGTGAAGTTGGGGATCGATTGGCTAAAGGTAAAGAGGGTGACCAGTCACGTTGATGACCGATAATGTGATAGTCGGTCACATCATGACTGATAGAAAGGTTTATACATTAGCTGAAAAGTTACGCTATAATGCATACGAAACGATGACAAAATCACTATAATGCATACGAACCGATAACAAAATCTTAGTTTTGTGATAAACTAAGATTTATATTTTCGTATTTTTATCATAATTTATTTTTATTTGTATCATTCCTACTATGATTCCATTCCATCGTCCTACATTGAATAAGATAGTGCATAAGGTAACAATGTATTTATATAAGATATATGCTTGCAGTTTATTCAAATGGTTGAAAACATTTTCATTCATCATAAATAAAACAGACTGCATATTTTATTTTGTTATTATTTAACAAATAAGTCCCTTATGAATATTTCCTACAATTTAGTCTAGCTTGTGGCCCTGGCGTGAGTATTAGCTGTTCAAGCCAGGGCCGATGTTCACCTGTTGGTTTTCTTTACCTTTATATTAGTAGGAAATCCACGACGGAGATTTCTCAGATGGCAAAGGCAATGTGAAAACTTCGTTTCTATAACATGCATTTCTTATGTCATGTTAGAAAAAAATAAATCCAATGGAAGAGTATGCAGTATAAAATTCTTTATTGGATTATTATGAAAAAATCTTTGTTGTGACATAGCTTGAAGAAAAAAATCTTTTCCAAGTTCAGAGTATCTTTAAATACGATAATTATATCGAAATAGCTTGAAAACAATTTAAAAATGCATCCTATTTTTGTATATTTTTTTATACTTTTGGCATAATTTTTTTTATGTGTTTTATTGCAGTCAATATGAAAGGATACGAAAGGATTGAAATATATTACAACTGCAATTAATGAAAATACAGAGACATTATAAACGATATGTTTCCACACTTTGGCCTAATTGTCACCTTCCAATCTTACGCCATGTGGCCTTTATTTCATTGGCACGTACCATGGATGAGCTTCCGGAAATAGATACATTTTGACACACTTAGAAAAACGAGAGCTCGCAAAGGATTTATAGAGTTTATAAACATTTTTCAACGATGAATAAATTAAGTAGATATAGTTGAACACATTCTATGATGATTTTAATAGTTTCTCACAATATTATAATGCAAGCGTTAAAATTCACATTAAGGGCACGAACCATGGTGGATCTAGGATATATAAATACCTGCCACTTTATGAACTTTGTCCTGTAAGATTCTTATTATGGGCTTTATTTTAATTATCTAGTGACAGAAAAGTAAGCCATACGAGTTTCTAATTTTAAAATTTTTATCAGAAACGTAAATTACCCTTAAAATAAATCACCAAGGCACATACATATAATCAACCGATTGTTATATTCGGAAAATTTAATTTTGCTTTTATGTTTAATTCATTGTTTTACGGAAGGGTGTTAGGGCCACGTTGAAATATTTTTTTTTTATCTCGTAGCTAACTCTAAATTACGAGATAGTAAGTCGTAATAACGAGATGGTAAGTTGCAATTACGAGATAAAAAAAAAAATGATTTCAACTTGGCCCTAATAGGCTTCCGTACTACATTCTATCAGTACATTTGATAAGGCAAAATACCGAATCGATCTCAGTGCTGAAGGTGCATGATCAGTTACAAACAGGATTTCTGTTCTTCAAGCTCATATGTCTTAATAAGACATATTACCACTAATAGCTATGATCTATCACCTATTACCACTTTTACCCACTTCTTCAGTAATTCAATTACCATATATTTGTATTTATTGTTTGTATTTCATTAAAACAGCAAGTCCACTTGATCTAACATTTATAATGTTAAAAGTCTATGACAAAATCTATAAAAACACACGACTATATTATAGTGCTTGTGAGAGAAATATGTGGATTATAAATACAAATAAAGACGAAGACTCCGATCAGGATAAGGAATTTCATCTAGATTCGTATATAAAAGTTGCATCAGCTTCATGACTTCTGATATTTTGTATCACATTATTCTAAAGGGATACAGCCTGCAGTATGCTTATGCTTTGGATATGTTGATTTACCCAGCTGGATTTCAAGACTAAGTTATAAAGTGTATGAGTAATATGTAAATCGAGTCACACGATTTGGTGTTCGATTGAAAGAAAGATATTTTGAGGGAAAATTTAAAGGCAATGAGAGGTGGTGCCTGGGATGAGAAGTCATGTGGTGATGTTTTGATATCGGTACTCGCGACGTGCATTGTAACTCCACACTAAATCTAAAATAGTTAATATAAAGACGTGGGTAGCTCTGCCAGACGTCTTATAGCAGACAATGAAACAACAATGAATCATTTTCTATAATTCACAAAATTAAATAACGAAACGTAATACTATACAATGTATCAATTACTTCCCCTTTTGCTTATGATAAAAACCTCTTATTTTACAGAAAACATTCATATTTAATCTGATTTGTAACCATTATGATACAAACTGGAGTGTCGTGGCGTTTTATTCGAGATGCGCGTGATCTAATAGTACCAAGCAGAGAAATGATACTGTTTATCTGTATGATTTTATCCGTTACAGTTTGATGTGCTTTCTTCTTTTGCGTTACTACTTATATGAAACTGTGGCGAAATACTTTTACCTATATCAGGATGCAAGTGCTGATCGATTGTATATGCAATATAAAGCAAAATTCCTGACTCAATAGTTGGGTGTGGGTGTCGGGGGGGGGGGGGGAGTAATTAGTACGAGCGTACTTGCTCATGCGTGTGATACATATGCCTTTATGGACCTAAAACGTACAACCAAATTGAAAGAAATGTTATTTCTAGCAGTATCCATTCAAGCTAATAATAATAATAATAATAATAACAATAATAATAATAATAATAAGTTTCGATTTATATGCGGCTTCTTTTTCACATGCTCTCTTTATATATTGTTCCAGAATAATTAACCATTCGATTGAGAAAGTGTGTATTGTCTATTCTTAACCTTTTAAGTATTCCCTCTGTGTGTGAGTGTGTGTCTTATCTATCTATCTATATATGCTTAATTATCACATGAGTAATGGCACAATGACAATTAATTGTTAAGAATCTAAATGAGATTCTTAAATCGGTCTCGCCAGTCTGGTGCAGAATAATCACACAAACACACACCATTTGTATTCCATTTCAATTATTTATTTTCTTAGACTATGTTCAAAGAATCAGGCAATGCAAACATAAAGTGGTATTAAAACTGTAAAAGGGATACAAATATGAAATGCCAGCAAAACATAGAATCGATCTTATTCAAAATAAAGTAAATGCTACCAATTACAATCAATAATAAGCTAGAAAAAAAAAACAGTAGAAGGAGCAGAACGAATATCTCGACATAGGCAATTAAATTATATTACAGAAAAAGAGAGAACAAATATTTTCCCGGACATATTGCAAATCGGATTATATCTATCTCTCTATCTATCTACAGTGTATGTATGTGTGTGTGTGTGTATATATATATATATATATATATATATATATATATATATATATATATATATATATATATATATATATATATATATATATATATATATAATGAGTATGACGAAAATAGTGATAAAAGCAATCGTAAACACACACATAAGCATATACAGGCAGATGAGGAGTCAACACAAAGTGAGACGAGGATAACGTGAATGAAAACTTAAGCATGTATCTATGCTCAGCCTTACCCGACCAACGACCGCGATCAAGCGATAGCAGAAAGGTTCCTTACCAATGACTACCCAGGGCAGATGTTCGAAATAAAATGAATGTCACAGTTTTCTCAAAGACGAACTTTCTCTTGGAATAAAAGGACAAGTCTTTCTTATATCTGTCGTTCGATATTTCTAGTAAGGTCACTGACTCATGAATCATCCATTTTTCATAGATTTGTTAGTATCTGGCAGCTGATAAAATTGTTCACGTTAAATCCAATATAAGTTTTCCATTTACTTGATTCACACCAATTTGTTTGGATTTTATATGTATCTACCCACCTGCTGAACTTTCCGAATACGATAAGTCTAAGGCCCACTTTGCATTTATTCAGCGACAATCCATCAAGTCGCAGTACATTTGATAATAAACCATTCGTTCATATTAGCCCTTTGTGCGTATGTATCGCTTGTATGCCTAACATAAAGAACAAAGGAGGAAATGTATTACTTCTCTGTAAAATAATTTTACAACTTGATTGCCGTTGCACAAAGCAAATATATCCCTGGCATACATATATTTTGTCTTTTATGATTACTCGTTTTAATATAAACTTATCACTTCATTATTGTTTATTGACAACGTTTCGTTACAAATGCTTTCATGAGAGCATACGAAAAAAAAAGTAGTAAATGTAAACAGGGAATTTCAGATCTCCCCCCACCCCCACCTACTTCCAACGGTGAGCCCAAACTCAGGGAGCCTTTACAGTGTTGACTTGCAACACACACTGGTCCAAAATGCTTAATTTACCAGCCGACCGTTGCTCCCCTAGGTCGACCGAAACTCGCAGTCCTGACACTAATGAAGGGTGTAGTGGGATTATCGAAAACTGGTAATGACACAGCGATGTATAATTGACAACAGCTGCAGTCGACTGAGCAAAGCTGGTGGTAGACGACGTGTGGCTCTATGAGGTTTTGCTAAACAAAATCAAATAAATATGATAACGAGTATATAGCTGCGGATGAAGATTATTAAAAACGAGTGTTCCTGGTTGAAACTGGGGACTTTGGCGGTAACATAATGGCTCAAAAGTTGAGGCATATAGAAATAAGAAAGCAGTTTTAAATAGTTATTTGTGAGCTATAAAAAGTTTTATTTAGAGGAACACGTTTGGTATGATATTTATAATTTTATTTTAGATTATGTTTGCTATAGTATACACACATAGTTGCAATGTCTACTATCACTCGCATGAACGACTTACTCTGAAGAAGAGAGATAATTCAAAGAGAATCTGATGACGCGCTGGACACACTACTCGTGGGCGGGGCTCATCAGCCGGACCAAGAACCAGTTTTGTCCCAAAGGCAGTTAAGGCTCCTAGGGTTGAACCTCCAGTTCTGCCTCCAAGGCTCAGAGCCCGACAGCCAGAAAGGGGGTTTAAAGCCTGGTAGAAAGAGTACCTAAACGAGCTGGCTAACAGCACTGAGACTCCTGTTCCAGCTCAACGGTCAGTTCTGGCTACTAGGCGCACGGCTGAGCCCCGGTCCTGCCAGCCTTTATAGAGCGGCAGGGCAGACCGGATGCGATTGTGAAAGACTAGCGCGCCACTATGCCAGAACATGGTCCATAGTGCGCGAGACTTCATTGGCAGGGAGCTCTGGGAAATTGGCAGACTGAAATTTAGCCTCATGTTTACGGCACAGCCGGAGAAGGCTGCACTATGTCAGCAGGGCGATATTATTAAGGTTACAGTGTATTTCAGAAGCAAAACTACCGCAGCGATGCGAATTAATGAGATCGAGCAGCTTGTCGCCCAGGACAACGCAACAATTCAACTCTGTGAAGAGTTCATGCAAGAGGGGTCCGGATGTTGCCATTAATATTTAAATAGCACCAAGGATATAGCTGAAAGAGCTATTTCGAACAAGTACCAACCCGCCGCAGCCGTAAATTTTTACCCATGCCAAAGGTCGCAACAATGACCAAACCCACTCAATGCTACGTTTTGCAGTCTCGCTTTAGGAAAGTAACATCTCCGGGACATATTGTTGCCAAAACAGTCCCTCGGATAGAGTACGGTTAAAACTCTCTATAATGCCATGCGAACGGTGGACGCCTGCCTCGACCCGCCTCACATGCACATGGTGCTTGGCGAAGAGTTGCGACGACAACGCCCATAAACTCCCGACCGGGGTCCACTTGAAGCAGTTTGGAAAGGTTTACCGACCCCCACTTGTAGATACGTGCCAACGCATCGGCGACTTTTGTGGTCAAAAGCTCCGCCTCCTTGCAACCGACTGGTGACATCACCCACGAGGTCGGCCTGGTGTACCTCGTTAGAGGTTATTGGAATTTTGCGAGGTGCGGATAGGTAAATTTGCCACATGGTCTGCTTCTTGAGCAGTATCTAGTGAGACTTAGGCCGACAAAAGGTCGGCATGGTGTAACCTCGTTAGAGGTTAGTGGAATCTTGCTCGGTGCGGATAGATAAATGTGCCACATGGCCTGCCTTTTGAGCAATATCTTGTGAGATTTTGTGAGACTTTTGACCCTGGCAACATACTGTGAGACTCTGGCGACCTCTGCCAGCTATTTGATAGCTGCCACGCCCTTCCAGTAACAACCAGGCTGTAGTAAACAAATTTGTATCATCATGATGCTGATTCTTTTAGCGAGATGATGAACAGAACGTTTAACTAAAGCTTTCTTTTGTTTTGACCATCGTGCCAATACAGTTTCTTCTTCTCCTCATTATTTTTTCTTTTTCTGTTACCACACTGATTTTCCTGTCGTGGCAGTGGTTCTTCTTAAATGTCCGTGAGAGAATTTTTCATCACTGTTTTCTATGAGTGAAGTTTTTAATAGTACAAGATCACTCTGAGATTGTTAATTTCAAGGGTATTATCAAATTCAGTAACCAAGATTATATTCACCGTGTTCTCAGGGGCTAATGCAAGATGAAATTACAAACGAGCTCTCCTGATTTGTATAGGGGTGGAAATGTACTTCGTAAAGGTCTTGGTGTCTGGTGAAATCAAATCTACACAAAACAATAACTTCCTGCATAGTCGTCTTACGAAATGCCGTGTGCACTTTTGGTACGCAATTGTGTGCACTTTTGGTACGCAATTGTCCTTGTGTCTACAAAGAGTGTCAAGTAAGATCGCAAGTAATTGTTATGGGCAAAGTTAGGTTCGAAGGGTCTGGAACACAATGTCTAGCCATCTCGGGTGACTTCTATCTTAGAGACGTTGTAATGCTGGAACTGGAAAAAGTTTTGATCAATAATTCCGTTGAGGCAATTATGCGGACCTTGCCAATGAGCAAAAACGTTTAGGGAGCTGACTCTGGATAATATGGTCTTCTATCTTGGATCGGAGTCCAACTGTAGTGGTGAAGATTCCACTCATCGTATTGGATATCTAGCTGTTTTGGTCATAGTCTATCTGATATCCTTTCCTACTTCAGGTAGGACTTCGACATGTTTTCATGACTATCACTTTGAAATACGTAATTGTTGTTTCAGATCGCCGTAGCCTTTATTTGGGCCTATTATTTCAAACTCGATTTGAGCTGACGTCGTAAAAGACTACACGAGATGCAATTCTACACATGGAGATTCTTGCATCGTCATCATCATAGGTGGTATGGCAAGCAGATCTAACTCTGTCTTGAAATATTCGCAGGAATATCGGTGCATCAACTGTTTTGAATTTTAATAATAACAGGCGTCCAAGTAAGTCACTGACGCTTCTTCGGCTATTCTTATTTCTGCCTTGTCTGTGGTGTATGAATGTTTTCTTACTGACTTGTCCTTGCTGCTATGTTGGGGGATGAATATGTTTCGACAGGAGTGTGTAGTACTTTTCCTTTCTGGTTCAACACAATTTGTTGTTGCATCTTGTAACGCTTGTTCGGGACCCTGTTTATTGACTAAAACGTTTTGGATGAATTGTTTTCCTTGCGATAGGGCTGCATTTTTTCAAAGTACTCATTTTGTGCTCAACAAAATGTTTCAAGACGAGTTCAACAGAACGAAAGAGAGATGAGAACATACCGCCAAAACCGTGTCATCGTTGCTGGGTTATTCCTCAATACACAGAACTATCACGATGAAGTCAAATAAACTGATACTCATATTTTGATAGTTCTCGTCTCCAAGGAGTCACCCGATGTCAACCGAGGATAACTTTCTAACGATTCCAAAGGGTTGCTGTGACTTTAGTGATTGTAACTGGAGTTTCTATGGCTACGGTTGTTGCTGTGTCAAACGTGTTCTGTCATACGAAATAATTTTGTCATCCATTTGAGTAAATATCCTTTGTCAAAAGGGCGTTTTGTTTTTCCAGTGTGAACCCAATCGCTTCTCTTTAACACCAAGGTAGGAGGATGACGACCATGCCGACGACACCGATGGTGGCTGTGATCATCTTTTATCTTATGAGTTTTAAACAACTGATCGAACGCTTCCGCTTCATTCTGGGGAGTTATTTGTTCTAGGGAACATCCGATACTGCGATGGTACGATTAATTGCTAAGTTACACATCACATGATGTACTTCGTGTATCTGTGTGTGTGTTGATGTGTTATGTATTTCCATATATGTTCTTTAAATGTTTCTTTGAAAACGTTAAACCGCAGTCGCTTTGGATTCAGGATTTTTGGTCTTAATAATATGAAGTTTAATATAGGAATGAAATCTTGTTTACCAAACCTGTAAAATATATGGATAAGTCACCTGACAGAATATTCTAGAATATGAGCAACTCTAATGGAAATTTCCTGTGCGTACCTGACTTTTCTCTCATCGAGTCATGGGAAATTCGAATCTAATTGTTAAATGCTATGTAAACAAGACTGACCTTGAATTCAAATGCAGTAAATATGTTGTTTACAAAATGACTAAAGTACAACTTTAAACAAGCAAGTACATACATTCATATGATGTTGAGGTCTTCCATATCAATTGATTTGTCAAACAAGGCAGACAGCGTCCGAAGCACTTTGGAAGCATTCAAAGAGTTCCTGTATTCCGTATAATTTTTGGATTAGGGAAGAAGACATGACTAAAGACCCAGACGCATATCTTTATCGACCCTTGAAAGATTACAATTTAAAAAGAATAAATGATTGTGAAATACAAGATCAAAATATATTGTGCGTATTTATCTATGAGAGAGAGAGCGAGAGAGAGATTAACCAGGACTAATATATAACATTTTTAGAATTTTTCATTAGTTGAAAATGTTACCATTACAAACATCATAAGCGGTGCGCAAGTTATGTTGTACCTTTTCTAGTATCATTGTACTGTTTTAAATGAAACAACAATGAAAGGATTTTAAAGCTGGGTATTAGATATTTTAATTTTTTTTACGAAATGTGGGTTTCGTATGTAACTCTTTATATATATATATATATGCAAACTGAAGAACTTTTCTTATCTTTAAGTCATTTGAATCACACCTCTGATGCAACATGTTATACAAAAAATTGGAAGATTATAATTTAGGAAAAGTCATCTTTTGGTTTTTCTTCGTTCCTTAAGTGACTTAGTATTTACAATTGTGTTCTTGCTTATTGGTTTCTGTCTCGTTTTGGTTTCCTAATGTGTTGTACAAGTGACTATCAGTCGAAATAATAATATACACATAACACTAATAAGAATAGACAACAAACAAGGTGTTTATTTAGTAAAGCTAATTTTGTGCATACTATAAAATATCAAAAGAATGCACGTGCGGTCCTGCCTTTTGTAGAAACTGAACAACTAAATACTGATCTATAAGATACCATTAGTTAATCTTTAATTTTAAACATTAATATGCGTATGATACATTTTACTGTACTGATTAGTCTGAAAATATAAACAAGTGAAACATTAAATCACATATTTTAATGAAATTCCGTCAAAAACCACGGCAGAAAAATTATTATTAATGGTCAGCAAGTGCGGATATTCAGAGAGGTATTTGTGATATAGAATATATTGATGTTAGTAAAGAGATAAATTAAGATATGGAAAAATCCAAACCAGTAGACTAAGTTCTTTTTGATATCTATTATTCATTACATATTTTAAAAAATTCTGCATGTTTACATGTGACCATGTAAACATTTACACTCCTTATGGTAATAGCAGCTGTCTTTAATAAATCAAACGAAAAGAAATCAAAACTTTCCTTACTGTAAACTATCATCATCATTATCATAACCATTATGTATACTCAAGAAACTGGAATTAATAAATATTTTAATAATGGCTAATAATAACATTTCTTTCATACTTACTCTGTGGTCCTTAGATAAAAAAAAAATACGTGTCATCTAAAACAAGAAAGTAATATACACATGACATCTGTGTTATTGAAATATATTTAAATTAGAAAGTTTAAAACAAATCTTGGTTGGTATTATCCACAACATCTGCTAAATATTAAGTTCCCATTAAGTGCACAAAATTTAATTTCGACACAATGATTCGATAGAGAGACTTACTATCCCCGCTGGTTTGTTATGATTCCATAGTGAGATTAATAAACTTGTTTATGTTCCTATTTCGTTGTAAATCGCATATTTTGTACAATTATTCCTCAAAGCTACAGACATTGTGATTAAGAAACATTGCTGCATCTATGTAAACCTGAGCAAACTATAGCAAATTATAAGCTGCCTCTATATACATAGGGTGCATATTGCATGGTACCAAAATTCGATTGAAATAATTTCAACCGTACATTAAAATATCAGTGTCCAAATTTACGCAGATGCCTGTTCACTCGAGTACCCAGAATTCTGGTAATACTTATTAACAAATAGCGGGGCAATCACTTGAATAGCGGCGGAAATTAGCAGTTAAGTGAACAGATAAGATGTAAAAAAAATATTTTATACTCCCTCAATTTCATATTATCAATGTGAGCAAGTAGAGAAAAATAATGAATCATTTTATCTGAATCAACCTGACTGTTTCATTTCTCGTGTAGACGTGTTCTTTTTTCTTTTTTTTTTTTTTGTCTTCAGTAATGACCTTATAGAAAAATTTGCATCGTTTCTTATATATTAAAATATATGATAAATAGACAATACGACTTACTACAGAATGTTTGTTATACCTTTTCATTTCCAATTAAATCTTTGCAAGTTTGAGGAATTTTCGTTATTACTGACATATAATCTAAAAACGTTGTTTTCAATCCATAAATATTTTTTAATTCATCATAGGATTAGAATGAACCATACTGTTGATATTATGGATGCCCTTTTCATGCCAATCTTTTACATAAAACTTTTGTGACCCTAACATATTTGAATTATACAATATTAGTGAAAATAAAAGCTTTTCAATTTTATAAATTTGAAACTTCTTTAGTAAATTCTTGCTATGCTTCTAATACATTTCTCCAGAACTTGTTGGTAAGAGTTTGAAGTGATTAATATGCGATCTAAAAGTAAATATTCTTTTAAATCAAACCTATTCATTTATCTTTGTGTTTAATGACCTTTCTCAGCCATGAATTCTTCAATGCTTGAATACAATTGTTAATTTAACCATCTTCAGACCTCCAATCTTGAGAAATCAGATGTGTTTTAATACAATTTGGCCCTGAATTCCAAATAAATTTTTTAAAAAAATTTAAAAAAAAAAAAAATTTAACAGTCAAGAAACAATCAAAGAAAAGCTAGTTTACGGTCAGAAATATGTCCTAAACATTTGCACTCCTCCACAACAGGAATAAAGACAAGGGTCAAGATCGAGTTTGAGGTCATTCATCATGTATATGCAATCTAATCGGCAGAAATGCATAGTTCTTTTTTTATTTCGAAAATTTGAACAGGTTTCCTTTTGCCCATTTCTGTACTTCGTTTCTGCTCATCTGTAGTTGACGTTCATTAGTATGCATACACTTTGATCTATAACACATCAAAAATTCGTCAACATATAATGAGCAGTCAGTTCCTGGATTAAGGCATTTCCACTATGTAGTTAATTTTAATGTTGAGTTGGGAGGCTGACAATATGCTGCCCTGAAGGTACACCAATCTAGTGAGGTTAGCTTTTAGAAAGGGTGCCGTCCACCTTAACGCTGAGGTTTCTATCTTTCGAAAAATTGAAGATAAAGTTAGGTAGACCTTAGACCTATGTTCAATAGGTCATTCATTATGCCGTACTCCGGCAACTATGTTCTTTCTTTATTCAAGTCTGGACTATACACGGTCTGACGTTTGAATCCACATTGAACGTCTGGTAGTATTTTATTGGATTCGAGATGCAAGACCAGTCTATCATTTTCATCCGTTCCATGGATATGCATATACAGCTTGTTAGTTCTAATGTTTAATAGTGTATTTACAATTGTGCCAGGAAAGTGTTTCAGAAGTTGATTGATGAGATCATCATACGGTCATGGGCTCAGTCAAGAGAGTCTTGTAATTTTTTTTAGAGTGAAAGGTTTATTGTAACCTTCGGCATTAGCAGATTAAAAATTTTGAGAAACCTTTTCTTTGAAGTTTTTGACACGGCGGAAGAATTTTTTCAGAATAATTCGCTTATGAGGAGTTCTTCGAGAATGTTTCGATTAATGTATCTGTGACCATTTCATGAGATGTTTTAAAATGATTGATACAGTTGCGTTTCTTTTTGCCAATGATTATGCATACAAATTAAATAGAAATGGTTTGTGGTTTGTAGAATTTGGTTTTTCAATTGCTACACTGTCACACTGATTCTTAGAATTATCTGCTTCGCTCTCAGTTTGGGTGGCTGCTAGCACGGATTTTTGTGGCGTCATGACTGTGAATTTGGTTTGATCTTGTGGCTATGTAATGTCTGTCTATGTAATACAGTCATTGTGGAAGATTTATTCTCCACTTTAGTTGCGCTGGCGTAGGATTTGTCAGCTGTGTTAAGTGGAGCTGTTGCTTCCACAAATTTCCTGGCCTCAATAAATCTCGTGCCTTTTTCCTGTTGCACGCGTTTGATCTCCTTCTCTTCTTTCCACATATGGCAGTCTCTTGAGTATATATATATATATATATATATATATATATATATATATATATATATATATATATATATATATATATATATATATAGTGTGTGTGTGTATGTGTGGAGAAAGAATATTATACTGCAGGTTTGAAAATCATAATTCGCTCCTACTAAGAATCGAACCCGCGCCTGCAAGTTACGAAGTTACGGCACCAATTACCTTGCCTTCACGCACCAACCCCAATAACCTCTCGACTAAGCGCACATACCCAAAACAGGATGGAACTTAAGTGTAAGTAGAAGCATTCATCAGTAGTTTACTTACTCTTCTGGCGACCCGGTAATTAATTATCATCTAAATGCACAGTTACTCTCGATTCCTCAAAGCGAAATCAAGGCACACAGCAGTTCTCATTGTCAGTTGTAGATATACAACAGACTTGAAAGTGTTATTCCTGGATCCTTCCGGAGGATGCGTTGTAATATCAAGTGATATTACATGGTAGAAGAATATAATCATACATGTTAGAGAATAATAATTCATTGCATAATGAGAATCAAACCCGGGTCTGTGAGTTAAGGTGCCTGCACCCACCGAACCCCATTTCTTCGCAATCTTAAAAAATGATGGACCTTAGTTGTGCATACTGGCATTTGTGTAGCAGACACACTCGAAATGAGTATGAGGGATAATATGAAGTGAAATAAAATGGAGGCAAACTATTATTATATATTTCATATTGAGACATTGGCAGAAAATTTATATCGTCACAGTGTCGATACAATTTCTATTGTCAGTGGTTATACCACTTTTGGAACTACTTTCTTTTCCGAATTAGAAAATATATCTGTCCTTGTGTATGTTATTCAAACTTATATTTCCAAATGTAGGCCTATTTTCTTTTTATTTTTCTTCTTTGTCTCTTTCGCTCTTCTTCTTTTGCTCCCTCCCCCTCTCTCAATCAAGATGAACAGGTCTTAAAATATGTCTATGTCATCAATGAGGAGCTGCCCATCAAACAATTGCTAAAAATGACAAAATGTAGGCTTCAAGTGTTACATTTTTAAAATACTTTTACCACATGAATCGTGCAAATTGTCAGTGACTGAACTTACATGACCTTTTTATATTCGATATTCAGTGTCACCCATTACAAGAAACGCAATAAGGTTTTTAAGAAACTCTTGATGATGTAGCGATTTTAATTTTCATCACAATGATAGACTGCAGACTTGCCAAGGCCACATAATGTGCATGTTTGAATGCAGAAAAACACATAAGAATGAACCAAAATCCTTATAGGTAAACTCACAATCATTAAAGTCTTTTGTTTAAAGATGATACGCTCTGAAGTCTACATTGTTTGAGTAGATATAAGGAAATATTTTGCATTGTCACTCATGGCTTCACCGCTTGTGATAATACAATGTCTCCACTTCAATCATGAAATATTTTCTTATATTTACTCTCAAAATGTAGATATCCTATATTTATCATACAGGTTCCTTTATCATACAGTTCCTACAGGTTCATACATGACTTTCCGCTTTGCTTGATGTATATATGAGAGTTTATCGAAAGGTTATAGATTAAAAATGCAGTATCTTCTCAAAAAAGCAACTAAACATCATAAAAATTTGCCCGTCTAATTTAAATCGTCCCATCTTAGGACGTGACGTCATTGACCTCACATGATTAGTGACATCATATTGTTCCATGTCATATATGTAGACGCGGTAGCAAAATGGTATATGAGTCCGTTTTCGAACAGAGAATGATCATACAATTTTATGCAAAATTTTGGAAAGTGCTTTACACAGACTTGGATGCTGGTAATGGACTGAAGGAACTTGCTATATCTGGAATAAGTAAATGGATGAACCGTTTTGGTGATGGTAGGGAGAAAGTTAAAGATTTTATAAGAAAAGATAAACCAAGGACAGAACTTTAAAAAGAAATTGTCGATTCTGTGGAAATATATGTGAAGGAAAACAGAAGTGTTATTGACCGAGAGGTAGGATAAAACTGTGATATTTTATGCGGAAGTGCAGAGGAAATTCGGACTAAGGAATTAGGAATGCACAGGGTTTGTGCCCGTTGGGTGCCCAGATCGCTTGACAAAAAAAAAAAAAAATCAGTGTAAGGGTAAAGAACTAAAGGGAATTATTTAAGAAGGATAAAACAGAAGGCTATATTTTCTTAAATAAGATCTGTACATGCGATGAAACTTGGATACAACACTTTGAACTCGAGAGTATGAGACAAAGCAGTGTATAGAAGCACACAAGTTCGCCATTGCCGATACAAACATGTATTTCCAAATCTGCTGGGAAGGTTATGTTCATTATGTTCTTCAGCATACAAGGAACAGAGGACGGAACAGTGAAGCAGCTATAATTTACGTGATTGCTATTCTCAAGAAGTGTCTAGACTCACTGAGGGTGGCTTCTTTTGAACCAGGATAACGCCATCGCAAACACATGCAAGTTTATAAAATGCAGACCTTACAAAAACTTTCAATTGAAACCCTAAATCACCAACCTTACAGACCAGATTTAGCTCTTAGCGACTCTGGCTTCTTAAAAAATTGATAGATTAGTTACTGTGAAACCATTACGAAAGTAAAGAAGAACTAAAGGATGCGTTGTCACGAATGATGTCACGTATATTCCTGCGTCGATAAAATGGATAAAACTACTCATCAGGTTCGATATAAGGGCTACAAACTTCCAGTGGTATCGAAACTGACGGCAAAATAGCTGTGTGATATTATTACAAACCGCAAACTAAATAAATATTAAAAATTTGTAAGATGCGAGAAATGAAATCAAAGCAATAAAGAGTACAAAACAGAACTATATGTATATACGAGTAGAGTACAATAAAACTCAGGCCATATATATATATATATATATATATATATATATATATATATATATATATATATATAGCATATGAATGCAATAAAAGTTATGTTTTACTGGAAGCCATCATGGTATGATATAAATAAAAGGAAGAAGAGGGAAAACGGACAGAGACAGAAAATGAGAGAGAGAGAGAGATAACATGGATTATCTAAATATTACAAGTCCAACGAGTATCTGAAGAAAAGTGAAAACTATCAATGATTTAAATACAACGCGTTTGATATATTTCACCTAATATATATAAAAGAGCTGCAAAAGGTGGAACATGAAATCAGCATACGTAGCTTATCCAGGCTTTCTATTCAGTTTCAAATTCGTTCATAATTTTACTGCTTAAATTTTCAAAATTTGTTTATTTTTATTTTTTGTCAAAACAGGTAATGAAATTCATCACTAGCATCATTATTCGGACATTTGGTACATTTTCTTTCTTCGTGTGGAAATTTATTCCATCAACCAGTTTCAACACCTAATCTATTGCTTGACGCCCTAAATGTCAAAATAAGTAAGTACACATTTATTTAGGAATTTGATTAAATATTCTTAGAATTGTATACCCTTTTAACATTTTTGAAATTCTGTCTTTTGAAGATTTGTCAACAATCCTGTTTGTGTTGATCTAAGAAGACGGTTTTAATTTAATTTCTTATGGCATTAGTGTTATCATTTCTATTATTTAACCATACATTATATCTTCCTACCTTTTGAAGAATTGTCTTTATATGCGTTATCCATTTATGGTCAAAAATGCCAGAATCAGCATCTAAGCGTATCATTTTATATAACATAATACTCTACAATTTGTTTTCTTCTCCATTGATGAGTGATAACCAGAAGTTAACCATACTCATATTGATAGTGATGTGTAGTGGATGCCGGCCTAAGTATGCATGGAATATATAGACTGAAGTACTTTCTCGTAAATCTTTTATTTTTATAAGAAATTCATTATGGAATTTATCTTATCCAGATTTTCATATCCCCATATTTTACTCCCATTGGTAAGTACTGGTATAGTGAAATAATTTTAACTGCAGATCTATAATCAAATTGAAGTTCACCTAAACAAAATGTTAAGAGCCTTACGAGCTTGATCAATTTCCTGGATTTTGAGAAGAAAAAGCCTAGATATCAACTACTTCCAAACTATAACCAGCTAATAAGAATTGTAAATGATTGACGTTTCTTGCTCCAAAAACCATTATGTTGGTTTTACTATAATTAATATTTAATTTCCAATCCTTGCAATGTTGTAGAAAACAATTAAACTCCCTTAGAGTTTTATTTCATTCTTAGATAGTATAACAGTATCATCTGCATAAAGAAGAATTAAAACTTCGAGTAACATTGTTACTTTGAATTCCTTCACTATTAGTATGACACCAAAAAAATTCTAAATTATTAAGAAAGGAAAGGAGAGACTTTCCACTTGTCAAAAAAGTTGTCTGTTCACCATTAAACTTAATACAAGGTTTTATACCCGGATACATTCTATAAATTATCTAAACAAATTAAATTATTAATGTATTTCATTTGCTTTTGCCAGAGACAAACTCACGACACAAAATAATTTCTTTTTCCTTACTTTGAGGATGTCAATAAGTTAATGTACACTAAAAATATGATAAGTTGTTTGTACCTTTTGAGAAATCCTGCCTGATTTTCTTCGAGAATACCAGAATTATTGATCATATTTCTTAATATGTTGTTCAAGATTGATGTGAACAATGTTCCTAAACAACTTAAAATTAAAATAGCTATTGGACTTATATTCTCTGGTTTAAAATGACTTCCAGTACCCTTGTAAATAGGTCTTATCATCCCCTCCAGCCAAGCATCTGGTATAATTCCCGAATCAAGAATTAAGTTAAAGAAACTTTCATACAGAGGAATCAATTAAATTTAAGGTTGCTTTTATACTCAATTAAAATTCCGTCATTTGCAAAAGCTTCACTATTCTTATGTTTCTTAACACATGAAGTAATGTAGGCATTGAGGATTTCATCATCATCATTGATATTGAAATCTTGTTCACAATATTCATTTGCCACTAGGGTTATCAAGTTCTTAAAAAAACATCACTTTAATTTTCATGTTCTTTTTCTCTTATTGCGTTTCTAATTTGTTCATGATCTTCCATAAATCTCTTGGTTTCCTTGAGTGAAGTTTTCTAAGCTTATTCCTGGTAATATTATTGTGAATATTGATAGTGAAATCTCTGTCATCATTTGATAATTTTAACCCCATTACATAATCACTAAATGATCACGTGCCATATCAACATCGCAGCCTTTTATTCGTCGCTGTCCCGCCAAGGCATTTCCGCCGACGACTACCCGCACGCCAACAACGTCGTGTCGGCGTTTGGTTTTTGAAATCTCAGTGACTACTACGACCTGTATTTGCGCACGGATGTGTTGCTGCTCGCCGATGTCGTTGAGGCTTTTTGTGATACCACCATGGGTGTGTACAAGCTTTTAGCCGCGCACTACTTCTCATCGCCGGGAATGGCCTGGGATGCGCTGCTGTCGAAAAATTAGATCGAGTTTGAACTATTCACTGACATTAACCAACATTTCATTATCGCGGCGGGATTTCCATGGCGAACAAACCAAACAGTTACATTGTGTATCTTTAAATTAAATACCTGTATGGATGGTCAATGATGCAACCGATGCCATACATCGAGTTAGAATGGTTGCGTCTTGCACACGTAGACATCCAAAAACACGTACATCTTGCACAAATCTGGTTCCGAATCTGCGCTCGAAGCTCAACTATGTCGTTCACGTACGAATCCTGGAGCTGTGTCTGCAGTTGGGACTGCCTGTTTCGCGAATCCCTCGGGTGCTACGATTTCGCCAGCGCGCTTGGATGGCTCCTTACATTCCGATCTGCAAACGGCCGCCACAAATAAATTTGAATATGACTTTTTCAAACTGATGAACAATGCCGTGTTCGGAGAAAACCATGGAGAATCTGCAAAAACGAATTCGCTTCCACCTTGTCAGAGACAGTAATCAACGATGACTTCACAGGTTGATTGCGGACCCGGTATTCGAGTCACATAAAATATTCGATGGTGGACTCGTTGGCGCGTACGTATTGGACCTGTCAAAGCTGTTCATATATGAGTTCTATCACGACTCGATCAAGCCGCGGTACGGTGACAACATTAAGATGCTTGTACACGGATACGGACTCGTAGCTTATGCACATCACCAACCAACGATGTCTACGCAGACAGGATCGCGACATCGCTTTGTCAACGAGTTTGACACCAGCGAGTATCAGAAGGATCATCCACTGTTCAGCAACGTCAACAGTCGTGTGGACATTCAAGGACGAGTGCTTGGAAAAGCTTTATTGAGGAATTCGTGAGACTACGGCTCAAAATGTACTCAATTGTGGTTGGCTCTGGTCTCCTTGGTGACGATCTTCTCGGTGGAAGTCGAAGGTCTAAGAACATGAAGAAGGCTAAAGGAGTTCCTCGGGTTGTGGTCTCGAAAGATCTCAAGCACAGCATGTACGTGGAATGTCTTGAGCAACGACGCGAATTTATACGCGCGGCAAATCTTATTCGGTCGAAGAAACTTCGCATGGGTGTATATCGTTGCACCAAGGTAAGATTGTCCCCACTGGATACCAAGCGGTGGGATTTTCCTTTCATGTAGAGCAGCGGTAAAACATGAAAAGGCCTCTAGTTAAGGATTACCCCTCCCCTCTTTAGAAAATTACATAACTTATACCATTTTAATGATAATTGTTTCAGTAATCTAACATGGACGCTTGTGGACATTTTATTTGAGCTTAAACGTAAATGCTCCGATAAAGAAATATGAAACATCAAATTGGCTTACAGAGGCTAATGAATACAGGGCAGACAACAGAAGGAGGGAACCGAATTGCTGACCAATGATTTATCATTGGTGCTCACAGATTTGGAGTATGCCCTCAAGTACAAAGACAGTTTTAGTTCAAATCTTGTGCCAATGTTGATTGAGCTGTATGGCGCTACTGAAATCATATAGGAATTCATAGCAATACTGGACAAACTTCATTGATACAACACATGTTCTACTACAATTGCAGAGAGCGCAAGGTGAAGCTAATTTTGAACTCCATTTGACAGCTTTCACGAAACTATCAGCTGCTTTAAAGTAAACGGTTGAAACAATTCCGCCAGATTTTCTCGTTAGCTGAAGTGGCGTAAGATTTGCCGGCTGTGTTAAGTGTAGCAATGGCTTCCACAAATTTCCTGGCCTCAAGCCTTTCTAATTGATTCACGCGTTGGATCTCATTCACGAATTTTCACTTAGAACAGTCTCTTGAGTACGAGAAATGTTCTTCCTTGCAATTAGCACAAGAGACTTTCTCTGAGCAGGATGATCCATCGTGACTCTCCTGACCACATCTGGAGCAGACTGGAAGCTTCTTTCAGTCATGACCATTGGAGAAAATGTTGATTCGAGACGTTTTGAGATCTTCGATCTTAGAGCATCTCAGTCTCAATGCATCTATCCAAATCTCTAGATCACACAACTGGTCTTGATGAGTTGAGAGATTCGCTTAGAAAAAAAATGTTTGTCTTCACAAATAAATAAAGCGAAATAAATTGTTAGACTGAACTTTGCAACTACACTCCACAAGTAATTGACCCGAGTTAAGGCTTTTTGTCATTTCTTGACTCTCCGGCCAAGCCTTGAAGTGCTTTAACTATTACGAAAGGGGATAGCTTGATTACTTCTTATTTTCATCATTGGATTCAGTGATGATAAATCGAAGAAAATTTCTCTAACTCGGTAAAGTTTCCTCTTTCGAGTCACTTGATGAATGATTCCTGGTCCTTTTGAGATCAAGTCTCACACTGTTGGGTGAAGTTTTGTTGTATTTTCCCATAATGGAATATTATTATATAAGTCACCTGTGTTCACCGCCTGTCTCAAAGCCCAATAATGGGACAGAGATTTACGCTCATTTATTGCGTTACTCATGTCAGGGCTAAACAGTGTGATATACTCGAGCAAAGAAGAAGCTCTGCTCAATTGACCCTTGCCACCGCTCTCAAAAGTTATCCCCTTGCAAGAACAAAAGTATATTTCTCTATTCACAATCGTGACTTTTGAAAAGTAATAGAGATCTAAGAAACTGAATGTCTTCAACATAGCTCCTGAAATTTGGCGTGACTTTGCGATTGATCAGACACGGCCCTTCTTACCATCAATTTAGTTGAAGTTGAGACCAAAGGTATTGTGTTGCATCGGAGTGGCAACCATTGACCTCCACTCTGCTCAACTGCCAGGATCCCCTATTTCAACAACATGGGACCCAAACCACGGCAAACGGGTTGCGGCCACTCAGTCATCTCTTACGACATTGAGGAAGACTCATCGGTGATGTTACACAAGCTGTAGATGTAACGCAGAGGACAGAAATTGAACAAATCAGCAATTAAACAGTAAAGAAACAAATGAATCCAGAATGTCATTTTCGCTGTCTTTTCAGAGCTAACGTCTGATATCGAAGTACAAATGAGATTAACATATTCTGCTACATTACGACACACATGACTGAGTTCACAGATTAAAACAAGTTATCTTTCAGCATCAATTTGAGAAAAAGTGTGATTAGAGATCCTGTACGTATTGTGTGCTTACATCATTAAAAAATAAAAGTTTTTAATTAGACTTCGAGTCCTGCTGCAACCAGTTCATCTCTTAGTCGGCTACTTGAAAACGTAGCTTTATTGGGCAATATAAATCCCTATTCTCACTTACCCTAACGTTGGTATTTTGAGGGGGCATTGCAAGTTAAAACTGAATTGTTATCAACTGGGAGTACTAGGGATAATGCACCATTTTTGATCAAATTATCCTCGGCATTGCATGGAATGTTACTCATGGAGAGCAGTTTATTAATCGAAATGTAAAGTACGTTAGTACTCAATATTGACTTAAACAGAACCTGGTTATACAACCTTGTCTAGGTATGTGCATCATACGGTATAATCTATTCCAGCGTCTTTAGTTGTATCCCACTAGCTACGAAATCAATATCTAATCAAAATGATAAATGGTTCAAAATGTTTTGTTTCTTTATACGTTTTCTTGTGATATTAATACTAATTACACATTTTTAAGTTAGAGGCTTTGGGGATTCATTTGAGATATTATATTATCCAACCAGTTTTGTATGTTAAGAAGATGAATGGTGCCCTGTTCATTTTTCAAGGTACTTCATAAATTGTTTGCATTTATCTGTCCAACTAAATATGATTTTACAATATAAATAATGATATAATAATCCTCAGTCATGGTCATAGAAAGGGTATCTTAATTTCCAGATTAATCTGTTTTGTTTAAGATGTTAAATAATAATATGCATTTATGATAGCGTCGAGTTACGATATTTTGCATTCGTATTTACATTAATTGAGTCAAATGTATCGATATACTTGTAGTATAATTTAATTATTATTGTTGAGACAGCTTTAGAAATAAGGTCACAGGCAGCTGACGAAGGACTGTTTTGCGACCTTTGACTTTTGTTGAACTATAGTTTTTGTTATATTTTCTGTGAATAAGAGGAAAATTTGGAAAAGTAACTATCTATATAGCTTTTGAATATTATTATTGATTTATCCTGGATACAGTTATTAATGTTGCCCACTCATCATAAAACTATAACTGACTGACTTTATATTTGATATAACAAGTAACTATGTTATAGAGTAATTTTAGTTTTGTTCTTTCTTTAGCTTGCAAAAAAATATATTAAGAAATACCATACTATGTACAAGGATACACCCGACTGCATACAATATTTAGAGGAATACGTCATGTTTCTTCTTATATAAAATGGAATACACCGAACAGGAGGTCCTTAAACATCTTCCATCCGGTTCTACTAGATCAGATCAGAGGACAGTGACTGTTTCGATCAAGAAAAACATATTTAGAAAGACTGCATATATTTCAAGAATAGGGGACAGCAGTATGGCTTATTCGTATATTACCCGCAGAAGGGGAAATGTAAACGCATATATCACTCCACACTACATTGAAATATCTATATTATCCTTGCTACACCGTTTTCGTCATTAGCGATGATGATGTGTAGTTTAGCATCTTCGGCCTGAAACAAATACGTAGGAAATTCTTTGAAGATACATGTATACAATGAAACGTTCATGGAAATCTTAGTTTCCTGTACTTTTAGGGTTATATTAATAATACAATTTGTACCTTTTGTACCTCTATTAGCGCAATGAAACCATTGCTAGTATATTTAATGAAAGACTCCAACTCTCAAAATCAGTCAAGACATTTTCGTTAAATTGATATCAAACTTCATAACCGTAAAAAAGATTTTTTCCTACAAGCTTGTTCGTACCAATGCGCTAAAAGTAACTGAACCCCAATTAGAGTCTGTATTTGCCATGCTGTGTATTAATTTTTTTTTCAGTATAGATGTACTTAGTTAAGCTCAACTCTTTAACTGTATGTCGGACAATTTCTCAGAGGACACACATTATTATATGATTTGTGGGCCAACGCTTCAAGATTTTGCACAACAAAAATATGGTTCTGATTTTCAACGACACCTTCGCTGGTTACGATGCTATATTAATGATTAATGACTGGAAGGTGACTCAACAAACTGTATCACAAATTTCTAGTGTCTGAACTGGAAAACATTTGTGGACATATATAAAAGTGGAAAAGTGTGGACATATATAAAAGTGGAAAATTGCATATTTTATTTAGGAAAATCAGACTATATGAGGAGCAAGAATTAAACATTTTATAGAAGATGTATGTACGTTAAGCGTGCATCTGCATCACTTCTTGTTTGTGTGTAAAACACCGATTACATGTGTTAAGTGTCCTCACATCGGCTATTTCTCCTAAAGAGTACCTTCGATGCCGATAACGCATACCTAATATAACGAGCAGCATTAAATGGTTTATAGAAATCGTTCGAACTGGGTCTTGCTGTACGTGTTTCATTTCCTGTGTTAAGACTTAATTTATAGAAATTTGGAAGCGGCTGGAGGTTCGCAGTTCGAGTGCTTTTGATATCATTAATACTGACTGTCTAAGAGAAAATATATTATTCTTTACTAGACACATATCCCATACCCGGAATAAAAAGCATAATTATGTATTGCAAATTATATAAAATAAACCAAGGTGATAGTAGAATGAAACTGGTGTAAGGTCTACAATTATAAAAAGCATTCCGATAGCTTTTCTTCAGTGTTGGTGACAGCAGTAGTGGAAACCATCCCGAACTACTTAACTACAATTATGATAGTTACTGGTTTATCTCCAAAGTAATGTTATATCACCAAAGTCACGTTAGATATAAATCTAATGTTGGGATTTTTTCCGGCTTTAAAGTTAAACCTTTATAATGGTGTCTAATATGCACTGTGTAGCATTAAACACTGTTGTGTGAGTGTAATGAGACATAAATCAACTTTGTTTAAATGTGCAAAATGTCAATGCAGTGGTTGTTATTCTAGCATTCAAAATATCTTTCTAGTCATGGAAAAGTAAGAGTCTCAAAGGTTATAAATAATTGTATGTTTGCCAGAGAGATGAGAGTATTACAAAGTTTGAGTGCAATATATTGTAGCCTGATGATATTATGTGATATAGAACACTATAAAAATTATAGTTTAAAATGTTCTGCTATGCTTTACCAGATGCATTCGTTAACGTGAAAATTGATTCGTTATCTCGAAGGTTTTTATGAATATGATTTGCCGACGTCATATGTTCGAGTTACAGTAACTGCATTCTCTCTTGAATTTTGCTACAGAACATACCTGCTATTTGCAGCATAGATGTTATCATTGTGAGTAGAGGATTTAAGGTTGCCACTGAGTTATATACACATACAGTTACAAATATTTTATTATTTTCTATTTTTCAATACAAATAATGAGTCAAGAAGAAAACAAGCACTAAGAATATTGACTGGGACATAAATCAACTTTGTTTAAAATGTGCATAATGGTTGTTATTATAGCATATGATTGGGATTAAAATTGATATAATATGTTTGGTACAAAGATGGATATAATAGGATTGGTACTAATATTGATATAATATGATTGGTACTAAGATTAATATAATATGATTGGTACTAAGATTGATATAATATGATTGGTACTAATATTGATAGAATATGATTGGTACTTAGATTGATACAAAATGATTGGTACTAATATTGATATAATATGATTTCTACTAAGATTGATATAATATATAATATGATTGGTACTAATATTGATATAATATCATTGGTACTAAGATTGATATAATATGATTGGTACTAAGATTGATATAATATCATTGGTACTAAGATTGATATAATATCATTGGTACTAAGATTTATAGAATATGATTGGCACTAAGATTTATAGAATATGATTGGTACTAATATTAATATAATATGATTGGTACTAATATTGATAGAATATGATTGGTACAAAGATTGATAGAATATAATTGGAAGGTGATCAACTTTCTTACATCAATTGCTTTTACGATGATCATATCTGTGGTTTGAATACAGCAAACATTTTAGTCCACTGTCGTGTACTTCCTACTAATATGGTTCCGCCCATACAAGATGGCCAAAGAAAAAGAAAGTTGAATCAGATTTGTCCTCTCTTTCCAGGACAAATAAATAAATTATTCTGATTCCATGATTTGTCACTTTTAATGTGCAGTTGTCGTTGTGCCAAAGATGTGGTAAAGCAACAAGAAAGATGCAAAATATAAGTCGATTTGTGTTCTATTTTGGCGTTAAAAATAAATAATAGATTTTACTCTAAAAATATTCTCCATGCATAAGAATAAACTGCTTGGCAAGTATGCTACCAATAAAAGACCGAACAGTAGTCAACTCATAGTTTTACTGTCTGCATCAAGTTATTTTTAATCCCTATTTTTTTATTTTTTTTGCGCCGCCATTGAGGTCATGGACTAAAGTTCGTACGATATGATAGATTTATATACTATGGACAGAAATATAAGGATTTATGAACCAATAAACGTCAATATGATACTGGTTCCTTAAACTCAATATAACATGGACACAAAGTTTGCAAAACTTTTATTATTTGATTTAATGATGAAAATGACGCAATTTTATTTGCCTCACAAATGTACAAATGGCAGGTCAAATATATGACGCTAAGAAATTCTCTTATTGACGTCACGTAACAGTAAATGAAGTTATGACAATGCAACATGCAGAATGGCTATGCGACGTAAAGAAAATCACATATCATAACTGTGTGACGTGCAGTGAAAACCCACCTCTCATGAAAAAATATGTATTATTCTATGATATCTCATTTTGGTGTATTCTGATTGATTACATCGCCAGAGCATGCCGTTGCTAAAATATTATAGTAACCTCCAGTGCACACGCGAGAGTGATATCAGATTACACAAGCTCGCCTGACAGTTAAGTCCAAGACTATTACGTCATAAGCGTGGTGGCGTGAAAGACCGACTTCAAAACGAAATAAAATTTCTGTTTAGAAGCAATTGTGTTTTAATGTCTTATAAGTGACTGATATTTTGCGTGTCCATCGTCTGCCCCTATTCTGAGCTTTATTTGAAATAGAAGTTTTAAATTTAAATTTTTTTAATAGACAAAATGAAAAATCTCAATATTTACTTTTATATTTATTTCTGTTTTTAGTTATCGTATTCTTTCGGTTCTATTCCAGTCATTTAAATCATGTTAACATCTGATATAATGAACCAAATGCTTACTATTTATTGAATTTTTTCTACTCAATATTTTGGCATACACTTCAAACTTCATCATGTTTTGTCGTGGTATTATAAAAGCGTAAATTGCTGTAGGAAATTTAAAACATTATATTATAAAAAAATTATTGACTTCTGATTTCGGTCGATGCCAGTAACAAAAGTGTCCATTTCTAAATAATAGAACCCTTTGTTACCGAATGTTTAATTCTGTCCTGAAATTATTTTAAACTTAGGTTTAACGCTGCTAGAAAGTAAATCATATTATTAAGGAAATAAGAAGCTGTTTGATATAATAAAGCATGACCGTATCGCAGGAGTACTCAATCTAGCGTTTCATTCGTGAAGTCTGTTTATTCATGTTGAAAGTCAGAATAAAATTAGGTTTGCTTTAAACCATGTGAACACATTGTACTGGTTATTAAATAATTGACCACATTGACCAGAACGAATGCCATCCTGCTCCCAGGCAAGAGATTGGGGTGGGGGCAACTATGTTGAGATTTCGCTTGGGTCCTCAAGTTTGTCTTATATATCATGCCAGTAGGATAGAGCTCTTGTGCAAGATGATACGAAGTTACGTTGATTCCCTTCAAGATACGTTTCCATAAGTTCGAGACCGTAATATGACACCATTTTTGGACTTGTTCAGCTGACACCCCCAAATATTCAGTGTTATATTAGATACATTTCGTGTCAAAAAACGTTTTAATATATTCTCTACATCTGTAGCATATGTGTGTGTGTGTGTTCCTTTAAAGAACAAAAAGAATTGTTGTGACGTTTGTCCTAAAAACATTTTTATAAATGTACAAATGTCGACTTTTCATTGAACATCAAATGAGAAATAACCGTGTAGTGTGTTGTATACATTGACGGAGGCTTCATTTCAATGTAAAAGGCGAAAAAGTCAACATTTTACATTTTACATATTACAACAAATAAAATTTTGAAACAAATACATTGAAGCTAAAACTTCGAACACATAAATGCAGAAAAACTTTAGCAACAAGTTTTGAAAACCGGCTTGTTTTCAAACATACCTCCATTCGCTGTTGCGATTCTTGAATTCGTGTTCCTATAGCAATAGGAACACGAATACAAGAATCGCAACAGCGAATGTGCACTATATATTTTGCAAGATTCAGCAACATTGAAAGACAAAGCACACAAAAAATGGATTTAGATTTTATCTTCCACATATCATTTGCTTGCTGATATAATGGAAGAGATGTGTACGTAATATCTTAGCAAACGAGACATGTACATAATATCTTTGCAAACCTCCCTTTCAATATGATAACATAATATACTCTGCATTTCGTCACATCTTTTCTAATTTGATCAGCACAGGTACACCAGTTTATTAGGTGTCGTTTCTATCCGGTAATATTCATGACTTTAAGAAAAAACACATGTGTCGTGTATGCTTTGCATTAAAGAAAACGTATAAATATGTTAAAGGTACAGGAAGTACGCCAGGTAGAATGTGAGTGGGTTTATTGTGCTCCCTTGTAGATCATAAAAGCGTAGCGAAAGACTTCAATTGTTACGTAATGGTCTCGTCCCAACCCGTCAGGAGATCGAGTATGGTACATGATAATTAGAATGCGTTAGGAGAATGCTTGATAAATTAGAGATACATTCTCTAACCTGCATGATAATATTATTTCTTCATATTTAAAAATGCACTTAATTTTATCAAGCATTCTCCTTTAGGATCCAAGGACAGCATTTTCCGCTCTGTTTGGTGCATATTTGTAATTCTCAGTAATAACCTCTATATACCTTGTTTTTTGTTGTAGGAATCCGGTGTGACTTTGTACTTAGATGAGAATTAATTACTGGGTCGACATGCGGGTGTTTCTGCTACGTAAGAATGCCTATACCAGCGACTTTGTAGCATACGTTTTGGGTGATTTGTGCATGTTCAAGGGCGTATTGAGGTTGGTGTTTGTAGGCAAGGCAATGGGTGCTGTAACCCGCGGACGCGGGTTCGAATCTCCGTAAAGTCCGATTTAAAACTTTTTAAACCTGTAGAAATAATAGTATTTCTTCATATTTATATCATCTGATCTTGCTGTCTCTATTTTCACTTTGTGCCAGTGCCGTGACCAGTGCATACTTGAGAGAATCTTTTTTCAGTTCTCTTGACCAAATGGCGTCCATCAAGAAATTCATCATAGACAGCAAGTGCTGTTTCTGGAAGTTCACAAATGTTTGCAAGGTTTACAGTGTCCCATCTGGCATAATTTATGTGGCCCAGAGAAAAGTATGGGATAATCTGACTGACAGATGATGAATGCATTTCCCAGAGCCTATCTTTCTCTCCTGGAATGTAGAAAAAAATAATATGGAATATATCCAGGTAATTCTTGCAAAATCTAAATGGTTTTAACTATATATTCATTTCAGCTATGATACTGCGCTGAGTAGAATGTCATTTTCGGTCAGTGTCGGTCTTGCTAACTGGATGTCATTTATCTTTTCTTTATTGTCAAACTCCGTGTAAATCTTAGTGCGATTTTTAACTCGGTTTAATTATCTCTGTATGTGATTTACCTCTCTAAATCTACTGAGCAAAAGAACTGAACTGAAGTCGATGCTATGGCTTCCTAATGAGCGTGTGCGCTCGAATAGCCCTGATGCATGACTTTCTGTTCATTATATGAGTCACTGTGTTGGGTCAACTTCGGCACTGTTTGTGTATAGCTTTTCTATTTCACATTAGGAACGCCAGCGAAAAATTGAAGAGGCGAATGACCACACTCTGTAATTCACCGGGACATTGTACATAGTTTACTTTACAAGAAACAACCTGGTCAATAATAAGGAAACAGTTTTTCTGTGAGTAATATCTTCAGGTTTTTTGCACATTTGTCTTTACTGTCTAAAAAGTCCTTTTTAAGTGATGGGAATTCGTGAATCATGGGATATAGCATCCAATATTAGATTGCTTGGGATTTCTCTTGGCTACATATTCGTTACATGCCTATCAAACAGGAATGATTTGCTTTTTTCAATCAACAGACACATCCAAAAGCTTTTGCGATAACAATCTAATCAAAATACAAGCAGCCGCCTCAATCTTACTCGCCCAGCATCCATGTTGACACCTAAATAACAAATCTTGTAGTGATTGTCGTCGTACATGAGAAATGAAGTCCAATAATTGTAATTCCAACTACGCGATTTTGTCCTATCGCAGCGAACCTCAACTTCCATATAACCAGCGCTTTCATCATGTTGCCTTTGGTACAGTTCAAGGGTTGTAGCACTGGTAGTGTTCTTCCATTCAGCATGTTTTTATTCGAATCTAAATCATCAGCTGTAGCCTGAATGAAAGACTCAGGCTTCATGTTTTGCAGATATATATACCGAAATATGTTTATTATTTTCTCAAGTTGATTTTCACTAAAACAAGCGTCTTATCGTAACATACAACAGTGACCGGACCTATTAAGCATGAGGTTTAGTTGTATACTTTATTTCCAATGCTTTACGCACATGGCGTGGCGATGCCATGTTTTGGCGTATGAAAGTTCCCTTTTGAAGAATATTTTGTGCGCTTGATAGGATCAAGTTTTTTCGAGCTAGCTGCAAGTCGTGTTATGCTCTGATTCCGGGAATCAATCCGAAATTTCAAAAAGTTATAGAAATTATCGGGTATTATAGCAGCTGCTCTTTCTGAACAAATGTCATCAGCCTTTCATGATATAACTTTGAAGCCTTCAGAATTTTAAAACTTAAAAAGCAAAATCTTCGCGGCATGTATAGCACTTTCAATGGATCATCATGCGTTATAGCATAGCTGAAAATTACATCTGACTTGGAAAGGTCACGTAATGCTTGAGAAACTACTTTGTCAGCATATTATTTTTAAGCTTCTTCTTTAGTTTTTCCCTTCTGTAATTGTCACTACTTGGTACTCTACCACTAACATTTTGGCGAAAAGAAAAACGTACTTCTTCCTTCACAAAAAATATCTCTCAAATTTGTAAATATTGTTTTTTGCCACGTGTGTGATGGTTAAAGGCTACCAAAACACATTGCCAAATATATATTTTTAAAGATATTAAATTAACATTTTTGAGCGACGACTTGGAAAAGGAACAAAACTGGAACATAATGAACATACATACATTGTGTCTAGATGTAAAGAGAAACTGACAGTCACCTACTTTTTGCTTCAATCACACTGATTAAGACCACAGCCAAGTCGATTTTAACTAATTTTTTGCCGCCAGGAAAGAGCTGGGAATTTAGCGGGGAGACTGCTTACAGGAGGCAAAGCCATCAATGTATTCATCTGTAAATGCACAAGAATTAGGTGAGACAGCTATCACAATTGCCAATGATGAAAATTGTGAATATATGTATATGATTGTTCCACGCTTGTTATTTAGCTGTTGTTTCATTAGTGGAGAAAAGATTGTTAATCCAACCGTCTAAATTCTCGAGCAAAAAGTGTTGTACTTGCAAGTTTAAGTTTCTGTAAAGTGAGATACTAATTAGAGGACGAAATATGGATGTCGCAAGACGTGTGCATGATGTTATTGCTTCAATTGTAACTTAAATCAGATTAAGTGCAATAAAGTTTAACAAAAAAAAAGAACACGAATCGCGCGTCTTTACTGCAATACTGTCGACGAAACGTGCAGGCACAGTATTTGATTATCATTTAATATGAATATGGAACTAACGAAAGTGTTTGTTTGAAATAAGAGCTTAAGCAGCGTCAAGACAACTATATGAAAAAGTACGAAAAGCGTTTGATTTTGTGTGTGCGTGTGTTTGAATAAATAATATCATCATATAGGTTAGAGAATTTTAATTCGTACTCTACCGAGATTCGAACCCAGATCAGCAGGTTACGGCACCCTGTAAGCACCAACCCCTGTACCATCTCGACTATAAACACATCACCAAAAAAATGATCTTACGAAGTCGGCAAACATACCCTTATGTCAACCTAGTAATTAATTCTGTTGTAAGTACACAGTCCATCTAGATTCCTACTACATAAATCAAGGTATATAGAAGTTATTATTGAAAATTACAAATTAAAATTCTTTAACCTATATAATAATACTATTTATTCGTATTTAAAAATTATGTAAATGTTATCAAGCATTCGCCTGTAGAATCCAGAGATAACACTTTTCGCTCTGTTTGGTGTATATTTGTAATTCACTCTTTCTTTCTCTCTTTCTCTCTCTCTCTCTCTCTATATATATATATATATACACACTGAGAGTAAAATATGCTGCACAACATTCAATGTACACTGTCACCAATCTCTCTATTGCGTTTTCTGATGATATACTGCTTAAACCATGGGAGAAGATATAAAAAAAAAAACTTTCTTTACGACAAACTCCTCTGTTTCATACATAGGTATCTGGAGGTAAGAAAGAGAGTCGACTTCCATGGCCACTTAAGTTGATTGTTGTCCCGTAACCACACCCTACCCAATCCTTTTTTCTGTTAAGTTCAGTATCTCAGCCACGATTTAACGGTGCTACATCTGCTTATGCGTCATCGTCAAAATCTCTGATGCAACATAAATGTATTATACAAAAAAATATATAAATTGCACGAAAATATTACATCTGACATTGTTGTGAAGATTTGGGAGCAATTCTGTTACATTTTTAAGTTGTGTTATTAAAAATTACAAATATGAAAGTGATGATAGCTGGATCCATAATGAGTCTATCACACACATACACATACACACACACACACACGGCGTGTCTATTATATTGTTTGCATAGTTTGTCTCTGTTTTGTAATAGCCTTTGACAAAGAGTCGAAAGCGCTTAGGCTTGTTTAAAGGAAACAGTTGTGCACTTTTTGTTGTCAGTTTTTTTACAATTATCTTCATCAATTCCCTGTCACTCCCGATCCCTTGCTGGATCTAGTGAAGGGACTGTTGTTCATCCTATAATTTGTATTCTTTATATATTGCAGAAAACCCATGTTTTGTAGCCACGTTATTGACAGATGACAGTTCTCTCAGTTATCTATCTTCAAGTATTCAAGATATTGAACCTACTATTATTAATGACCTGGAAATAATCAAAATATGGACGAAGCAATGACTCGTTACGTTAAATCTATAGAAAAAACTGATGCCATCAAAATTCAATGCCATTATCCCATATTTGTACAGCGATCGCATTGGTCAAAAACCATACACACCTCTGAGTTTGCCTTTTGAATGATGAAAACTGGACTAAGCACAATGAGATCATTCAAAAAGTTTATAAAGTGATTACTTAATTAAACACTCTTAACATGTAGTTTATAGAGGCTTTATTAGACAGATATCTGAATATGCTGATAAACAGATATCTGAATGTGCTGATGTTGTCTGGAATGGATGTATTCATGTTTATCTCTAAATATACATAATATAAACCTCAGTCCGATATTCGACTGCATTGAAAGTAAAATAACAGCTTTTTCTAGTGTAGATTTTAAGACAACACCGGCGACAGTTGATGAACTCTTTTGCAAGCATTAACGTTTAAAACGTTTAAAATGAACCAATCGGTTCTCATAAAGACTACCTATTTTAAGATACACATCCTATTAAAGACCTATTTATAATCTAATTGGAGTTTTCAGCTTCTGTTCTTATTAATTTTTGATAAAAGTTTATTTTTTCTGTATTTTTCCTCAGCACATAGAACAATTTTGGAATGTTTTCTAATGGCAAACAGATTTCAATTTGTTGACTTTTCAGGTAGATTCTGTTACCCAATATACGTATCAATGCATATGCATATGTATTCAGGTATCAATCACGGTAATGAAATCTAACCATCACTGTATTTCATCCTGCAAATGTTTCCTGTTAAATCAGTTTACTGATTTTACAACATCAAGGATCGGTTATTAGTTTGATTTGGATGCATGTTTAACTTATTGTGTGCATATATGAAACAAATTCAATGTTTGTAGAACTTGCGTCCATCCCCTTTGCTTTTTGCCTTATGATTTCCAACAGATTACATCACAAAATGGAGTTGAAATAACTGACATCAGAGGAAAAGTCTAAAATCCTAAAAAAAAATCTGTTTAACTCACCCGAATCTACCAATACCGTTAATGAATTCCTCACATGAGTCGAATGATAACCCATTCTTACTCAACAAAACCATTCCATTTCTACATTTAACTCAAAGGATTCTATGTGTCTGTGTTGAACAGTAAGTTGATAAGCAGGTTTCCTCCAGGATTTACGTCGTTATCTCATCAAATGCGGTTCTCAAAAAGATTAAATGGAAATAAATGAAGATGGGAATGAGTACAATGATCATGCCCATCAAGCGGAGAACTCAGTAGGAACGTGCTTTAATTTTTGGGACTGTATTGGTAAATCGAGTCAGCTTTTTTGCTTTTGGACAATTTTGAACCTAGACTGAAAGAATGTACTGTACTTTGCATCTGAAAAGTGTTGGCAGAGAGAAAGGAAAGCGTTCATTGCCTGACCATGTTTATTTAGGAAAACTGAAATATAGTTTGCCAATAGCAAAATCCTTTTTCTAAATGCATTTTGTACTTGTATTCGCTCGTACTGCCAGTGGAGTAAGCTGGACTTTTTATCATTTTGTGTACTAATTATTTGTACAGTTTTTTTGTTTTGCTAATTAGTTCATGTGTAAATTATTTCGCTTATTCATATTTGATTTGCACACCGCGATCTATTTTATTTGTCTTAATCCAACTGATGCAATGATCAAACTTTGCTTGGTTATAGAAGGTAATAGATAAAATCGTGACCTTTATTTGAACAAAATATCGCGTGAAAAATTCAGCCACTATTTCTGTACCTCATATGAACCAAGTGTCGTGTTTTTTTTTTTTTTTTTTTGCATGCATTGGTGTCCGATGTGTAAACATAACAAGTACCAGGTACACTAAAAAAATTGCTTCAAAGATTCATCCATGGAAGTTCTCAAAACAGACTTTGTTAATGTCTCTGTCTTCTGCAACGGCAAATATTTTATTTATTTTTTTATTATTATTTTTTTACATTGCAAGTGTCCGTTACACCAACATTGTTGTAAAAAAAAGTATGGGTATAGTATGCCTATGGAATAGAAACTAACTGATAAACAAAGATTGAAAGGAATTTTTAAAGAAATAAGGTTAGTGGTCTCAAAGGATCCCAGACTACAAAAGTATCCTGCAAAGAGTTTTGATATTCAACACTTCTGCTGCTACCACGATTACGATCATCTCCACCAATGCCGTCACCATTACTATCATCACTCCAACTCTTTCCGCTAATACTTCTACTGCGTCTTTAAACCGATACATGAAAGGTATTTTATCCCTACTGATTGATCTCATGCTTACAAAGCTTCAAATAAAGCTTTATATTATACGATTAACATATTTCAACGAGAGAGAGAGAGAGAGAGAGAGAGAGCGGCGTCTATTCCGTAGATTTACATAGGGATTCTTCAAAAGGGTGCTCAGCAGCTATAATAGTGTCCAGTTACAAACTCCTCAAAAAGCATTGTCAGTGATCGCATTGAATGTGTCAGGGGTTTCAATAAAAGAAATATCCCAAGTTGTATAGGCTATTTACCATGCGTATAATGGCTAAAATGTTCAAGGTTAATCAAAATAAAAATAAATAAATCAATAGTATGCAGATGCAAGAAAGAAATATGTATATTTAAATTTGATTTTGTTCACCTTTTTGGGGCATGATATCCAAACCTGTCTTTGCCAAATCTGTAAGATCATATGATTTGTATAGTGACAAATATCAACTACCAAACATCGTTTGTTATCTTATGAGATGAAATTCAGCGGATACATCGGTTTAATTTTATTTGTTTTATCATTCCTTTGAAGTGCTTAGATTTTTTATAACGTTCTGTGCATATGATACTCTATTTCTTGATAAACTTAACTTCATCAATCTCCCCAAATTATCTGAAACTGGAATGAAATAAGGTAAATTTACTCACATGATACAGACTAAAGACAACAACCAGTTGTATTCAGTCTACCCAAACTGATAAACTTTATCAGCCTGGATCACTAAATTTGCATGCTTGGCTCATTTTTACTTTAGTTATTTTCTCTTCGTAATTTAAACAGATAGTGAGGCTTTTTACGATAAAATCTCTGAGCTGGACTATATTATCGGAAAAAAACAACAATTTTACTCGTGAATGAGGGCGACACAGACAAATTTGTAGACCAAAATTGGAGATACTTCAACTACACGGACAACTTAATAATTGTTTTATTGTCTATAATAACTACGAAAAGAAAGGAGTACGAACCTGACGCTACATCAAATCTATACAGTGTAGCGTCAGTCAGAAAAAAAATGTATCCATTCAACATTCTTACGACCTACGAGTTCTAACACTCGAGTCCTCACCTCGAAACGGAAGGCTTTAAAGTAGCAAGGACTGAACAATAAAAAGAAGAGAGCTGATTCTTTTACAGGCTATGAACTGACTGTCATCGAGATGAAGGACCTTCTAGATATAAGTAAATTTTACTGAAGTAAAACTTTTTTCTTTATCAGCGTTGACACTGAGCTTCGGAATGGTACTGACCCTAAAGTCGTTATGAGAAGTTGGGATCAATACTCGACGAAAAATCTTTACATATTTAATCACGAACCACCAGGGATGATTACGCAAACGGCCTGCGTTAATAAAGTCCCATTCAATAATAATACAATTATATTTACCTAAACAATGTGTTGTCAGATATGGGAAATCTTTGTATGGAAAAGCTGATACGGTTTACTGCATCAAAGATAAACAATAACGGGCGAGTCAGTAGCGGCACAATACCAAAGAAAAAAAAAAAAAAAAAAAAGGATGATTTGTTAATTTTTAGCAAGAACAAAATTAATTTTTTTCTAAGAACTGAGTAGTTTTGAGAGTCTTCCATTTCTTCTCTATATTACTTAATTGATTTCGATAAAAGCCGATGATTTTGTTATTGATCATAGCGAATCGGGCGAAAACTTCAATAGAAGGAAGTTTTATAAGCAAACTTGCATGCATAAATAATTTTCTGCTAATACTAATATGAAATATATCAGTTCTTTATAATTTATTTTTGACTCAAAATAAAATCAGAATGATAGAAGTTGTCATATAAATCTATATTTTCTTCATTAACAAATTCCTAGAGCTTTCCAAAGAACTCTTGAACACATGTATTTTCCAGAAAAGTGAAGCACATTTTCTTCATTTATTGCACAAAAATCAGGTCATCAAGGATTTAACATTTATATAAAAATGAGTTATACCTCTTCATCGCCAGTTTATATTTATCTGGAACCGTTGACAATATTCAAAAGCGTCTATAACTTCAAACTTGGAGATATCAAAGTTCCTAAATTCATCAATCAAGTATTTCTCTCCGTAAGTCTTTTTCCAATGCGAGATTAGTTTTATCCAAATAATATGTTAACTACCAGCGATCTGTTTGTGTTCAAATCTTTAACATAATAAGTTTTTGGAAAGATATGTCGAGACCTAATTTTATGTGAATTTTACTCAAAGGAGCACAGACAAGAAAAGGAAGAACATGCTCTATGAATGCAATTCAATGCACGAGATGGAGCCCTTATGTCCTAGACTGCCTAGACCACATTTTTTTGCGATATAATTTGTATATTTCTTATCAGGAACTATGATACATATGAAAGACCACTTGCTTTTCAATGTTGTAAACAAGGCCTTTTTTAATGTAGTTCAAAGGTCCTGTTGCAAAATATCGACATGTGTTAAGAGAATGTTTCAAACATTCTTGGAGAGAAAGACTTGCATCCAACTAAAAAGAAAGGTATACTTCTTCCTTTTGAGAGCTCTTTTATATATTAATTATAATATATTTGAAGCATATTTAATACTTTTATTGATATACTGGTGCGTGAGTTTGCGCAAAGCACTCCACGAGGCTCTCGTAATAGGATAAGATACCTTTACACATCCTGTTCAGTCTTACCAAATGTTTTTTTATTGATGATTTATATCTTGATATTTAATTGCACTCGTGCACATTGTTTAGGTAAATTTAATTGTATTATTATTGAGAACAAATGTTTAAATAGATTTTAAAATGCATTCATTCCGTTCCACTACATACAGTAAAGCAAGTCACTCCACTGAGAATTGACACATTTGTAGAGGTGGTTTTAAGATTTAATTTTAAGTGAAAGGGGTTTAGTATTCTCTGGAGTAACACAGAGATTGCAAGGTCATTACTAACCCACATTGTTTTTATCGTGATTCTACGTTTTAGTTTAACCATTGTTTGCCTTACGTAACACGATATCTAAATATTTCACAAGTGAAATTACTTTTGAAAACACTACATGTTTCCTTGAGGTCTTTAGCTTATTTCATATTTCAAAAGATAGAGGGATATACACTCACGGTTCCAACTTGAGCAATATAATACTGTTAGAGTGATTGATTTAACTTTCTCGTCTTTTTTCATTGCGATATATTTGCCAATTTCTTTAAAAAAATCTGCTCCGTTGGTTGCATTTCAGTAAGTTTCGCTTTGCATTATCTTGTGATAATCTTTGTTTAACCAATATTTATTATTTTAAATCTATCCCACTAGCAGTAGAATCTCGTCTTACTGCTATGTTGAAAGTCCCACCAGTGTGTGAGTGTCTGCGTGTGCGTGTGTGTGCGTGCATTGGCTTGTGTATGTTTATGTCCTGAACGTCATCTGCCTAATTCTTTTTACTTACGCATTGCAGGCTTCCTAATCGAGATCTTTCTTTAGCACAGATTAGATTTTCTGCCAGAAATAAATCAGTCTTCTAATCAAAGACGTGAAGATTAAAACAAAATGTATGCCGAAATTATCATCTGCCAACTATACGTAAAAGCTATTTCTGCACTAAAAAAAGTAGTAACACTCGAGCGTAGTTGGTTGTGATGATATTTTAGGCCAAAAGCCACAATTAGTATCCTATTGCGATCTGAGTTCTATGTTCTTATGTGCATATTACTGACTGCTTCAATTTCTAAAACATCTGGAAGCAGTGACATGAAAATTCGTATTAGCTAGAAGATGACCTAAATTAACTAAAATGGATCAATAATTTCACCTTTATTTCAAGTAATTTTGGTTTCTGATTTGGCAGCATACATTTACTAAGACTAAAAGCTAATGAAAGAAAAAAGGAAAAAGCCGGATTTCTTCTCGACAACAGTGAGACTAGACTCAACCTTATGAGCACAAATCATTCAATTATCTCTTTTAAAATCGTTTACTTCGAGGATACATGTTTTGATAATTTAAAGCTTGTACGACATCTAGTGCAAGTGGCGGCGTAGAGCGACGTTTCGAACTGGAGGAAACATGGGTTGTCAAGGGAAGCCCTCTAATTCAGGTAGGTGACCAAATCTCTTGTACTTAAAATAAATAAGAATAGCGAGACTCCTACTTTCTGGACGCCATTTGTCGGGTTTAGAAGTTAAGAATATTAAAATGTTCCATGACTTACAAAATACTGTATAGAAGACATTTATGAGGATGAGACACCACATCTCTTCTTTGCTATGATCGCATACGAAACATTTTGCTGTGTTTTGCAACTCGATACAACACTATTGACACGATACCCGAACTTACAATGTGCTTAAAGCAAACATTTGTCATGAAACAACAGGCAGACTGATTAAAAGAGAACAGGCAGACTGATTAAAAGAGAACAATTTATAATGCAATTGGTTTGGAAAGTTTGTGCAATAGACCGATCAATTATCACAATGTCCAAAGTGATTTACTATTCTTACGTTCTTTACATGAGAAATCTCAAAATCTTTTAATCAGAAGAAAAACCACACAAAAAAGTGATGAATTTCAAAATATGTAAATAGTTTTTCCTGTACAATTCTCTTCAGCATATCAGGAAATCTATTGTTTACTGACTTGATCTATATTGATTGAACAAAAGATTGGAAATGAAAACATACGAGTTAATCATCTGAAAGGTCTTCAGTTCAAAATACATATATAAAATAATAAATATATCCCAATGGTTTAAATATCCGGACATAGACTATGCTGTTGATTTATACCGTGATTATTTTTTTATTATACCCGGACGAAAAACGCTGGCTCGAAAACTACAAGAAAATAAATCTTTCAAATGCACTTCCAGACACATTACCTATGCGACTACTCTTTAATCAGTACTTCTCGAAGTATTTTTATATTTTTTTTTCTTTCTATTTCTAATATATGTTAGCTGCTGGTTTTTGTTTATTGACGTAAGCGACATCGCCGACTGGTTTTCCACTTGTGAATTCTTAACAACATATTAGGGAAAAGTATATCTTGCATTAGGCTTATAATGCGTTTAGCGGATGACGTGGAAACGAAATCAATTGTATTAAGCCAAAGTTATCATGCAACGTCAAGAAGATGGATTAGATTGATACTCTATCTTAAAGATTACTTATATAAGGCCTTTTGGCAGATATTGGCCTCTGAACGTAATAAAATTCACATGTGGTAAAATTTAGCAGTGGCTCAGGCATGGGTGCATTGAAACCAATATTACAGTTCTGCATGCACAAGTAAAAGTTTCCGAGTCCCAAAAGCTTGCTTATATAAACTGAACCAACGAGTCCTGTTTTAAGCAGAACATAATGCAGAGTGCTACTAATGAAGCTTATTCTTATTGAAATTTGGTATTTTTTTTATTCAATAAAAATGGAAGAAATCAAGTCAGGCTCGCATACATCAAATATTCTGTTTCGTTTTTCTCTCTTTTCCTTTTTTTTTTTTACGGAACCCTTCTTGCTAGGAATCCACAAATTTCCATATAATCTATATACAAGCTGTTGTGTAAAAGAGAGGTGAACTCCGGAGAAAAAATGTTTTGTTTAGCAACGAGAAAAAAAGAATCATTGACAAATAGGCAAAAAGAAAAGGGTAATATATCTAGCAACCAAGTAAGCTTGTTATAATCCGAACTTTTATCCGTTTGTGTTTTCTTCCGTATCCATGCTGTAGGTTAACAAAGAAACGCTGAAAATCTGCGCTTTGAAGTAAATCGTCAAAGGTCAGTTTCATTTACATAACACCATTTCTCAAAACCTTTCAAATAAATACAAGAAAACTAAGGTGATTATTGAGTGTTATACATACTCCGTAAAAGAAGTCCTGCATCACTCTTTGATACAGAATACAAATTTTTAAGTCTTAGCACTAATTCATAATAGGTCAATATAATTTTACATTACCGATGAATCAACTTTAAATTGCTTTCATCAAAAACAAGTTCAAATCAAGAGTAGAAAAGTACATTTGTATTGGAAACAATTGAATATCTCTGTTCAAAGCTAGCTTAGAAAAAAAGACAATAGAATCTAATGCAGCAACAATGTTTAGTGTTACGAAGATTTTCTAATTATCCTTTTTCTTCCACTCTTTTCCCATTATCTGGAACAAAAAGTTGATCATAAATAGAACGGTTTATTTCTTGAAAATACTCGTCTCGTAGTAAAATTTTAAACTTCGTTGGTAATATCTCTTTATGCCACCGCTACCAACCGAATCAAATAACAGAACGGAGTTTATTGCAAGTGCGTTATCATCATACTCCGGGTATAATCCGTTTAACGCATTTGCGTATCATTTGTCATCAACCGCAGGTAACTAACGGGGTTTCAACAAACTTTTGGCTAAAAATACAATGTCCAAGTGCTGTTTTAATCTGGTAATTTATGCTTCGAGGTAGGCTATCAGGCAATGAAAAATTATTCAACTGGCGATTGGAAGCGTCTAGCAATAATTTTGCTGCCACGGCTGATGTTCTTTATCAAGCTGCAAATCCAACTTACATTGGGAACACTGTACAAGAATTTATTTTACAATTAGTTTGGAATTTTTTGTTTTAACGCAGAACCTGTAAATCCCGGGTTAACGTTGCTTCAGATATTCTTGATGATTTCGTGTAAACAAAACTAAAAAACTAGATGTTAGAGATCGTTGAAGTTTGTAGAGAATTTTACAATAAAATATTTAATCCTGGTGTCACTTTGGTAACCAAAGAGAGATGCTGGTAGTCCAGGAGGAACTCCTGCGGTTGCTACGCCGTTAGATGAGCTCTAAAATATGAAAACAAACGTAATTATGGACAAGGCCGAAAACGATAACGAGAAAAATTATCTTTCTGCTTACAAAATGCGAGCTGATCAATTGCTGGATCAGTTAAATAGGTATGATGTTCTTCTTAAATTTTGTTCTGACCGTACAAAGGCTGATGCAGAAAAATCATTGGAGGATTTGTTACATAATATTATTCTCTTAACAAAAACCCAAAAGTAAAGAGCATTTTGCAAAACGAAGATTGTTTAACGAGTTAAGTCTCGACTATAACGACGTTAAAACGGCATTGGCTGTTCACGAGGAACCAAATGATGTTAAAGCTCTTGCAACGTCTTATTTTATATTAGCATCAACATTTACAAACAAACCAGAATTTTCTTACAGAGAAACCGAATTTATACCGCATTGGAGGCTGCTGAGCGTATTGAGGAAACGGTATGTAAGTTAACAAAGGAAGTAAAAGAAATTTGTTTAAAAGATCTTGCTGAAACAAAAGATATTAACACAAAATAAAATGGCAGTTAGAAAACGAATTTACACCTGAAAAGCTTAAAAAGGTAAAACGACAAAAGTATATCCCTGATTTCAACAGGCTCATAAGCAATGAGGATGTTGGTTTAATTTTAAAAGACGTAATATCATTGGCCGATGACGTTTTATATTCTGATTAGGAAGAAACTGTGATAAGGATATACATAAGAAATGATGAAATCAATATTGGCTATCTAGCAACGTCGTATTATATTGCTGTAGGAACATTATCAAATTACCTTAAACTGAGAATGATGTTTATTTCAGTCTTTACACGATTGAACAATTGGAAAAGTTAATAACGGTGTTAAATAAAGAAGAAAAAGGAAAAGTTTATAAATCTTTAGGTGAAATAGAAACAATTTCGACAAAAGTTTCCTGGTTATATCGCGTTTATGAACACTTCAAACAAGATAAGCTTAATCAGGTAAAAGAGAAAAGGAACTTGTTTATTGTTAAAAAAATCATTTAGACAATGTGAGTTAATAGAAAGAAAACTTGGAATTATTGTAAAAGATTTACTGCCAACGGATACAGTTCTGGATGATTTTACTGCAGCATATGCAATAATTAGACAATATTTCGTTTTAGGTCCGATATCTTTTAATATTATTAAAGCTGCAACAGAATTCATCGATCAAAATATGCTGTTAGAGAATCTGTTAATGATATCCCAGAGGTGTCAGAAACTTTTGATCACGTTGCAAAACTTGTTTACACTGATGAAGAAGAGCGATTATTGAGAGATGTAACATCTGCCAGGTTTGATAAATAGCGCGACTTTTTATCAGACAAAACTAATGTTGATTTTAGAACGTTAATCGACACGGCAGTAGTCGCTACCAAGTATGATAAATAATTTTGTTGTAAACAAATAATAAATAAAAAACAAAAAAAGAGGTCATTGATTTTAATCATATTTCACATAACATGCCTGATGATGATCGAAAAGAACTAACTATTATAACTATTACCATGAAAAAGCTTATTGTGCAAAGAAACTTACACGTATTATGGTCGAATATTAAAACTAATCGCTTATATCACAATGTCGCTTACAACAGGCGATGTTGCATCAGCAGTTGAAACTTTAAATCATTTCATGCTGATAATATCCCGGGCTTGTATTGTATTAAACGCGGCAAGTAAGAAGATAGAACCTAAGTTTGAAAACAAGAAACATGCTTGTAAACTCAAGCTATCAGCAACAACAAAATTTTAAACCAGTTGCGTACTTATCTTCGTGGAGAACGATACATTATCTTATTCAGGAATTTCGCGTCAAGGATGATATGATGAGTGACCTGCTTCCGTTAAGGTTGTCTAGGTATGAGGCTCAATATGATAAAGAATATAACGTGTTCAAAGATATCGGTGAGACCGATTGCTGTCCATTGAAAAGTAGTTTGGTATACAAAATGTATCCCAATTAAAAACAACAAGTGTAATATAAAATGACCAATATTGTTGACATTACCAAACAAATTGTGGAAGATCTTGATTCAATTTCCATTGTTGAATCTGAATCAAAATCATTTTCCAACATTCTGTTTGACGGACCGCTAGCGGTCTGCTCTCTTGCTGTCACAATAAAAAATGAAATTGCTGGAAAAACGTTTATTGCAAAAAATAATACAAATAAAATAAAATTGACACCTGTTAACAAATCTTTGGAAAGCAATTATTTTAAATTTCTTAACGCGTTGGATGAAACGTTATCTGAGTTATTGCCAACATTTGTTTAGCCAATTAACGTCATTTACACAAAAATTTCAATCAACACTGAGCAAGTGAGAATTTAGAACATATCCGATGATGTATTCCCACAACGTGAGATAATAGGCGCATTAAAATATGGGTCAAAAATCACCGCGGAAATAAGTTTTTCATTATTCACCCACGACAACAACATTTATTTATGTTGCCAGGCTAAAAAATAATTATTGACCCAAATGATACCGAATTTTTTGAACAATTGAAATAAAATATTAATAAATAATGACTGATATAGAGATATTAAGACAATAAATATCAATGGATGAAAAAATTGTTAACCTGGGAGATAATGAAAATGATGGTATAATAGAATTGTTTAATTATAATGAACCCATTGGGAGGTAACAATTTAAAATGAAAAAATCAACAAAATTTCGATTACCCCAGATGGAAAACTAATAAAAATAAAAGGTCCTTACGAAAAACTTTTTAATCTAATAGAAAAGTGGTCATAAGAAATTTTTCTTGTTTTTGTGTTAGGGAATATGGTAATGATTGATATTGAAAATTCAGATATTTTTCTTTGTGGTGAAAAAATATAACAAAAAATAAAGTGCTCACCACTGACGAAATTGTACCAGTGAAAAAAGTTAGCGGTGTGTTTCCTTTGTTGTCAACAAAATCTAAAGGGATTTTACCATGGTCTTTCATCATTGGCATTGGAAAAACAATAAGGCTTGAATAAAATTAATCAAGGTATACGAAGTTATACTTAACTCCTGAGGTTTTGCAGATTGCAGATTTCTCATGCCATCAGCAACAAACTTTATTGACATTGTTAATATTTAAAAATTTAACTTGCAGATGCTGTGGATGGAAATTCAGTTTCTTCCGCAGTGTCTAAATTGATTGCAACAACAGGGCTTGCTTTTCTTAATCGTTCGCGATGAAAAAAAAAATTCTTCCAGACTGCGTGATTATTTGAAGATTATCAAATCGGTTGTCCATCGTATTCTTATTGATGTGATCAACCACCAAGTTTTTCGGAATCTCTTTACCCACTACAGCCTCGTATATGAATCTGTGGGCAAAAACATTCTTTTTTATTGTTAGAACATTAATCACTCCTGAAACACCAGTCCTTGAATACCCGGTATTGGTAGGACTTTGTTGCAAAATATTGCAACTCCGCAAACATGTAATGTCAACATCGTTCGTAACATAAAAGTTGTATATGAAATGAGGGTACCAAGTGATATCGTTTGGCATCATTTATAATAAAAGCTTCTTTCTAAATGAGTGTTTCATGATATTATATGACACCTGTTTATAAAAACAATATACAATAATAAACTGGCATGGGTAATTTTGACACAAAAGACAACGCCTTCATTGGCTTTGACAAAACTTATACTCTCAAGAAAGAATTTACAAGAAAGGTCCTCCCATCATGGCCAAGGATTCTAACAAAGCCTGCAATGTCGCTGCGTTATAAACGAAAAACTTAAAACAGTTCGCCGCGTCAAAAAAGATCCTAATGTGTTTAATGAAAAGATAATTAAGAAGCATTTTATTAAAATAGCGAGCAAGGAACTAAAATTACATAAAGGATTAAAAGTTTTAGTCCACCGTCCAGTTTTTGATGAAGAAGGTGGCAATGTTATAACTGCAAAGCCTTCCATTTTTTAGAAAACAAAAAATATTTTGCAAGGTAATTTAAATAATGTCTTCGATAAAATTTCCGAGGATATAAAACAAACAATCGACGAGTATGAGACAGGTGGATTAGGATAGGTGTTTCAAAAGATTACAGACTTTATTTTTATCAACGCTTCCAAATATCAGCCGCTGCGTGGCTTTATTGTACTCCGATTTCCAAATGTTTCAAAATTATGAGCTTGATCCCGCATGGTAATATTATCTTGGGATGTTGCACTAAAATTAAGCGGCATCAAAGTTGAACTTTTAACAGACCCTGATCAGTTTTATTTTATCGAAAAAGGGAATTCGAGGTGGAATATTAGTAATTAAAAAAAAAAAAAAAAAAAAAAAAAAGAGAAAAAAAACCGACATCCTGTGGCTAACATACTAGTTTGCTATAGTATTTATTTTAAATCCTATAATCTTTATGATTGGGCAATGAGCCAACCGTTGCTATATGGATCATTTCGGTGGATAGATACTGATAAGTTACTTCGTGAGATTGAAAAAAAGATACCTGCAGATATTGGATATTTTGCAGAGGTTGATACTGATTACCCAGTGTAATGATCTTCATAGAATCAATACTAACCACTGATGATATATTTTCCCCGAAATAGCGGATATTAAAACAGCAGAATGAAGTCGGAACATTGTTCACCGGCTGGTTCCAAATTTGTATAATAAGAAAAAATATGTTTTACATATTACGACATTAAAACAAGCTTTGGATCACGCGCTTGTGTTAAGAAATGTTCACAGGGTATTAAAATTCAAGCAATTGCCGCGGTTAAAAGAATATATTGACTTCAATACAAACAAACGAGCAGCAGCTACAACTGATTTTGAAAAGAATTTCTTTAAGCTAATGAATAATTCGGTATTTGGTAAGACAATGGAAAATATACACATGCACACGCAACGGCAATTTCTCGAGTTACATATCTTGTCTCTTATTATATGTTTATCCAGGTATTATAACATAATTTTCATTGTTTTGACCCATTTTAGTATCAAGCTTGCATGTAGTTCTTTAGTAATAGCCACACTGTGTTGAGCACAATGAGGACAGGGACGAGTAAACTCTTGCATCTCACTCGTTCCAGGGACGAGCGCTTGGGAATTATTCCAGAACCCTGATACTATTTGCTGAAAGTTTAAAAAATTGTTTTCTGAAGAATTAAGATACACAGCTTCTGATGATTTATTTAAATAATGCATTTTCGGTAAGAGCATCTAAGACTTTCCACGCATAAAATCGTTTGAAATCTGTATCTCAGAAAAATCTATTGCCGTCCTTACTCGCTTATAAGTTGAGTCCAACTGCAAACTGCACAGACCCAGATCTGTCGTCAGATGCGCCGGCAGATCTGGGTCTATGCAGTTTGTTAGGACTAATAAATAGAACAAGCAACATATAACATTATGCGACGGCAGATCAGGGTTGATGTTGTTTGTAGTAAAACTCGACTTATAAGCGAGTAATGCCAGTGCGTTTAATACTAGCGTGACGATGGATGTATTACATTATGCTTGGGGTGCTCATTTCAATTCAATCTTCATAAAACAAAAAGAAAGTAAGGTATCACAAAAAATTCCAAACGTTATTTTGTTAAAATTTTTATTTTATTTTATTATTATTATTGTTTATTTTTTAATTTTTTACATCGTAAGAAATGTACTATTTTAACATTTTAATGAATGTGCTGTTGATTAAATCAGATATAAGTTTTCAAGCTGTATGGAGAAATAATCGGGTAGTGTTGGTGCTGTCCGTAATATTAGGTTCACCCGATTGGGGCTTATCTAGAATCATGGTACATTTATTTCCTCATACAGCTACACAAAAATATGGATAGATCTATTATAGTGTGCACACTACATGCAGTTTAAATTTCTAACAGTAACAACTACTTTTTTAAATAGATTTTACAGTAAGAATCATCATCCAGCCCATAATACTATCAAGCGAATGCAACAGGAAATGAAATTGACCTCATATATTATGGTACTTTAAAAGGGTAAGAAAGTAATAACCACTACATTGTGGGCCTACAAGAAGACTTCAGTCACCATTGTGTATGCTGTCTATTACTGAACTTCATAATAATGGTTCTCTCTCTCTCTCTCTCTCTTAGAAAAAACTTGAAAGAAAGAAAGCAATAATGAATGAATAAATGAATAAATGAAAGCAAAACATTAGTATTTAACTAGAAACTTGTATTATAATTTCAAAAAGAATTGTTTTTCAGATCTATCCCTTCTTAAAGATGTCATTATCAATAATTAAGTTAGTTTCAAGGCATTAATCTCTTCTCAGTGCGAAACATCTTTTCAGATTGAAAAAAGCATTTTGGATAACGATTGACGGTATTCGTGAGGCACAGGTTGTTCGTAATAGTTCTGTCTTCTTTCGGCCTTCAAAAGGCCGGTATTTAACTCAGAAGTTTGCATTAAATGTGCTAAGCAAATTCCCCCATGTTAATTTTACAATGTTTATCATAATTGCAGATTGATGCGACCAGCAATGTTATATCAAAACTGTCATACGTTTTCTTTTGCCTACATATCTTCAGAGCTCACCAAAATTAACAAAGGAGCCTGCAAGCTATTGCTTTCAACAGCTCGTGATACGGAATTAAGTAACCTTTGCTCGTTCAACGTGTAATTTGCCAGAACTGTTAAATAAAACTTGGTCTTAGCTCATGGATACGAACATTGGTCTGTACTTCATGTAGTTGCTTTCAACATATCAGAGCCTTGTAGAATATAAAGAAGGTCTTTTTAATTTCCAAATTTGTTGCAGTTTCAACGGAAACGCGAGAATTAAACGTGAATGACGGAAGCTGTGAAGCATACCTTGACTGAAGTCCCGGTGGGGAAGTGTATAAAGGACTTTTTTCCATTTTCTCTGCTCAAAGATTAAAATCCAGGAACCATCATATACTCGATGCAATGGCTATTTCCTCTGTCTTCCAGCTTTTTTTTTTCAGAGACGACTTATTAAGAAAAATAAAACATTAAAATTTAAGACTTTTTATCATCTATTTTAGACACCCGCCCCTTTATCCCTCCAAAGTAATTAGCTTTATTTACATATTTTGAAGGCACAAACCATTCGGTATAAAGGAAATATAATTCCCCCTTTTTGGAGTTATTAGCCTGATATATTGCCTCTGAAAGTTTTTTTCTTTAAATCCCAATTGTTATTCTAAAATATTACATTTTCTTTTACAATATGAGCCTGATTTATCAGGCACCAGAGAATATATTTTTTAAAAAAACTAATAAACTTCAATTAGGAATAATGTCTATGTTTCTCTAATGATTATCACGGATCACCAATGGATTTATTTGTTCATGTGATTATACACGAGTTATGACTTGACGGCTGTCTGTTTCTCGCTGTCTTAATCCAAACTGATGTTTAAGACTCCTGAACTACACCGCGCCTTTAACATTTCTCAGTACTCTACATTTGAAAACTTTCCAGTACTTGATATTTTACAACCTCTTCTTAAAGAGTAACAACATCTTTCTTTTTGTATAATCACTGTTCTTCCTCATTTCTCGTCATAAAAAACACATTGTCGAGGCATTTGGATTCGTGTCTTATGAACCGGTTATAAATATTTTACCAAATTCCGATTCTATGATCTTTAAGATCCAAGAAAGCAATGTTATTATTATATCATATACTAGTACAAATGGTTCGAAATAAAAGTCTGTATGCATTACGAGTCGATTGAGATGGTTCCTTCTCTATGAATCGGACTGGATTGCTAGGAAATCAGGTTATAGACTAGTTTTCCAATACTCATAATTGCTATTTGGCATAATGTTACATATACATTGAGAGCAACATATTTGATAGGCCATATAACCAACAATAATAAGTGCCAAATTTACCTTGTTCGTGTATTCTATTTTTTAAAACACCAACATTAGCAATATGACAAAGGACCTAACTTTTCTGAGCAATTAAGGTATAAATGTAAAAAGTAAAATATGTATGAAGATAAAAAATGATAGTTCACAATATCTATACCCATTCATTAATGTATAACCTTTAGCGCGCTCAGAATCTAGAGTCTGTCTGAGAGAAATGGGAGCATCTTAGCATGGACTTGGGAGTGGGGGTGAAATATCGTAGATTTAATATGACAGGCTTGAATCTGCTAAAATGGATGAGTATCGTGAAAAAAGAAACAGAGAAAAGATGCGACTGCGTTTTTTTAAAACATTTTATATAGCATTTTAAAATTGAGCTGTCTATATGAAGCATGGAGCATATATATCTTTTATGTAACTTTTGGAATATTATATAGTCGGTGGGACGTGCTATGAAACTTTTGGGACAAATATATAGTTGATGGGACGTGATATTATAATCAACGACACTTTTCCTCCGTCAACAGATGTAAAAAAAAAAATAATGCAGACAAGTGGTATTTGCTTCATCTTATCTTATTGTGGTTGTACTTTCATCGTAATGGCTCATGTTAATTGTTTCTCATTGCATCTTTTCCTTATAAACTGATATGAAAAAGATCAGTAATATTTTTAAAATTTGAAGTTGTACCATTAGGAAGATTAGGTTGACTACTAGAATTGCAACCTCAAGTTTCGTTTGCGTAATGAACAAATTTGTAGGTACTTCTAGCATATGAGGCAATGAGCCCATTTCTTGGACCATAATACCATATCGTAATAATAAACCCCTGCTCCTGTAAGAAACCACATGCGTGAAGCGTCGATCTCTTGGCAACTGCACGGAAGCTCTTTTTTTCTCTCTCAAGGCAGCAAGTTTTCATCAGCTCAAATAGTTAACGGTTGTTAAAGGATCGTCCTGTTGAACACAAGCCAAGCATGCTTTATAATTCTTGTTTCTTGGCAATTTTGTTGGTAAGAAAAGAACGTCACTGTATGACTCCTAACGGGTATCAAAAGTCTGGTTGGTATATATTACGGTTGTAACTGAAGCAACACAGACAGAACGCACCTGCAAAAAGCTTACCTATAGAAATCTTAAAGAGCTTGTCTGCGGTTGGCAAGAAATATTACATACTATAAAGATTGTATTAAAATTAGCTAGAGAAGAGAAAGAATGAAAAATTTCCAAACAATGGACTCGTGCGATTGTGAAGAGCTAGTTAAGCAAACATTTGGGAACAAAAATATAAACCACTCTAACGATCCATGCAATCAAAAGTATTTATACATGCGCAAAGTCATATAGGTATACTGAGATTATAGATGTAATTTAAAGATTGATCGGATAATATTGATATTATTAATTATATGTTCCAATCTCACAGGGAACGATCAGGAGATAAACATTGATGGGAACGATCAGGAGATAAACATTGATTGATTAAATGTTAGATGGACGGATGGATGGATCGATTACATAAAGGAGAAACAGGAAAGAGGCTGGATGACTGGAAGAACTAAAAAAAATTATCAGCAATTAGATGGTTGAGTTGGATAAAAGCAAACAATATGTAAAACAATTAACAAAGACGAACAATGCAAGGTAACTTCACGGAATTATCCACACAAAAAATTGCTTCATATATTGAGCCTGTACGATACTTTCTGTGTAATAGCTTCTGAAACGCTTTTTAAGAAATAACAGATGTTTTGTTTTGTTTTGTTATGTTATTATTATTCATGTTATTATTATTATTATTATTATTATTATTATTATTATTATTATTATTATAATATTATTATTATTATTATTGTTGTATTTGAGGAAGGGTCAATATACAGTATCATCATGGTCTTAAATACTCTGTATTGCCCTGTACAAATGTTGCTACAATTTCCATTCAGCATGCAAAATATTGATAGACTTAAATTTCCTGTCACCATATACAAGTAAATTTCACTGGAAAATGGGCTGCCATATTGCCGCACTGTAAAGTCCTCCACGTCTTTTAACTTTTACTGACTCTTCGTTAATAAAAAAAAAAACAAATAACGCATACTTACATGCAGGAAACAAGTTCACTGATCATAGGCTTCGCTCACTTCAATCGTTGCGTTCTCGAAAGATATACATTTTCTAATCAATTGTCATTCTAATATATGTAAGAAATAACGTGGCAAGTTCAAAAGATTCACCGAAAAAAAAACATTTCACGATCGTTTTAGACTGTTTAAGTCACCTTCATTTTCGTTTGCTCACTATAAGTTCCTGCTCTACACAGCACTATATTCGCTTATGATTTCAGCTTAATGACTCCATCTTTCAGTTTCAATCTTATGCTCCAAAGTTAGTGGTAACCAATCTGTTTTTAGGGTCAATATTTAATCTTGATATATTTCCATCAATATGGAGCCTTATTATTAAAGCGTTTTCAAGAAAGTTCATAAATCTAGTTAAATGAATAGAGACCTAATAATTATTTACTAAGTCCGTAGCTAGAAAAAGACAAGTCTATATCATAGGCGTAAGAAAAATCAATAACGCGTCTCTTTTCCTCTGAGATTAAAGGCTATCGCTTGTAAAGTGTATAACTCTTTATGAAACGAATATTTTCATCCAATGAATAAATGCAACACGAAAACATATAGGTTCTTATAATGGTATCCTCTCGCCAAACATCTATGAAACAATTGCGAGTAACAAAAACTGCAAAATTGGCACTGGCTGAAAATCATATTCCTCTTACCCAGCATATTGAGCAACATGTATATTGCTAAATGATTTCTTCTCTATGACACATTTATTGACGTCCCAAGGGAATTCCAAAGAAGCAAGTCTACAAAACCTATAAAAAGGATGCTCGTAAATCTATAATTATTGTTGCATTTACATACATACATACATACATACATACATACATACATACATACATACATACATACATACATACATACATACATTTCGTTCTCTTTATCGTTTTCTCTAAGTATTTCTGAGATTGAAAGTAAATAAACATTTGATTTTTTTTCATAGTTCAGTAACAGACATAAGTTGAATAACTTCATCTAACGTGCAAGCGCTCCCTGAGTTCATGACACTATATACCGATGACGTAAACATAAAGGTCAAATTGTACGGTAAAAATTAATTTGTCCTCAAATGGCTACTTGTTAATACAAGAATTGGCGCTCGGATCCAACATAAATGGTCAGGTTTTTTTATTATTTCTCCATGGGAATTTATATAAAATAATATGTATGGTGTAAAGAAATAAAATGAATGATTCATTTTTTATTTAAATATATTTTGTATTTTGCAAAGAATAGGGTGATATAGAGACCACTATTGCTTGATTTAGATTTTACTCATATGTAGGAACATTTTACTCTGTGACATACATAGTAACGCCTTCATTTTTGTTTTTGAAGACAAGCAAAAATCCCAAACTTTTCTTGCTATCAGGAATGCTATTTGTTGTTTCTTTACACAATACATATTATTCTAGTTATGTCCATATCTGATAATAACATAGCGTATTGGCATAATAATATTATTTGATAATATTCACTTAATAAATGAAATGTTTGGCAAGAGCTGTTTACTGACTCGACCTAAGACTCTGTACCTTTATAACCTTGAAAAGATACATTATTTGTTTGCATCAAGGTTTTGTCCAGCATTAGGCATATTTTTATAATAAGTCTTATTATTGTGCTGCAGTAATATTAATATTTTCATTTTTAAAAAGTCAAGACTATCTCATATATATATATATATATATATATATATATATATATATATATATATATATATATATATATATATATATATATATATATCGATTTCATGTGAAGTCTGAAGGTTGGGTTTGTGATTAAACGAATTCTATATCTGTCATAGGAATTGGGAGATGATTACTGTTCTAAATGAAAATATAAGACAAAGTGTGTCCAAAAACACGGAAATAAATTGAAACAATTCAGATTTTGATTTAAACTAACGTCTGGCTCAAGTCGCCGCTTTGAAGTTGAATACGAGTTGGTCTCATTCCAGGAATCAAACTGAAAAACACATTTTGAAAAATCATAGGAATGGGATTGTACAGACCTAAACTGTCCATGGACAGTCATTTGAAGATGTTCACTAAAAATAATTACCACTAATCTTAGGTCAAATTATCATCTCTTAAATGTAAAGCCCCTAATAGATTGGCCCCAATACGGCCTCCTGCATTTCGTCAGAGGCGACTAAGTTCAGGCACTTATTTGCCGTGGGTAGCATCACGTGTCCTCGGAGGAGCGTAATCTAATAGTTGAGCAGAGGATAGGTCGCTTGTTGCCACTCTGTAACACACTACTTCGGCCTCAACCACATTTAGATGGGTGGTCAGAAGAGTCCGGTCTGATTAAAAAGCTAATCACGGCAAGCTTCTGAGGTTGTGTTAAATACAGATTCACCATTGTGATTAAATAGACATATTGGTGTGCTTCAAACCTTGGAAAGGACATGAATTCTGAGGGCGGTGGCAAGAGTCAGTCGAATAAGGTTTATTCTTTGCTCAGTTATATCAACCTGTGCAGACCTGACATGAGAAACGCAACAAATCAGCGTACATCTCTGTCTGCATGTTGATCTCTGAGGCGGGTTGTGAACACATAATACTCATTCATTATGGCAAAACCAACCAAAACAAATACCAATAGGGACAATTCAACCAGAGTCTTGAAAGAGGAAGCTCTTTCGAAATTTCCCACAATTTCTCATCAATGAATACACCTTTCGGGATAAGCAAAACACTTCACGGCCTGACTGGAGAACTAAAGTCGGTTATAAACGTAGCCCGGGTCAAATGCTTGTAGCTGCATAGCTCACTCTGATAATCTTCTTCGCTCAAAGTGATTTGTGCAGATACCTATTCAGGTATTTCTACACAAATCTCTCAACTCAACTCATGTATAAATATTGTGCGAATTAGAGGTTTGTATTGTCCAGTTAGACTGGGATGCTTGCAAATCTCAGAAGGTCTCCAAAGTGAAACGAATCAACGTTCGCCGTAACGTCAAGTTGATTCCCACAGACACTTACATTCTGACGTTCGACTGGGCCACTTTGCTGATTTGTTTTATTGCCACAGTCGACCCTTTCATCCTTAATTGTTTCCGGTGCTTTATCTACCAGAAATATGGCCACCACAAAGATAACTGCAAGAGGAAACTAGATTGCCCCAGATGTGGCCACGGGAGTCACGATGAATCGTCCTCTACGGAGAAGATCTCTTATGAGAGCTGCCAGAGTAAACACCTCTCGAACTCAAGAGATTACCCTAAGTGGAAGCATGAGAAACAAATGTTCTTCCCTGAGGCCAGAATGTTTATGGAAGCCATAACACTACTTAACACTGCCGGCAAATCCAACACATACATACATACATACATACATACATACATACATACATACATACATACATACATACGTCACCTACATCCACACACTCTCCTATTCAACTCCGTACGCCATTTCGCAACATGCGTGGAGATAAATTGTACAAAAGTATGCAACTCAGTTTAATCTGTTCGTTCTCTGTGCACAGGCAACTACCAGTGAACCCAGCACCTATGGCAGGTAGTGTCAAGATAAGAACCAACGCCTAACTTAATTAACCGGTACATCTTGCGTGAAGACAACATTACGATCGAGCACTTGACCAGGTTTATGACACTTTGAATTTATACACTTGTACTAGCTAATGATGAGTAAGTATAGTTTTCTTAATCATTCTGTAGGACTTGGTTATAAAATTGTTAAGACCCCACCACCGTAACCACCATTACATAAAACAACGAATCACTCTTTTTTCTGATATACATATATACAGAAGCGAAGATATAGATTTTCTTCAAAACCATTGGAGGTTGTCATAACTACCACTTATAATTTCCAGGAGTTTGGCTATGCACCAGAGAGATATTGATTTTCAGATTTGCTGTATCATAAAGTGGTGTGGGATATTTGAATTTGAAGAAATCTGCCATTTCAAAGTTCACGTGTATTTCTACAGTAAGCGCAGATAAGCCATTGCTGGTGTTTCTCAGAGATAAGTGTGTGATTAGATAATATTTGAGCAATAAATAAGATATATCTTTTTGATACAGAGTAAACATTCATTCGCTATTTGTATAAATTGTATTTACTACACAGCATTACGAAGTATTACAATGACAAATAGCAGCCATTTTCCTGTGTCATCCTCCATAGACTGGTCCTCTAATTCCCAATTTACTTCCTAAATGAAAATCGGAATTAATTTCCTTCTGGCAATATTCACATAACAAGACTACGTAGAATAATAAAGTAAATTTCCGGCTGAATATCATTAAAAAGGAAGTGATCGTGAAATTAGCATGAAAGAAAATCAAGTAGAATAATTTTTTATTTTGTTTTTGTTTTTTTAATTATCTGGCGGGTGGTGTTTATTAGAAAATCTCCACATGGTCTTCTGGTTATATGTGCATATGGAAAATTAAGTCATACAAACGTACTTCACAAATTAAAAATAATAACTAGAAAACTTGACAAAGGAAAGCTTTGATTATTTTGATCCTAATGCTAATTTCAGTTACAAGCATACTTTCTACAAAATTGTCATTTTTCAAGTCATTGTGGCCAATTGTCTGGAAGCATTTGTTGATAAAACTGGTACAATGTTATACTTTTACTAATTAACGTCTGATAGTAAATGAAATTTGTGGAAGGGAGAGACTAATACAAATCATACCCATAATGCCACTGTATTACCTACAGTGACTTGCAAAAATAGCCGAGTTGTATATCTATTAAACATGTTGAAATAGACCTTGGACTCACTAATCCGTACAGATAGAAAGTCCTCTGACCTTTCCAGCCATCACTTTATTTCAGACGAACAAGACTGACTTTTCGGCATACTACCAAACAATCCCGTAATCCGTGTAATCTCCCATATAACCTCGCGTCATTAGGCCGAAATAACAAACTTGTTAACTCAGATACCAAAATGCATTCCACCTTTTGGCATGCGAATTTGTACTCGTCTAGAAGCAGCAAAACTGTGTGTTTGAAATACTGCAAAATTTCCGAAATCAACACCTTGGTTATAAATCTCCACCCAACCCTCAATAATATTTTATCTTTGCCAATTCAAAAAGTGCTCAACAAATCCCCTCGTTTTCCACAGTACATTCAATGAAATCTCGGTCTCCTATCATGACTATACGTACCTGTATAACAGTAATCCTGTAATTCCGTAATGTATACATAATTCGGAAGGAATCATTTATTGGAACATTCATTAGAGTTACCTAAAGTGCTTACATCACCCTTTGGATTGAGATATCTGACTTTTGGATATTCGTGGACATTCTCAAAGATGATTACATTATTGGGGTACATCAGGACATTCCAGACTACCCATTCATTCGGAACATTCGTTCACTCGGAACATTCATTCATTCGGAACATTCATTCATTTGGAACATTCTATATTTAAGACTTGTGATTAGGACACTTAGAATTCTTGGATTATTTGGATTTCAATTCACGTTATTGTAAGTGTCATTTGACTTTCACAATTGTCTAGAAATAAGTTGTTTGTTGATTTTAATGACATTGTTGGTTTCACTATCTTTCTGTTACATTATTTTAAGACCATAGAGTAGTAACACTGTTGTCAAATTCGTTCGCGAGTGTGTCTGATGCGATATCAGAATAAATAGCGTAGGTGGTTATATGCATCAGCAGCGAATCGGTGTCGTTGTAAAGGATCTTGACAAGATCCTTGTAAAACGGTTTTATTTTGTCATAATAAAACTCGTACATGGGCAGCTTGATAAATCTAGTACTGATGCGCCAATATAGATAGGCTTTGTCAGCTTCAGTTGTGATGTACGCCAATGAGTCATCGAAGATCTTTCGGGATTCATATATTGGGTCAGCAATAAAGCCTTCGAAGCTTGTCTTGTTCGATATCACAAACAAAGTCAACGCGAATTCGTTTCCGCAGATTCCACATAGTTTTACCAAACATGGAATTGTTCATTACCTTGAAGAAATCTTTTTCAAACTCATTTTTACCATCCGTTTGCAGATTTGTATTCATCTGGATATATGGAGCCATCCAAGCGTTTGGCGAAATCTAAGCCTCCGATGAAGTTTACTTACAAGCAGTCCCAATTGCAAATACAACTGCAAGGCTTACTACATAGTTGGTTTTTGTCCGAACATTTGGAACAAGTTTGGGGCATTCAGTAAACTTGCGAGCCGATTCGTCTACTACGTCGCACTGGTAAGGGTACAACCATTCGTGAGGCACCGACTGCGCTTACGGTACTAGCGGATACTCACTATGGTGGTGGTGGAAGTTTTACGAGAAACTGTTATATCTCTAAAACAATTCACAACACATTCCCCCCTCCCGCCAAATGTACATATTTGTTTGAAAATAATATATATTACATATTGCGAAGCTTGTTGTATCCATCAACGTTTGCATTAATCATCGTACAAGCATATCTTTGATGGTATCCGGAATCGAATCAAGGATACAAAACAAACAAAAGAACAACAACAAAATGGCGAACGCTTATGCCGCTTTTTTGCCCCGGACCCTCTAGTCCATCAGTTTCACGGCATTCAGCGTTCCAGTGATTATGTTATGCTTTAGAAGATCCGCCTATCCAACACGCAACAGTTCTTGTAAAGTCTGAAAATCAACAGCTATTGGCACTGGAGACATTACGTCGAAGTCAAATAACAAACAACCAGCAAACTAACTATAAAAGTGCCCAATAATAACAACAACCTAAGTGAGGTATAAAAGTTCCCTAGAAAACAATGCCCACTGTAAGTAGGGAACATATATTTTACAGGGAATGCTATCAGTCGTCACGAGAGGTAGAAAGGCCGGTAAAGGAGTTCCTGAAAATGCAGAGGCATGCTGCAACACACGACAAAAAAAAGAGAAAACCTGCAAAGAAAAACCCAGCACATATCCCATTCTGTTCGTAACAACAACTTATTCTTTTACTAGCACCTAGGGAAACCTGAATGAAATTAACAAAATAAAGTAAGCATGTTTATGCCTGATGAATGAATGAATGAATGAATAAGTTGAATAAATAGCAGTAAATGTGCACAATAATAACAACAACCTAAATGAGGTATAAAAGTTCCCTAGAAAACAAAGGATGAATGAATGATGAATAAGTTGAATAAGTAGGCCAACAAAAATTTTTCCCCGAATACCGAATACAAAGAGAGAGAGAGAGAGAAAGAGTAAATATGGCAATTGAAAAGCAATTCTTTTGGATTTTTTTTAAAATTATTTTTTTGTGTGTTTTTCATTTTTCTTTATTTTTAAGATCGGGGATGTCCGACGAAAAACAGGATACGAGATAACAGCCAGCTGTTCCATAGTTTGGAAAGATAAACGCCATCATTGCTCCAGTAGTTGGCATAGAAACCGGTGTATGTACAGAGGACAGCATTAGGCACACTTTTCAAAGACAATCACAATTGATCTTACCAATAAGACGTACATACTGGTGACGGGAGACATAACGTGAACGGGAACGACGCAACATTGATCCGACATAGACGACAAAGACACCAAGAGACAACAGCAAGCGGCACAAAGATTAGACAAATTCCACAATCATCTCAGGTAAACGGCAACCCACATCGTTCTCGCTGATCCGTAAATACACTGCATATGGGACAAAATTCCAATTTCTGCAATCCTGAGCAAGATCTGCGATATGGGCCCCATAGAGTCCCCTATAGGTGATAACAAGTTTTCTGATGCGATATTCAGTACTCAATGGTACATAAAACTCGCCAAGGCGAGCAACGTGTCCGAAGACTAGGAGTGGCATGACTTGCCGTGTAACAGCAAAATGAAGACAGAATGAGTAAGTTTTGGATTAAGGTCGCATGTCGGTCATTCGACCTTGCGAAACCACGTAATCTGTGCGCACAGAGCACTATTTAATTATTTGTGTGGTTCCACACACAATGTCTGTCCGAGGCCAAGTTAGATAAGAGCATATCCGGAGGCGCAATGCCCAGTTGTCTATGTCGGGCTGTCCCTAACGGCCAATTATGTGTTTTAATTGTGATAATCTAGCTAGTTATACTTTACTTATTACATTCAAATCTGAAATTTAGTGTATTTAGGGTACTTAATGTATCCGAAAAATATAAACTAATCCGTAGGTGTAAGTTACCCTTCAAATTTTAGTGATCTATATATTGTTTGCACAAATTCGTAGTTGTGTTTTATAACGGTGGCTCGAAAAAGGTCAAATTTGTAGTTTAAAAAGTTATGATCGGTTTTCAAGAGACAAATGGTAAACCCCATAGAGTCAGCCATTCACAGCAGCCGGTCCGTGGTGACGTCTCCTGCTGCTGGGTACGGTGCGACGAAGTCTTGGCTCTCTTCAATGGTCAGCACCGCACTCTGGGTCTCAGTACTGGTCTCCAGTTTCAGCTGCTCTTCCAGCCCTCCTTGTATTTTTTTTATTATTTTTTTTTCTCCTGCCCCTGTGCTGGTAGCTCGCTGAGGTAGGTGCGGTACGAACGAAGGCTCAACCGTCCTCAGTGGGCAGTACCACTGCATTCTGGGTGCTCCAGTTATTCAAGATGCTTGGAGGAGGGGGAGGTGTTGACTGGCTACATTCTAACTGAAGGCACACATCCGGCCTGGTTTGTAGCCCCCTCCACCCTCATCTACAGCGGCACCTTTCTGATAAATCAAATTATACCTTTTATCTCATTTGAAGCCAATCTTCCTTTAATTACCACAATGAAATTTCTTACACGTTTTTAATGTTAACTCAAGTTAAAGAGTTGTTGCTTTACGATGTGTTAAAATAACAAATAGCTACTTTGCCAACTGAAACAGAATCAGGCGATGTTTGTTCTAGCTAACGCGTACCCTTTTCCCGATGAGTGCTTGTTATATAGAGTAATCTTGTGATAAAAGTCTTAGTAGCATGTCGAACGGTTTACCTTGTTCAGTTTTACAAAATTTGGATGTTGTAAACTTAAATCATAACTACGTGTCACACATATCGGGTGTTGGTATCACAAAATGCAAGTATCACCATTGAATGTATTGTAGATTTGAAAATGATATGTATTGGGCGTGATGTGGAATCTCGTGAAACCCTATGCATTTTCGAGGGAAGCGGAAAAGATAGCCGGAATCAGTACATACTTTCGAACAATCTCAGTGTGTGGTTCAACGAAAATAGATATGCAATCTTACTGAAGAGTATACTAGATATTAAATCGAAGTGTAGTTGATGTGCAATGAAGTATTGGATACACCGCGATCTAGGGCTGCTTACATTGAAATTAAAGGTACTTTTGTAGATATAACCTAAGATGAAGAAAATGGGATTTTGCATTCCATTAGACAAGCTGTAATTAAAATGAAGTAAAACTAAAATATGGACTGTCTCTATCGAATAATCACAAACCATAACGCGTCCACTTCCGGTGGTTGTTTTTTTTTTTTTTTTTTTTTTGTTTGATGAAACGTCTTTCAATGTAAAAAAATATATACATATTTTAATGGATTATATTACTTTGGCAGATATACACTCTGTATAAAGCTTTAAGTTTTTCTACCTTATATTTATTAAAGGACATATTTTTGGTCTGCATCGAGTTGTGCTTGATGCGTTTTTTTTTTTTTTTCTGGCACTGAAATCATTTCTTGAAAACAGCACAGATATAATGTTTTGAGTTCGCCTTTAATATTATTTTCGTGCTATGTAACGTTCTTGCTTTCTTGCAAACATGACAGTTCCCCGTTTGAAAATAACAAAGAATTTCTTTTTTTTTTGGGGGGGGGGAGGAGGGGGTGATAATTATCAAATGGATATTTATAGCCTTCTCATTAGCTGCCGGCAGGCAACCAATAACCTTCTACTTTAACAAATGTTAACATTGTAGCCATCTACTTTTACAACACTGTAACAATTTGTTGGTGGGTGTGCATAACTTAGTTTTGTAGTTTTAATTTTGCCGTCTTCTTCAAAATATAATAAGCTTGCTGATTTCTTATATATTAGCTTACAAACGTGAAATAATAGAAAAACGGCGAATAAGTTCGGTTTCTCGTCATTATAGAAAATGTCAAAGGTGCGACAATACCATTACCGAAAGACTAAAAAACAGAAACCAAAAAATATTATGTTCAGTAATTAATTATACTGCAAAGTCAAAGAAGTTAATGGTTGTCATGTGAATTTAAGTTTTCCGTGTTCCAGGGTGATCAGCATCAACGGAACCCCTAAACTTTTTGGAAGCAAGTTTCAAGAACACTAAAATTCGAAATAACTATGAACTAACTTGTGTGTGTGTGAGAGAGAGAGAGAGAGAGAGAGAGAGAGAGAGCATTTTAGTGCTAATGGGTGAGCTAGTACTATAACCAGAACTCTTCATTTATTTTACCAAATCACATTACACAAGACAATCAGTACCATATTTGCATGATTCTATATAGATTCTGGAGATTTAAACACATCCCCCGAAAATGACTAGAATGTCCATTGAAATATTCATTCTCAAAACAAATGTACGTATCTCCAGTCCAAGAATCCTAAGTTTCGCCTGTTGATCCCTTGAACTTGCTTCTCAATACTCCCAAGAAAAGCGCAAAATCATGAGATAAAATTGCCCTGAAGTTTGTATTACAATTTGTGCGATCCTGGAAACATAAAATCTAATATTGATGTTATTACGACTCTAGGTCTTAAAATTAATGTAACAGCAAGAAAGTGAAAGCAACAATGTGAGTAAAATCAAAAAGCAATTTATTCCTAGACAATTAAAGTGTAAATTCAAAAAGACACTTACAATAACGTGAATTAAAGTCCAAATAATCCAAGAATCCTACGTGTCCTAATCACAAGTCCTAAATATAGAATGTACCGAGGGAAATCCAGCAGCCTTGAATGCCCTAATGTGCCAGAAGTCTTGAATCTCCTGAAATGTCTGAATGATGTAATCCAGATAATCTTTAAATGAATTCACATAAATCCCAAAGTTAAGAATTAATCCAAAATGAGAATGAACACTTTTAGTAATTCCAATGAATATTTCAAATAAATAATTCCTCTGCTCTGATTTTCACAACTGTAACATCTGGTTACTAAAATAAATTCCTTAATCTTTATGACATGAAGCTGAGTATATCAATTAAATCTTGTTTACCAAACCTGTATAAATATAAGGATAAGTCATCTGACAGAATATTCTAGAATATGAATCACTCTAATGGAAATTTCCTGTGCGTACTTGACTTTTCTCACATCAAAATATGAAAAATTCCAATCTAATTGTTAAATGTTATGTAAACAAGACTGACCTTGAACTCAAATGCAGTAAATATGTTATTTACAAAATGATCACTAAAGTACGACTCATGGACACACATTATAAATTCAATATACATAACAATGTAACAACCCATATTCTTCTTTGAGGAATTTTATGAGATCGCATTCGCCCATAACTTCCTCTATAAAAAAATGATTTGCAGTGTGGCTGACATTGATCCATTTTGTCTGAAACTTAAAAGTGATGAAGTAAATATGATTACTTTATTTGTGTATGACCCGTGAAGATTGTTTCTTCTTTCCTGATTCTTCCACTTTCTTTCTTTTTAGTTTAATATAGGGTTTTGAAAATTTATTCAAAACAATGCATAGTCTATTTGATAAATGTGCTCTATAACATAAATAAAAGTATATAAATGTGCATGCATGATTCTAGTAAATTATACAAGGTCCCATATGTGCTCGCTAATCTGTATTGATTCTTTTTCGACACAAAAGTCAGCAACTATACAGAAGGTGTAAGTTAAATAGCTGACAGGGAATAGTGAGAGGACAAAATGCACTCATGAGTTACTAGCACATGTTTAGATCCACAATACTTGTTGAATGCTCTTCTAAGTTTGAAAGGGCTTTGAATGCAGCCAATGCAAATGTTCAAAGTAATACAGATGCATTAGTACGTGTTTGCCTATAAATAAAATTAAAAACATATCGCAAGCATGTATATTTTAAAAGATAATAAAAAAGTGATAAATGTTTTAAATTATGATAGTACATCAAAGCCATAAATATAAGGATAATGTAATCTCTGATGTTATTTTTCCCCAAAGTGTTAAGTTTGTACTTATTTAAAATCTAAACCAATCAAATTTTAAATTGTCGCGTTCGGTACTATGAAGTCTCCTTTGATATCATGATTGTCTGTCTCTATGATATCTACCTGATCTCTTTATGGGTAAAAGAGAGATAAAGTGCCGGATTCCTTACTTCTAGTTCAAAATCTCTCAGTTTAACATGACAGCGTTTTTAATCGAAGAAACAAATACTACATGAAAGAAAATAAGATTAATTTAAAGAATTAGAAATAAACTGATGTCGAGGTATTTTAGAAAGAGGTCATTAGGCAAAACTTAATGGAATCTATAATTCTAAGTTTACGTTTAATTTCTCCAATTTGAGCTCCTTTTTCAAGTCTTCTATGCCATGAGAAAATTACGTTTGCAATAAACAAAATATTTTTAAAAATTCGTCAACTAGAGTCGAACTTTCTCTTATATTAGTAAATAAACACGCTCGAGTATTATCAATTAAAAACCTAACAACACAATAAAGCATCTGTATCTCCATGTATTTTTAAAAAGTGTCGAGGATATAGTGATACGCTCCGTCTCTCCGTCCGTGTGTCTGTTCGATACCAGAACTTCTCCTTTAACCTCTGAATGGAATTTTAAGGAAATGCTGATAGTTATGTTGTTCCTGTGGTAATCATCTGCGAGACTAGTATTATCGTTGGCTCCGTAACTGGGATCCCTGCGAAAGGTCAAATGTACAAACATTACGATTACAATGACATGTTCAAATATTTTTGACTGAACTTCATCTTCATATATGAAATTATAGCAGGAAGACACTTCATATAAGTGTTGGATTTTGCATTATAACCCTTGGGTCATTGTCTTGATGGATGGGGGAAGAGGGTAGCTATGGAACGTGCAGTAAAAAGCGCGGGGATTTGCAATGGTAAAGTGAACCATTGCAGTAACTATAGACTGAAAATTTCAACGCAAGTGAAAATTAATAAAACAATCGTTTGGTGCAAAATGTGTGGTTTATTTTTGCGGTTTTTCTGTCTTCATTATACTTTCTTCAAAATATTTTGTACGGTAAACAGGATTTAATAGAATCGTTTCGCATTGATTCTTAGGATATAGAAAAAGCCAATGTTTACATTCAATCACGATTTCAGTGATCCACTGGTCCAGTGACTGTGTACATTTTGCATACCTTTTCGAATTGCATTGTAGGAAACACACACATAACAAGGTTGTTGTGTTTCTTGGTGGAGGGGGTCTTTCTTTTTTCCCAAAAAATTTAAGGAGGGAGACGTAGGATACCTCTCTTAGTCCGTCTATCTGTAACTCCTCCTTCTTAGCCGCTTGATGGAATTTAACCACTCTTGGTACACAGATTGGCCAAGTAATAAGAATCTGCAAAGAGGGTTACATTTTAAAGGGCCTCTTTCCTGAATTTCAGTGACATGTTTGAATATTTTTTTTTACCAAACTTTATACATGCAATCATAGCGTCAGGACACATAATTTATTTAATGAATTTTGTGTCACAATACTTGGGTCAAATTTGGGGGAGAAGGAGATATATCATAAAATGCCCTAGTTGACAGTCATGTATGTGATTATAATATCAACATAATGACTGAAAATACATCGTAACACTACGTTTCTCACGCCACATTCTTCAATAAATTTGTACTTAAATATCCATAATCATAAATCAGATATTTTACTATTAGGTTGATCAATTCCGATCGTCGAACTGCAATAAAGAATTAAGTACTCTACAACGATATGTACCATCGTATTTTGAAATATATCACGGTTTTCATCTTGTAATAAATTAAATTAAAAATTCCGACCTTTAAACTTGATATCACCATGTTAAACTTCAATTCAATTCAATATATGCTCTAGAACCAGTTTTCAAGGTTTAGACCGAAATGAATTTTCACATGACCGCGCCATGCTGGCTCTTTCTGGTACTCAAAGGCTGATTGAATTATTCCTTCTTCTTTTCCGGTGACGTTGCACAATGCAAACCTCGCTGGTGATAATGGTGAAATTATTACGTAGTAATACGAGCCAGCATTACTAAGTTTACTTCTACAATGTTTATCAATTAAGTTTTGCACAAGTATATGTATTAAGATGAATAGTAAATAAAGACTGTGCATTAGGAATTAATTGTTTTTATAAAGGTAAATAGGTTATTACGTCTTTACACACATTTTATACAAAATCGGGAGAGAACGATCCAATTTTCTCAGTCATGATCCAGTAAATGTCAGTCATAGATTTTAAAAAAAGAAATAGAAATTGAGAAATAGATAAGTTCATTTACACATTAAAATATACAGATATTTTGTATACGTACGTTTCTGTGTGAATTTTATTTGTTTTATTACTAAGTTTGTGTAAGCCTACGATGTACAATTGCATTTCACAAACCAGTTTAACATACTGATCAAGGACAGAACGTGTCATTTCAATTATTAAGTTGTCACATCCTACCTACTTCGCAGTACGTGATAGACTGTTTAATAACAACAGTAGACATAGTGAATTACATTTGGGGACATTTTTAGATAAAGTTATTTATTCTTGACCCATACTTGCTATAAAAGAAACCACGTATTACTGGAATATTCATGTGAGCCCTACAACAACCTCTCTCTTGTTCCCATATATATACAAGACGAGTGAGACGAAATCAAAACAATCGTCAGCGTCAACACACTAATAACCGAAAGTGCCGGTTACACGTCACATATGCAGCTCCCTCTAAAAGAAAATACCGAACTACCATTGTGGGTCATGTTGAAAATGTAAGGGCTATTTTCTTCTAAACCGGTAGACCATCGTTGTACAATGTGTATAGATCTAGTAAATAAAATAAACTATCATTTAAGTACCGAACCTGGATTTTCCCTTTAAAGTTCTTCGTCTGGAATAAACAGCATTAAAATGACATTTCTTGGCATCCGCACATAAACAGTTAGTTTTTTGTGGTTGAAATATCTTATGGCTCTTAAAGGTTGTAGAGATATACCATCCACGTATGCTTGATAAAGTGTACATTGTTGTGTACCGCAATTGTGCTAGTAGGAAATTAAGCATGAACGTATTCTTGAGCGAGAAAAGGAAGTCAGTTTGGAACATTATTATTAGCAACAATAGGTAAACTGATAGGGTGCATCTTTAAATTGTTACTACATGATTTGTAAATGTCTTATCTGCTTTGCATTTAATATTACATATTTAAAAGGTTTCTTTACTCGCTACTTTTAGGAAAGGACCAGGCTAATGGTCCATGATATAAAAGAACAAACAATGCTGACCACTAATGCAAAGATTCAAAGCACATTGCAGTGATACACAGATGCACACAAGTATGCACAAATATATATATGCATAAGTCCACAAAGTCAAATAGACATGCAAACCAACCAGGGATGGGAATATAAAAAACTGACATGTAATGCAAACTGCATAATATGCCCCCCATGCCCCCGACCATCTGACACCCCAAGCACGTAAACATAAATCTTCCTTTTAGACCTGTGCGTTCGAATCAAATGCATCTTGAACCCCCAATAAAAATGTCCTCTTGAAATATAAAACCAAGAAAACCAACAAACGCATCCCTTACTTACCACCATGATGCCCCAAATTTATAACATCATTCGGAAGCACTGACACCAGATCGAATCTTCCGAACGCCTGAAGAGCATATTTCAAGAAATTCCTACGGTTGCATACCGTAGACCTAAAAATCTGTAGGACCAACTGAAAAGTGCCAAGGTAACTTCGAATAGGATCACAGATGCAAAAATGTACAACTGCAAAGACAAGCGTTGCTCAATTTGCAAACATAAGCCCGAAACAAAATTGGAAATTAAACTGTAGGAGTTATCAGTAAGAAGCTATGATATCGAGCCACAAATGTAATCTATCTCCTGGCATGCAAAATCTGTCATAAAAGATGTTAGTGAAATTGGTGACTTTAGAAAACGAATAAATAACCACAACAGTCCATTCGCAATAAAACCGTTAAAACTTGTTCAGCAGAGAATCTCTTAAGTCTAATCTGAGGTTGACAGATATAGAACGCACACGTAAGGAACGATACTGGATTCTGCAACTGGGTGCTCATGATGACATTGGTCTAAATATATATAAATAATTTCCCAAAGCAGTATCGTCAATATTTTAGTCAGGCATCAGTTTATGAACCGTACACAAATCTATGCGACAGTATTTACCAATGTAAATACTCCTTGACTCTTTACATGAAATTAATATTATTGTTATTATTATTATCATTATTTCTTTTTCAGAATCCCTCTTCAACAGTCTTATGACACATTTCCTTCACTACACACCCCGCGTCTATAATTTAGTACATATTGAAGTTTCTGATCTATCTGAATATTTTCCATCGTTTGTCTTTAGTCCAGAATTTGGTAAAAGTGATTTGATTCTCCGTATTGATAACACGCATTTAGGTGCATCACAGTGGCTTTTATTATTCTTAATTTCCAACCCCCAAACAAAAGAGACATCTAGTTTGCACTTTTTGATACTCTTCTTTTATTATCATTATTATTATTATTATTATTATTATTATTATTATTATTAAATTCTATTTCTATATATATATATATATATATACGACTAACCTACATGGTCTTATATCATACGAGTTAAACTGTATAAGAAAATTATTCGAATTTGTCACCATAAAATCAATAAAAAAATAATGACATCCTTCGACACAGTTAAACAATAAATAATGACATTTTTCGTCACAATGAAACATTAAATAATAACGTCTTTCGATACTATTAAAAATAATGACATATTTCGTCACAACAATATATAACGAGATCTTTCAACACAATTAAACAACAAATAATGACATCTTTCCTCACAATAAAACAACAAATGACATCTTTCGAGACAATTATGCAATAAATAATGACACCTCTCGTCACAATAAAGCAATAAATAATATCGTTCGATAAAATTAAAGAATATATACTTACATATTCCGTCTCAGTTAAACAATATATAATGACATCTTTCGTCACAATGAAATCATATACAATGACATCTTTCGTCTCAGTTAAGCAATATGTAAGGACATCTTTGGTGATAAAAAAAAAATAGTTTTCCCAAAAGGGCAGTATGTGAGCTTAACATCATTTTTATATGCAGAAGAATGAAAAGAAAGCAATACAAACAAGATAATAGAAGCATAACAATTCCAGCAGTTTATATTTCAACTCTTTTAATAGTACTTGTAAACATGAAAGGTGATGGTTCGAATCCTACCATCTGGTCAGCCCTGGTTTGCTACCGTGATGTGTCCCTGACCAAAGCATTTTACTCCAATTTCCTCGGCACTAAATAATCTTGATGTGTTGCTTGATCATAAAACACAAAATCAACAAAACCAAACCATTATGAGAGTCATAGATTACATGTTTTAAACTTTGCTGCGTCATATTCGCAATTGATTTTCTTACGGTTATGAGGTTAGCTTGTATTTGCGTCGTTAGCTTGAAAATATTCAATTAAATGCACACAAAGAGAAAGAAAATCTTTAGCAAAGAAAACACAAAAATCAAAGTTTGTTTTCTTTAATCCTTATTGATTATTCACTTAAAAATAAGTTCAATTTCTCAGTGGGTGTACTTAAATGTAATATGAATAATTCTTTATATACATTTGGTATTACTAATAATGCAATCTTATTCAGTAAACACTTTAAATTCTTAAGTCCAGTTAGATACAAGGGTGTGAATGATGAATCAAGAAATGTCATCGTAAATAAGAATCATTCAAGGCTGGCATAACTCTTATTCACGCCAGTGTGGTGCTTGCGAACATGTGAGCAAAAATAAATGCAAATACTTACACGTAACCGTCTCCATAACTGCACGCGTCCTTGGAATAACAGTTTTTAAAGTACTTTGTGAGGAGCTCTTGCTAAAAAAAAACATACTATATTGACCTTTCTTTTAAATCTGCAAAATGTTGATTAGATACGAGGTCAAGTACAAAACTTTGATATTAATGTTCCATTCAGTGCTCAGCATCTTCAACTGGAAACGTAATGAATATCACAGCCTCGTGGAGTGAATACGATAAAGTCTGTGAAAAAGAGAAGGCAGTACAAGACGGAAAACTTCAATCTCTTAAAGGCAAACCACAGGAACTGTTCTTCCATTTGATAATGATGCAAAACAAATCAGCTCTCCTATAGTTATTACGTGAGACAAATCTAGTTGTTATCGGTTCTATGGTGTGACCTGCAGAGAAAATGGAAAAAGTCAGCAATGCTGACTCGTATGACAGTCACCTTTAATATTAGAAAGCACTAATCTAGTAAGCATGGTACACATGTACATAGTAACATATTAACATGAAGTGATATTTTGACTCATTAACTGACAGTACAAAACATGGATAAACAACCATGCTTTAGAATCTGAAGGGTTACACAATCAAACACCTTAATCCTGGATTGAGTTCAAAATTTGAATCGTTGCATGTACATGCAAATAAAGTGATACAGGCTTGTATGTCTGACTAGATTGAATTAAAGTAAGATATTGACTAGAACAATAATACTGCAATACTCAAATACCTAACATACAATTTAACTACTTGTGTCTAGGAGCAAATTAAATTCATCCAAAATATTGCAAATGTTGACATCTGGTAATGTAACTAGGAACTCAAGCTGCATCTATTCACATCAGAATCATGGTTGGTCATAATTAATATCGTATTAATGCACTGAATATAGCATGTGAATATATAATGCCCATGTACAGGACATGTCAGATGTCAATTTCACACTCGAATTTCATACAATTGCATTCTACATGACATGTTAGAATGAAAAATACCAATCTTACCTATACATGAGTGTATATGAGTCATCGTTAATATTTATAGTCAGGTAGCACTAATCTAATGAGCGCATTTCGGGGCCTTGCCTCTGTTTTGGCCTGTACTAAATATAAAGGAGGCGCATGATGGATAGAAAAAAAAAGATCAAACATTTGGGGCACCTCGAAACAATAACAACTCACATAGTATCGGAAGAAAAACTTAAAAGAAAACATGATTATGGATTCAAACAATAATATTATTTACAATTAAAAAATGACGGGTCATTTGGAATACTAACAATAGCTCCAATTCAATGCAGTCTGTGGGAGATGATACTATACGGCCCTTCACAATAGTGAGAACCGTGAAATCGATACTTCCAATCTGAGCAACGCGATGTGAAACACTAATAGTTACGATGGACTGAAATGCAATTTGGTTATATTTACATTCCGCGAGGCCATGAACACACCATATTGTTTGAAAGGCAGACCACAAAGTGAAGTTTTTCCTACGTACAAGCTTCCCTCTGATTTATTCCAAGTTACTGTGTAATGCGCCATTGCAAGTAGCGAGCAAGTATTCAATACATGTGTTGCTGTTGTTGCTGTAATCTGTTGTTGCCGTTTGCTCGTTCAAGACGTTCTTAAGATTTCAGATTCCCCGGGGTTTATCAGTTACATGACTTCATAGTGACGCAGCAAGCTATCGGAAAGTTTTCTACTGACTTGGAATCTGGTCACTAACAAACCGTGCGATAAATTCACCCCAGCGATGACCTTAATCCCTTTTCATTGAGCAACATCATAAGAAATTTTTAAATAATTATCTAATTCCTGACATGACATCACTAACCTGGCCTGGACATCATACAGCTCTGATTTTGAGTTTGATATTGAGTTTTCACTTTCAGGGAATCAAAATGGCGTTACAAAAGTAAAATTTTCTTTGTCATTGTCCGACACAAAACCTCAAGATCAAGTTTTTTCTTTATGTCATTAATACAGAAGGAAGGTTGTCTCTTTTCATCAGGAGGCAATTTGCTATGAACAAAATGAATCTTAAGGTACTACTGATGTTATGCACCTAAACGGCTGCAACGCTGGTTCAATTTATTAGCCACGATCTTTTTAAAAACCAAAGCCCACAACTATATATTCTGTGCGATCTTTGCACATAGAATGTATGTATGTGTGAATCGCACAGAAAATAATCCTTAAAATGCGATATTGTACTAGTACTTAAGTTCTTGGCAGTAACGGAGAAAGGTGACCTTACCATTATTAACAGTAGTTGCAATAGTAGTGGTAGTAATAGTAGTGGTATTCACAGTAATAGTAGTAGTCGTCGTAGTGATAGCAGTAGCACTTGTAGTAATAGTGGCAATAGCAGAGGTATTAACACTAGTCGCAGTAGTAGTAGAATTAGTAGTAGTGGTAGTAGTAGTTGTGTTTAATAGTAGTAGTAGTGGCAGTGGTGGTGATTGTTGTAGTAGTAGTGGTATTCACAGTAGTAGTAGTAGTCGTAGTCGTGATAGCAGCAATAGTAGTAGTAGCAATTGTGGTACTAGTTGTTCTAGTAGAAGCACAGCATTAGTAGTAGCAGTAGTAATAATAATGATAGTGTTGATGGTGTTAATGTGTGTTTTGTTGATAGTGGTGGCAACAACAGCATTACATTTGTGTAGTCCTTGAACGATACTTTCTAAGTTGGGGAATCCCTAGAGACCACTGTTGTCTCTTACGTATTATTTGTCCTTTCCGTGAGTAAACAAACTTTCCATTCCAAAGACTACTATTTACACTTTTCACATATACCTTTTCGTAATGGGGAAGTTTTAAAAAAAATAGTTTTCCCAAAAGGGCAGTATGTGAGCTTAACATAATTTTTATATGCAGAAGAATGAAAAGAAAGCAATACAAACAAGATAATAGAAGCATAACAATTCCAGCAGTTTATATTTAAACTCTTTTAATAGTACTTGTAAACATGCAATGACATATTTTCTATTATTGCTTATCCTACGTAAAGAATACCACAAGTGATAGTAATAGTCATACTGTGGCCCACATAACATTAAATACCCCTCTTTAAAAAATACTTTTTTTCCCCACGTAAATATTTCACTAGCAGAGAATCTTTTACTTCCGTTACCTATAACCTGTATCGCATCTTCCTTCGCTTTTCCTGACTCTACTTCTTTTTAGATTTGAAAAAAGTTGTCGTAAAGAAAACATATCTAACAAAATAATCAAAATATCTATAAACTAAAATTATATGGGTTTTATATTAGAAAAAAAATTTATTTCTCATCAGCAAAAAACAAAAAGTTGTATTCTAACCCTCAGTGAACGAAGAATGGTCTGTGACTAGTGTGTTTGAACTGGCTCCGGTTTCATTAAATTTCTTTAAATTTGTCCTCATATTGAGATTTTTAATTATCTTCTTTATTATATTTCTGACAATACTGGAATTTTTGTGAAAGGTGGATATAATTTCAGGGAAATGCAGGATATTATGACTGTTTTAATCCACAATGCCTGTTTGATGTGCAGTTAAAAAAGGCAATAAGAAAGATATTGAAATATCTCAATTAATTTAGGGAAGACAATTTTAAAATGTTTAGCCTAGAACTATTGTGGTGAAATTATGATGCCACAGAAAAGGAAGGCTGTGGGGAGAAACAGCATTACGGAAAATAGCTTGAGAGACCAATACGTATAGTTGACTATATAATATGTAATAGATTATAATGTTTTATGTATCATTTCGTTCAAATATTGCTAACGACCACCCAATATTTTCTGTATCTAGCTAAATTATGTTATAAAGCAGATGGATAAAATAAAGGAATAAGTAGATGCAAACTAGATTAAACTGCGCAAATAAACAGCATAAACAATAGGTGATGACATGCATTGAATAAAACGAACTTTAGAATAAATGATCTATAAAACGATAAAAATCATACACCATACTCATTTAGGGGTAAGAATAGATAGAAGCAATAAAGAAGCCTTGCATAATTAGGAATTCACTGGTGTCTAAGCATACCCAACATTTCCTATATATGCTAGCTCAAAACAATTTGAGTCTACCATATCGTTATGCCTTCTTTCTTGCTAAGTTTTTCATGGCAGAGCATGGGAAATATACTTCAGTTTGTGTCAAGAATTTGCAAATAGCAAAGAAGCTACCTCCATTTGCCGAGACCGTCCCATAAATCAAAGCACGGCGAATGCATTTGTTATTCATTCCGACCGATTGATATACTTTTCCACCTTGATTTAATTTCCACTTAATTTCCACTGATGAACATGCCAATCGTGGCATTAGGTTTGACTATCGCGTTTAAGCAGATACGGCCGTGAATCCCAGGGGAAATTAACTTATCGACCTGTTGTTCATACAAACATATAACCCGCATTCGACTCTTTTGATTCAAATTCAGAAATGGAATGATGTTGTCGTGTATGAATGCGTCCGCAAATGGCGTGTTGGAAGAAATTATTTCTAAAGAGCATCAGTAGATTCGGAGAAATTACCAGCTTTTAAAGGATTGGAGAGTAGGTTTTTTTGTCAGTTGCACTCTCTTTATTTATGTCACTGTTTAATATATCAATACCTCCGCTATATTAAGAACAAAGGATGCAAAACTATGGAAGAAAAAGACATCTTCTAAGTTTCTGACTTTAAAGAACATAGTTATCATAATTTCAAAATCTTATATTTGCTTTATCGACCGATTCAAAATGATTTGCATCAATCAAGAGCAGACACGACTAACTTTAACCGACAAAACAATTTCCGTTCAGAAAAGCAAAATAAAATTTGGCAGTCATTCATATAAAATGTTACAAAATCGTTAATCATTTGCTTCGTTCCGTAATCATGCCATGTCTTATTTTTCATTATTAATTAAATGATGGTCACATAGTGCTCATCCTTTTACCAAATGCATTAGAGTGACAAAGCTATACGTTCTTTGACGTAGTTACTGTGTACCATAAAACAGTAGCCACACATTCCTTTAATGATAGGATGTAAATTACATTAGGGAACGACCACTTAATTTTCAAGGGGAACCTGGGTATTTTCTGCATCCAAATAGCTTTGAAAAATATTCTGATCTGCAGAAAAAAGAACTAGTTGTATCAATTATATTAGTTAGTTGAGAATTTTTTGTATGAGGTAAAAGAATAAAAAATATCCTGGCTGTAAAGAAAATCCCAGCCCCCGCCCCACTCCTATCCCAAAAATTAATTTGTCAGTGCCTTATATTACGTTTAGGATTTCGACAAAACTGGTTAATATAACGAAGAAACTTTATCCTACCTTTTGAACCCTACTTTACTTGACTGAAATTTGCTGTCAACCTTCTCCTTTATTCTAGAAGTGAATTCAGTTCTTTCCGATCTTTAAATACGTGTAGGAGAGTTTACCTTTAGATGTTTTTGTTTATTACATCAAGGCGTAAACTACAGAATATGAAGTCGGTCAGGATGTTCATTATGGACGTTACGCATACAACAGGTCCGATTTACCATCCATGCGTTTCAGAATTGATGACAAGCAAACGGAATTAATCATGCACATATTTTAAAAGTCTTCCTCGCGGGATGTCGGCCACATGATAAAAATCGACTTTGTGAATCAATTTCTTGCTGGGAAGAATTTATTGTACATGTTGTTGTCAGAATAAATTGTACTTAATCATGCTTGACAATAATGAGAAGACGCTGACATTTAACTTGGGCTTTTAATTTTGTTTTCAGAATCAATTCAACTCTATGGAAAATAAAGATAAGGGTGTTTTCATTGTGTATCATTTCTGAAATACCATCCTAGATAGTTGAATATTTCTGGTGTTTATGAGTAAATGATTTAATTATTGTATCAATCAATAAATGCATTATACGTTCGTTCTCATCAACTGACAGAATTTCAACATTTTCAAAAGATCTGATTTCCCTTTACAAAAAAGAAATATATCGTCTAATAATATGGCTGCAGTTACTGCGGCCGTAATTTTTTTTATGTTAAACCGTTATCTTCCTTTTATTGTCATGTGAAAACACAAATATGACGAATATAAACGCATTCTATTCTTTGATATAGATATGCTGCCGTTTGGATGACAGTAAGTTTGTAATATTCATTGTCGTTTATTGTAGCTATGCACGTCGCAATGTTGAATTCCGTACTATATATGTTTCAATATTCTTGAGTCTTACTAAAATAGCGTACAAAGTAACTGATGCATTTTCAGTATTGCATTCCTTAAATATTCTCTAGACAACTTGATTTGAGTAAGTGTTAATTTATATTAATATAAAAATGCCAACGTTACGTTGACATCCGATTTAGATTATTAACGAGGAATAACAGTATGAAAGGTTATTTTTGCTCCATTTCTAGTTTTTAAATATGTTAATCAATGTTTATTTTGGCTTTTTTCTAGCAAACTTATAACCTTCTTCTATATAAATCGCAAGCTTTTTTAAGGTTGGTGTGGCAATCACTTCATGATTTTAGGCGTATACCCGCTACAAAGAAAGAAGCACTCCTGTGGTCATCTGACGGATCTTTTTATTTCTTAGACGCCTTACTGTGGCTTGAGAGGAGGGTACCAACATACTTCCGGGCACAATCCCTATATATACGTAAATATTTTATAATTTGATCTTCCTCATGGAATCATATTTTCCATTTAAACATGTTGAGATTTCTTGAGCTAAGGACAGTTGAATATGTAAAAGGTACAATAATTTACTCAAAATCACTGCATAAAATAATAGCACCCATTATTTAACTTTGCATATATAATTTTCCTTCGTTTCCGGACCATGTTCCCTGAGAATATTTTTCTCAGAATCTGTCAAATATCACTATGCTTGGAAAAACTGAACAATTGCTCTTGTGTATATGCTATTGTTGTTTTTACCTTAAGTTATTCTCTTCCAAAAATACGTTGATTTATTTTTTTCTAAGGCGTGCTATCTGCAGCATTTTATAAAGACCGTACAGGGCTCAATTTCACCAAAATAAATCTTACATTAATTTTAGAAGTAAAACATTTTGATTAGTCAGACTTAAAATTCAACCAATGAGATGTGTGGTTTCTAAACTGAAGTTTTGTTGGTGAAATTTAGGCCTTATTGGTTACAATGTAGGTTTGACTCATAATCAACCAATCAAGTATCTTTCTAGACGTAGCTTTAAGGCTTATGTTGGTGAAATGTTGCACTAGTTGAAGTACAAGTTGAAGTACAACAACATCAAATGTTTATCTTGCTGCAGTATAATCTAAATTGTGTGAATCATACTAATGGTGATTATTTCGATGATGCATTTAAATAAATGTCTTCGTACTGCATGATAATCTGATTTCCAGCATTCTTTCTAAAACGTCACGATTGTGGAACCTAATCTATTGCATACACGAGTATATGTGTTTCATACCACTACGTTTTAGAACAACACAGGATGCTGCTCAATTCACAACGTCTCGGTTTATTATTTCAGAATACTTGACGTCTATCTATTTCCTTACGTTATTTTCATAGGCGCAATATTTATTTAAGAACACTGACATCTGACGAATAACGGTTTAGACCTTCGGAAATACAGCTAATGTAAAAGACCAAGCAAGGGAAATTCTTCGTAGCTGATTGCTCTGTTACATAAACCATAAGAATAGCAGACATCGTCCAAACCCTATCTACTAACATTAAGATCTCTAAGTCAAAGCTTCGATGTCGCTAGCAATTGAGGTACTAGGAAGGATGTAATGAGTTCCAATTTCTCGAGTTTTTCTTGTCTTTTTATTTTCTTTACGATGAATCTACTGACAGCAATCTATCTATAAAATATTCAATTTCTCTCTCTGCACACGTGTTATGGAAACGATAAATCCATTTACATGTTTCATTTTGATTTTGTCTGAGTAATAATATCCTAATATCTACATCTACCGTTTTTGTGTTTTTATTAGTAATGTTGGCAATACTTTGTATCTTTGTTAATTTTATACGGAATTCTTTCACCACACTTCTACAGTGCAGTCAGAAGCAGTCAGAAAAACAATCGACAGCCGTCTCTCCAGCCATGAAAACATTCTTTGGCGATTTTGTAAAAAGTGTAAATAATCTTTCTTTTCAGCCTGCAAGAGCACAAGATGCCGTTCAGTTCATACCGTCAGATAAGCTCACTAGAGTTATTTGGTCGTATGTTTGAGTCTTTGTAATAAGTAGAAATTTCCTTAAGAGAGATTATTTTATCAGAAAAATCCGCCATGAAAACACAAAATATGGTTAGTTTATTCCCGTTTCGTAAAGAATGTAATTTGTGAAATGTATATACATGGGTAGGAATAAATGAAAGGGAACATAAAATTCAAGCAACATACACAGATATCTACCAGACATTAGTTCAATGAGGATTTAGAATAGGTCCGATGCGCCCTCCTGCATGTCGTAAGAGGCAACTAGTGGAGGTAACCTTTGTGTTGTGAACTGCATCCTGTGATGGTATTAGAACTAACAATGTCTTTGGGAATTTCTTAATATAAATATTGCGGTATTAACCAGTGGCGGCGCGAGAACCGGGGGCTTAGATGAATGTGTGTGTTGTGTGTCCAAAAAAAAAAAAAAATCCCGACTGTGCCCCCCCCCCCTCGCCCGGGGGCAATTGCCCCTCTCTCCCACCTTTCGCGCTGCCACTGGTTTAAACAGACAAATTTTGACATTGTTCTTTTTTTTTTTTTTAGAAAAGTGTAAAACCATTGTGTGTCTTATCTCTCTATGTCTCTTAGGGAGTATTGGCATGATCTTAAACTTGTATTTCTTGTCAGAATTATTGTTAACATGTTCATAATATTCCAATTATGTTGATTATTGCATGATTTATCGCCCCTCTCTTCTTGACGAGTAAGTTATTATATCAGTTTGGCTTGGTATATTAAGCCTGTATACAAATTTGAATGCAAGTTTTTTCAGTTCATTTTTCTCTCACACAAGCAGAATATGTTGTGGATCATAGTTGCCTATCATATATATAATGACAAATAGGGGATACAGATAAAGACAGATTATATTTAAAAGTTTATAATTTGAATGAATATGAAGCTGTTTTTGTACATTTTTAAAATATGCATATCATCATCTGAGAATACTGCGAAGATTGCGGAAAACATTTTTATGTTTATATTTTTCGATTTATTATTTTTCGCTTTATGTTATAAGAAAGCAAAACAAACGTGTGCTCCCAATGTGTACTGGATGACCAAAAGATACTTACAAACATACCTAGCCTATATTGTTCTTTTCTATGAAACAAAAATAAATCTTTCTGCAATGTAACATATGTGAATGAATATGTCAGGAAAAGCTTTGTTGTCATAGGATATACCGGAAATGTTGTACTTGATTCACACGTGCCGCAAATGAATGAGAGACATTTATTTCTACCAGACTTAGGTATTTTTGTACGAGCTGCAAACTGCTCGCAAGCATTCTATCACTCTAGGAAATGTAATTAACTTCTTGGCAAATAGTTTACTTTTCTAACGCAATCAATACATCCAGTAGTTTGCAAAGCTTCATTTGCCTTGCAACGAAAAAGGGAATCAAACGGTTACGAATCGCTCAACTTTAGGACTCTTAATGAATTCAGACACTGTAGGAATGGACTCGATATATTATCTACAGCAAAAGACCCTAATAAATAAGAAGTACTTGAACAAATTTAAAGATTTCTACATTTTTCCAAAGCTGACATTTTAGTCACATACATTTTAGTCATTTTGAAAATACAATGCATTGATAATGCGACGAATGCAGAAACTTTTATTTACATAGTAGCCTATCAGTCTTTTGCAAACATATAAATATACAAAATTGAGTGATTCCAAAATAAGGTCATGGCATTGATATTAAGCAATATGCCATATAAATCAGTATCTTCAAATGACAAAGTGTAATTGAAAATACAATAGTATGAATACTAATCCTAATGTTAGATGTATGCATCAAAATATGAATCAGTATCATTCTTGATTCTATTTTAATTACAACAAAAGAACTAACGAACATTCTGGAGAAGACAGAACGAGAAAGAAAAACAGAAGGAAAAAATGCAAACAATCACATTAAAAAAGGTAAAAGTGAGTATATTATTTGCAACTGAATCAGTTAAAGCAACAAACGTACAATATATATCAGTTTCATCTTACTGAGGCTGGTTGAGAAAGTATATTAATAAATACGTTGGAAGCGTATGGTGCTGACTTCAATAATTAATTGTGGAGATTAAAAGATCTAAAAATAAAATTGATTCAATTTTGCATAATCTTTTGATTATTACTCGAAAGTATATCAATAAATTTGAACATTTTTGTATGCCTTGAAAAATATTTAGGTATATACTTGAGTCTATACGAAATGTAGAAAATTTATATAAGTACCTAATTGATGTAAAACAAACATTTATAGCTTGTCCTTATATTTGTAATAATTTTGGCCATCCCCAAATATCACTTTTATAATTAATTCATCTTTCTACGCCTACACTCAGCCTTAACTGTATAAACTAAAATAAAATACTCAAATTGTCAAATCGCAGTATATAAAAGAGAGATTTTATAAAAGAACATATCGATAAATATGTGATATCATATCATACATATCAAAATCCTATAATTTTGTGCTTTATTTTATAAAGTGCTTTAGACGTGCATTCTCTGTGGTAAAAATATTTACTTTTTTTGATGTAATGATGAACTAAACATGACTGATTTTGCAGTATAGCTGAAAAAAGAACAAAGGATCTGATGAAATATACATTGTGGAATAAAATTGTGATTTTGGTGTGTTATTTGGAGCTCATTCTGCTTCACGCCATTAACAGTCGTTGTTCTCCCCACCCATTCCCATATTATACTTGCTTGATATGTGCTTTGTACCTTAACGTACTTTTTAACTGTATTTTGTTAAACATTTTCAACCATAGACGATGAGAAATGATGATCATATAAGATATACAGTCTGGGGTGAAACAGAGTGAAGCGATGAGTTTACTGACTCGCATAAGAATGTATGTATGCATAATTTCTTTACATTGCTCATGTGATTGTTTCTGGACAGAAGTGGACAGGAGTGAGCTTGCGTAGTATATAGTATCTGGCCTCAAACCATAATTATTTTTGTTCTTTGTTATGTATAACCATTCATTATTGTAAAATTGGTACTATCACTGTTAGATCTTTGTTTATTTTATAACTCACCTAAGCGCATGAAATTCTGAAAGTTTTATCATCGGTTGACTAGTATGTGGTGTATTAATACGGCAAACAGATTGACTCAAGGAAAGTAATAAAAAGTGGTTGACTGACATTCATTTGGGTGACATTTTACATATGGCCTCAGACCACAATTAATTTTCCTATATAGTTTCTACATTTGTTTGTCATTACTGAAGTTTCCACTGTGTCCAAATCCTAATAAATCATATGTTGCGGTAAAGTATTTTCAAAGATTAACTCACGCTGAAGTTCTTGTCATAGGTTAACCGGCATACTTCTGAGAGGCTGGACTGTAAACAAAGCAACGTGCAATGAGTCACATATTTCACTTCCGGATCAGCACCAATGCCTCATTACTCTCTGTGCACTGTCGCCAAAATACACACAGACAACCACACTATAATGCTCATATTCTAAACAATAACCAATTCCCTTTAAATCAATACTAAGGATGCCTAAATCTAATGCATACATCACCACCAAAATGAGAGAGGAACAAATGATCTAAAATAGACTGGGACTACATTCGTGGGTACTGAACCGGAAATATTAATTGTGACCTGATTCCATATCACTGTTTTTATTGCAGTGCAGTCAATTTTAACAATCATTATAGTTGTGTACACTTTGAAGTCTACCATCTTATTATCAATATAGCTGTTAACATTTCAAAAAAAGTCAAATGTGAAACACATCATTGAACTTTATACTATTTTGTCGAAATATCTGACTGATGTTAGTCAACCTAGAGGAGAGCTAATGTGGTCTGAGGCCCGCTAGTTGGCGCCACACATTCTGGCTTCCTGCAGTAAGCCCTCGGTCAGTATAATACCCAATGTACGATACCGGGTTATACTGCTGTACTGTGCCTTATATATCACTGTGTGAGAAACAAATATTCAAGAATGAATTTTCTGTCATTGATATTGTTTTGTGTACTTTTCACGTATGAGATCGTGATTTGCAATGACCAAGGATTTTACTTTGTGTACTTTTCGCATATGGGATTGTGTAAGGATTTTGTTTTGTGTACCTTTTGCATATGAGATTAAGTTTTCTCAATGACTAAGGAACTGATTCAATAAAGAAAATGTTATTTGTATCTTTAATTATTTTAGCGATGATTCTTCCAATGGAAGCAATAAAATGTGTAATGCCTCTGTTTATCGATAATTTATATTGCTCGAGTTCCCATCTATTAAATTAACAACAAATACAATGGCGTTTGATCATCAAAGGGAACAACAATCGTACTGTACCTGAGAATGAACTCGGATAAATATGTACATAATCAACTGATTGAAAATTATTCTGGTCTTGACTTTACATTGAAAAGCTACTTCGTCATTTGAAAATGATGAGAAAAAAAAAAAACCTTAAAAGAAGTGAGGCATTAAACGTACGAGTATGTAATGTCAGTAGAAAAGCATTTCTGTTTTGAGCAATTTTAAAAAAGAAATCAAATAAGGAAACGATGACAGTCTGTGGCGATGATATATGCCTTATATATATATATATATATATATATATATATATATATATATATATATATATATATATATATATAGTCAGTATAGCTTTTTGTTAAAGGCAGTATTTCGGCACAATGCTTACAATAAAATGTCATTAGTAGATGGAATTTGCGAAGTGTTCATGATCAAAACCAAAGTACAACTAGTTTATTCATGAATGGTGATGATATAGATAATAGAAACTTATTGTTCACATTTTAGTATTGCCTTAGAAACTGTTTCAATTCTTTCAAATAATGTACATATTAATCAAATGTTTGCCGATCATATACATATTTTTTAACGACGTTTGAAACCATGGAAACTAATCTTTTATCTTAAATATCTGAGTTGCATAAAACCTTCAAAGAAAAGTACAAGCAGATTGTCATCCTGAAAAAGAAGTAGTGGAAGTTAAAATAGAGAGACATATGAGGACATATATTAGAGTAATGACTGAAGAATCAACAATCTATATTAAAATTACAAAAATCCCTTCTTAATAGAACAATTACTAAAAAGGTTCGACAGCATCGACTCGAAAGTTGGTTATTTTTTCCGTAAACTTGAAAACGGTGGCACAACAGACTCGACATGATAGCGCTGATCCTGTTTAGCGACCAGCCGGATGATCAACAGACTTACTCAATCACCGCGAATGCAAAAGAAGAAAAAAAAGTACAGCTATTTCGAAAGATTTCCTCGACACTCCCTGAACAGAGATTATATAGATCTCACTGAATCTGATGTAGATCATGAAGAAAGAAATGATTCTTCACATGATCTGTTATCATATACATTGGACAGGTTTGAAAGAAGAAAAGTTAACTATTCAAAACGATGTTTCAAAAGAGACAGATCAAAGAGCCATGTTAACACATTGATAGTGTTGCCACATTCGTGTAATGCATTGAAAATCAAACTATAAATAATCTAAAATGGAAAAATAATAACATCGTTGGAGTCAACATAAAGCAGACGTTCATGGATCATTGGTACTAGGTTTTACTCGATAAATACATTTTTGATTTGTACGATTAACTGAGTGTCCTTGGTTTCAGTTAAAGAGCCACCTTTCACTACGTCTAGTTGTTGCCAAAATGGAATGCAGCGTTCAGGCTCTATCTCCGGATTACAAATACATAAAATTAAAGATACATATATAGTCAAACCAAACCTGATTTAAGTAACTTGCAGATTACACAGGTAATAATAGTACAATACTCTTCACTAACTTGCATGAAGAATAATTAGCTCTCCAATGTAGCAGTCTATCTCGGTTATATCCAGGTGTCGCCTCAAAAACTGTTCTTACGCCGGATATGGTCTGGATCTGTGGATGAATTTATGGTTGCTCTCTTTTATCAGTTGTGTGCTGCACTGAGCCTGCATACTATGCATATCATTCGGGATACTTGCATTGAAGAGCAGTACAAAATCTGTAATGATATGGGTGGAATAAAAGCATGATAAGGCCTATTCCAATATAAGCCCAATAATTGTCTCAGAGTACATAATTAAAACACCAAAAATTCATTTTTTTTTTTTCCACTTTTCTATGTAATGACCGATACTTGGGGATATATATTTAAGTAGTGTAGGGCTAAAAAATGCTCATCAATCTATAATTTTTTTTTGTGATTTTTAATTGACTGGACCCTTAACTATATAAAAATATAAAGTTTTCAAAAATGTAAATACTTTAAATATTTTACGAGCGATAGTCCTTGAGAAAAATTTGAATACTGTACAACCATATGGCATCCATAGCAAAAACAAAAAACAAAAGAAAACGGTAACCAGCATCTAAATACTCCAGAAGTCAGCAGCATGCAACGTCATTGGTGTCCGTTACTATTGTTGTAGAGATAGTTAAGTGTAACCATATTGTTGAACAAGAGAACCTTAAATGTACATTATGCGCCCATCATATGGTAACAAATATTACACTTCTGTTAAACGAACTTTCATTGGCTGGATACCTGATCTCTTGAATCCGAAAACATTATGTGTCTTCCTTGTCTTAAATTCAAGCCACCCACAAGCAAGCTCTCGATAATAATTTATCATGGCTTGTGGCAAAGGGCCTGAATTATTTTCTGGAAATCGTTTTCCTTCTCGGCATCCTTCTGACTTTGACCATTCACCTTTAACCATTGTATCAATAAGTGTCTTCCTTGTCTGAAAGGCATACCATCTACACAGTTTAGTTAAGACGTATGGTACATAACTGAAGTAGTTTTGTGGAAATTTTGTTTTTCCTTTTATCCATGCAACATTGATCTTTGACTTTTTGACCCCAAAATAAGAAGGTGTCTTTAATGTCACAAATGCAAGAGAGCCACAATGCTTGGTCAAAGTGGGTGATAAAGAACTCAAGATATCATGTGAAAACAATTTTTCCTCTCGAAAGTCTCCGTGACCTTTCACCTTTTGACCGCAAAATCAAAAGGTATATTTCTTATCTCAAATGCAAACAATTAAATGTATCTGGTATACAAGTGCAGTTATTGTGTGCAAAACAGTTTTGCTTCTTTCAGTTTCTGTGACTTGACCTCTGAATTTTTGAGCCCATAGGTTTCTTCATTACTCAAAATTCTATCTACTTGCAAAGTTTGATAATGCTAGGTGGTGAAGAACAAGAGTTTTTGTGCAGAAACAAAATAGGAAACAGCTGGACGGACAACATCGGAACATGATATGCTCCGCCTGTAGTCAGGCGTATAAGAAAATACTGACCCTGGAACAATGAAACGTTATTGCTTACTTATCTTTCTGTAAAAAAAATTCACCTAAACATTGTGGTAGCTCAGATCATAAAACAATGACATTCTCCACTCCAATTCCTTTTCCGAAGAAAAATACTTCCGATGCCAAGGACTTAAGCATCAGGGGTAGTCATTAAATATATAAAAATTATGAGTTGTGAACATTTATGTTATATCTCCAGCATACGAAAAAATGGAAAACAAAATTTGAGTAATGATGCTATTACAGTCCGCTTGCGGGGCGCATAAATATTCTGCAGTTAACTTCAACGTATCAGCTAGCAGCACTTTTACGAGCTTGTCGAGGCTGAATGACATGTACTGCATGCTCGATTGCCATGTACTTTTCCATGCTGTCTGGTATCATGCTCAGCTTAGCCTTGGACGAGTCATCAACGGCATGCATGATGAAATGGCCGTCGTGGCCTCGCAGGTTGTTGAAGAATAGCGGTATCTTCGTATTTCCTGAGACAACGCGCAGCTCAGGTTGCACGCCTTGTGGACATCCCCGCGGTAAAGGCCGGTTAGGTGGTGGTGCTCCCGTACACGGTCATTCCAGAGGGCGCCTCCATAGACGTGGCAGACAACAAAGGGCATACAAAAGCTTTTCTCTTGCATCCCCGCCGTACGAAATGTGAGAAAACACCTTCTCAAGCATTTTGCCGACGCTGCGCACAACAAGAAAGCAAAATGCGCAAATCGTCTGCGTTGCGATAGTTTTAACAACAGGTACATCGCATGGCTCGTTAAGCGCCTCGCAACATAGATAACAACCGGCGCTCGCATCTGCTTGTGCCAGTTCTTGAACATCATGATGCTCTTGCCTGGCGACTGGACGGCTTCTCATTCAGTACCCTTGCATTCGTTTTTGTGCGCCTACAGCAGCGCTAGGGCACTGAACACGTGAATGAACCACATGTTACTTTTTGTCTTTGTCTTGCTAAGATCCGTAATCGTTACGTAATGAATGCGTAACAATCTCCTGGCCTCTGTGGGTGCTGATTAGCAGGAGATTAACCGTGTCCTCGCGCTTGCGCTTCCCAAAGTATTATCACACCCTAAGAAGCCTTTCAGGGCGCTAGCTACTCATGTGACAACCAAATACTTTGGTGTGGTTACTCACCTCAAATTTGCCAATGTCCGTTAAATGGGCTTGCGGAGGCGATGTCGGCTGTTCCGTTATTGCTATGCCAGTAAAACAAAATCCTGGAGCAAACGATTCTGGCGAACGGCGAACTGTTGGATTACTGTGCTTGGCGCACGATCTGCCAGCGATCTACTACTCTTTGTATATCTGCTAATGTCGCATGCGACCGTGGACGCTTAATCCACGTCTTGGCAAGGCGGTTGTATTCTCGTTGTAAAAGACGTATTATTGTATAATGATCCATAGACAAAAACTATAGGCAACGCATTTTATTCTTCCCAAAAACTAATATAATAACATCGGCGAACTTGATATTTGACCTTGTCCTAGAGTGCGGTTTTGTAAATGTTGATCTCCATAGTGTTAATTTAGCATCAGACTTAGTTTCTAGACCTGTTGGGAAGTGACTTCTTTACCTATCGAAGGTATCACATGATCTTAAATCATTTTTATTGACCGAAACTTAAAAGTGATGTTTCTAAATACTGTATATCTTGTCACACGTTGGGAAACCCCAATCAGAAGAGATCAAGGCTCATCTGCCTATTCCTGGATTTGACGAACCAATTAGTCTGTGTCGGTCCCTTACCGAAGGCCAAGTCAATATTTTAAAAAAAATCTCGGTGTCTGGTAGTGAAAAGAACTGGTGCATAGAAGAACTATATTGTTTTATTTTGTGTAATTCAGGTTGAGTGCCATTCATAAGACATATTACTATGTGATTTTGATTATTACAGTATTATATGCATATTTGATTAATATGTAAAAGAAAGAATGATTGAATAAATCTTTCTTTTTATGAGGGATGGTGGTATGTATATGGAATCTGTGATAATTGTCCAAACTTTTGGTCTATGACTGTACTTTAGTATACGGTCAAATAGTAAGCCACACTTTAAGTTTGATTAAGTTGTCAACAGGATGTATACTACTACATTTGAGTTCAAGGTCAGAGCTGTTGACCATTTCTTGGAGATATTCCATTCGAATGACGCATTTAGTATTGCATTCTGGGTCGTAAGATGACACGTTTCCTGTTGTGAAAAATGATATTTGCAAAGAGTATATAAGAACTTCGTGAACGCATTATAATCATTCCAATTTTAAATTAATTCTGTGTTAAAAATATTCATATTTTTTTCAGTCTTTGGAATCATCAGATTATTTGGAAGCACAGTTGCCGTAATGCTGTACTGCTGTATACATAATTTGAAAGGAATTATTTATTTGGACATTCATTGGAGTTACCAAAAGTGCTCATTAACTTTTGGATTTAAATATATGACTTTTGGATACATGTGGATATTCTTAAAGATGATCGGGATTACATTATCAGGACATTACAGACTACCCATTCACTCGGAACATCCATTCATTCGCAACATTCTATATTTAGGACTTGTGATTAGGACAGTTAGGATTATTGGATTATTTGGATTTTAATTAATGTTACTGTAAGTGTCTTTTGATTTTCACTTTTATTATCTAGAAATAAACTGTTTGTTCATTTTACATACATTGTTGGTTTCACTTTCTTCATGTTACATTACAGCGTGTAACAAAAAAAAAATTTTTTTTTTGTTCCTGGGTAGTAAGTGTTATTTCCTAATTGCTTATGCCTCAAAAGTATAGAAAATGGCTATTATTCCCCACAAACTTTGCTTTTGTGACCAGGACAGTGATATTTTGAAATTTACCTATTTTCCAGAACATTCCAGATAGATTCAGTGCTGAGTAAACTTGGAGTAACTTCTAGAACTTTCCAGTAATATAAATAGTAGTATAAATACAGGGGCCTTAAGCCCACCAGTTCAGTTTAGTTCCAGCTGCCTAAGTGGATACATATCTACATTGTTCAGAGATGGCATCAAGAGGCTGCAAGCATCCGGCAGACGCATTTTGCTATGTCTGCGGCCAATTTATCAAGACAAGAGCGAAAAAGTACTCCGTGGAAGCATCTGCTAAGATGTGTGAGGCCTACAAGGCATATTTCGGCATGCCTCTCGGGGATCAAGACAAACCCTGGGCACCTCATTTCACCTGCGAGCACTGCAAAAAAACTCTGGAAGGTAAGATGGACAATTGTTGCTCGGAATTTTATGTTATAAAATTTGTTAAATTTTTTTAAATTGTACAATTTTTTAATTTTAAAATGTTTTACACTTTTCAATGTTACTGAAAAAAATATATCATATACGAAAAATGTTGCGAGAATCTCTTTCACATTAGTCATGGGTGAAATAAATGTATTTTTGTAGGATGGTACAGAGGGGAAAAGAGAGCCATGAAGTTCAAGAATTTGGCGGGAACCCACTGACCACTCAAGCAACTGATACTTCTGCATGGTGGATCCTTCCAAACGTCGGACTGGCAAGAATGCACCTGATATCACGTATCCGGACCTTCCTTCATCCATCGCCCCAGTGCCACACTGCCATGAGCTCCCCATACCCACTCCTCCGGAGAGAGAGCAGCCATCTTTAGAAGAGAGCAGCAAGTCAGAGAGCGAGGAAGACGTTGTAGATCCAGATGACAATTTCAGAGGTGGAGCTGAGGAGAGAAACCCATACTACCCCAACCAAAAAGACCTCAACGACTTGATTAGAGATCTTGGTCTCACCAAGTCCAATGCCGAGCTTTTGACATCTAGGCTCAAGCAGTGGAATTTGTTTAATGAAAGTGTGTAAGTCGCAGATCAAAGGAAGCGTCACCAAAATTTTTCCAGCTTCTTCACCCGTCGACCAGTCTGTTCGAGGCAATCGGAATCGCCTGTAACCAGAATGAGTGGCGCCTCTTCATTGACAGCTCATCCAGGAGCCTCAAACCGAGCTGCTCCATAATGGTAACAAGTACCCGTCTCTTCCCCTGGCTCACTCGGTGCACCTCAAAGAGGATTACAACAGCATCAAGACCTTTCTGGATGCCATTAAGTATGACGAGTACGGCTGGGAGGTCATAGGAGACTTCAAAATGGTGGCATTCCTGATGGGTTACAAAGGCGGTTTTATCAAGTTTCCCTGCTATTTTTGCCTTTGGGACAGCAGGGACACCAAGGCGCACTACCACAGGCGGGACTGGCCACAGCGGACCGAGTTCTCTGTGGGGAGGAACAACGTCAAGTGGGAGCCACTGGTGGACCCCCGGAAGGTGCTGATGCCACCACTGCACATCAAATTGGGCCTTATGAAACAATTTGTCAGAGCTCTAGATAAGGAGTCGGCAGCCTTCAAGTACCTTCAAGACTTCTTCCCTGAGCTGTCTGAGGCAAAGGTCAAAGCCGGTGTTTTCGTCGGACCACAGATAAAGAAGATCCTGGAGTGCAATGAATTCCCCAAGAAGCTCACTAGTAAGGAGAAAGCGGCTTGGAACAGCTTTGTCACAGTGGTTTGGGGCTTCCTGGGCAATCACAAGGCCGAAAACTATGTGGAGCTGGTTGAGACTCTGGTGAAGAACTACTTTACAATGGGCTGTAGGATGTCCCTCAAAGTCCATATCCTTGATGCTCATCTTTATAAATTCAAGGAGAACATGGGAGCGTACTCGGAGGAGCAAGGCGAGCGCTTCCACCAGGATATACTGGACTTTGAACGCCGCTACCAAGGACAGTATAACGAGAACATGATGGGAGACTACATTTGGGGGCTGATTCGTAAAAGTGATTTACAGTATAATCGTAAATCTCGAAAAACTACTCACTTCTAAATACACGTTAATTTGGATTCATATGTTGTTTTTTTCTGACTTTATGAGAACGAAAAGACACAAATTCGCCCGTTTTCTCATTGGAAATAGGTAAATTTCAAAATATCACTGTCCTGGTCACAAAAGCAAAGTTTGTGGGGAATAATAGCCATTTTCTATACTTTTGAAGCATAAGCAATTAGGAAATAACACTTACTACCCAGGAACAAAAATTGTGTTAAATAGTGTTATTTTAAGACCTGGAGTCGTAAAAAAAACAACAGAGGAGAAGATTCCCTAAATAACAATATAAACAATGTAGTATACTCTCTTTTAGCTTTAACCTAGTACTAAAACAGCTTTGTGAATAACGTAAAAAAAACCTAGCGTTTTGGTAAACATATACCGCATTTTAATTACGATTAGTTAATCGGAAACCACTATCCACAATAGTGATTCAAAAGTCCCATTTCCTATACTACTAAATGGTATTGAGCATTGGAAATATACAAATACCAGCTCTCTTGCTCGCCTATGACGGTGTAATACTCAGTTACTCATTTACTCTGCTCGTAGCTAACACCCTGCTCTTGACATAGTTGTGCATTTCGCTAAGTGGGCAGAATGTTCTTAACCCCAAAAGGAGCTTGTTTGTTGTAGTTTTGACGCATCGCTCTATTCCCCGTTCTGAAAGCCATATTGGAACTTAGCTACTTGAGGAAAAAATCTTCAGGATAATATGCAGGTATTATGATGAATAACACGCAGGTCTTAAATAAGACCATATTGGGTTGCATCTGTGAAAATTTGGCAAAGAATAATTGTACCAAATGCCTTGCATACCTTGGAACACATTTCTTCAAACGAGGCAGAAAAGTTGCAGAAAACCCAGAGACACTTTTGTGAAATTGTTCTTGATTCTTCGTCAACTGATACTACAATATTGTGTTACCTAGAATGACAATCTTCATCGTTAAGGAACACCTTGATCTCATTGTTTGAATTTGTAGAGCGAACAGCAATAATATGCACAAACATGTATTTCTGCGGCATGAAATATAATTGTAAAAGAACATTCCTAAGCCAGTGATCAGGACCTGATCTGACGGACGCACGGAAGAACTGGCCCACTGGGATGCATGCATATTTCGGGGGATTGGGGTTGGAAGGCTGCTCTTGTGAACTTTCTGCTTGCCACAAGATCTGAAATTGTCAGCGATTACTTGGGAGTGGTGGGCTTGCTGATTCCTATGCCGCTAGTCAACCATGCATTGATGAATACCTCCCCACTTTAGAACAATGCATAATACAGTTTGAAGTTTCGAATATCATTGTGTCAGTGTTAATAAAATTGTGGCTGGGGTAAATTTTATCCTTGTTATGGACTGGTTAATTAGCCCGGTTTTCATCATGTTCAAGTTTCTGAAATATTTTTTAAACGGTATAGGTTGTGTAATGTTCTGAAGTGGGGAGGGTTACCTCTTTAATTAGAGGCTTTCAAAAGTTTGATAGCTGCTAGAACTGACTCGAAGTTGTTGAGTTACTGCTACATTTTTGCAAACCCTTGCAAAGTACGGCCTTTCGAACTTCTGTCAACAGTATTTAAAAAATGGGGAATTACCATTTTAAAAGAGTTTGGCCTCGCATAATAACAGATACAATTGCATCACACGGAGGAATCTGTTGGGAGAGAGAACCTGCCAGCAAGGCTTGGGAAATTACTGAATGATTCACAGGAGGCCAGAGACCCAACCTCTTTTTATTCTTGGTGCCAAAGTTCTGAGTCTAAATGCAAAGGCAATCTGGACTCTTTCAACTAAGTAATCGTATGTACATTCTGTGGGCAACGGACGGATGATTCCACAAAATATATTGTTATGAGATGCTCCACTTTTCTTTATAGACGAAATTCAATGTTTCAAAGTATCATAGATAAACTTGGTGTTGTTGCCAATGTTCAACTCGATCAGATGGACAACCACGATACATATTCAGCAATGGTTGGCTGCACTAATCCCAGGTGGCAGTTTATTTCAAAGGACGATGTTTTATGCATTCTTTTGTGTGTTTCTGACTTCATGAAATACGTAATCCTTGTCTTTTCACAAGATAAGTACATTAACTTGGCAACTTCATAAAAGACCGTCTCAGTTGTAACATCATCACGGGACGCATCCCAGGGCAAATAGATTGCCTCCGTTAGTCGCCCATTACGACATGCAGGGTGTGCAATGGACCTATTCATATCCCTGAGCCCGCAAGGGCGGTGGGGGGTGGGGGCAGCTATGTTTACTTAACAATATACTTGATGTAATAGATCTTGAAACAGAAAAACTACTTCTTACTAAGAAACTATATCCATCCATTCATCCATACATACATACATACAAGGATCCATCCAACTATCAGTTTCTTCATTCATTCATGCGTTTATCCATACATACACCCTTTCAAAAATGTATGTATATATTAAAAAATGTATGTATTTATTCATGATCAAAACAGACAAGAAAACTAAGACATCATCCGCGGCCATAGTATACGCATAGAATCAAAGATTTTTTTGTTTTATCGGTTATATTTTCGATTGTAGAAAATCGAGTGGAATTACACCAACAGTCCATATACACATGGTGTAATGTGCAGATTATAACAATTAAAACGGAATCAAATTTACCTACAAAGAAAAAATAAATTTGAGCCTGAAAATTGATGCTTATATTTACTTTTCTCGAAAAACATAAATTGTCCAGAATTATGACTTATTCATAAAATACATGTATCATTGTAATACTTTGAGTTCTTTGTGTTTTGGATGCGCCAATAGTATCGAAGTCCTGGATGATGAAGTACGCGTGCACACAAGCATAGGTAGTCGCATTATGTTATAACGGTTACTTGTACTTGTGTCAATTCGTATGCTATTAAGCTTATTATATTTAGATATACCTATAAGGATGTCCTTCTACTCAAAAGACAAAAACTCAAAAGACAAAAAAGGAACCTTTACATGTATTGGTACGTTTCGTCTGTGCCTCGACAAGTACATCTTCTGTTATCCAAACCCTAAATTAACAGAGAAAGCACACAAAAGTGACGAGAGATAAATGGCCTAATAAACGCTGGACGAATGGTTATAAATGTACCCATTAACACTTGGGTTTGGGCTGGGGTATCTTGTGCGGAGTTTTTACAACAAGAACTAAATCAGAGATTAAATGGATAGGTGAAGATAGTTTTATTCTAATAAGGTATACCCGACTTGACTTTTATTAGACAGGAATAGGAAAGAAAATTAGGTCTACCTGTAAAACACCCAGTCATCCGCAATGTAATGATCAATACACAATTCACAATACACCATCATTCTTTTTTATACTTTCTGCCTTTTGTGAAGACAAATGTATCTCTGTTGTACTTAATCAAAGTCATGGAAATTAATATATGTAGAAGAAAACTTCTTTATTCGTGCACATGAACTCACAACACTAAGAAGAATGTAATACAATGGCAGTTTATTATGTAATCTACAAACAGTTGTTGACACGAAAGTTCGTGATTTAATATAAATGGCACTTTTAGCTTGCAATATATTGTAGATATTGTGTTTTGTTTGGTTTGGTGTTTACAGCTCAGGTCACACCACAGTAGCCAATCCGACCTGATCACATTGTAGGATTCCAACCCGCATCCTTTAAATCGCGAGCCCAGTGCGATAACCACTGAGCCTCGGCGGCGACTGTACAAATAAAAGTCGTAATTTTTTTGTTATCACCATGTTTCGATAGTTTCACAACTTCCAACACATGGCATTATTATCGGTTATTTTATGTGTTTGTGTGCCTGCCAGCATCTATGCTTGTACAACATCAAGAAAAAAGGTATTATCCAACAACGGTAATCTAGATACCAATGTGAAAGGTGCTCTAAATGTTCTCTGTGTGTGACACCTGAAAATTAGGAGTAAATTAGGAGTACCTCTAAAATAAATAAAAAAATATTCCATTTTTGCTTTGGGAATGTGAATGGGTTATTGAGTTTAGGATCAATGTCTCTCAATATAATTCCCCCAAAGAAACAAACAGAAAAACAAAACAGAATAAAGCACAACACAATCATTTTCACCTCTGGAAATTTTTGTTCATGATAGCACATAAACTTGAGTACGACATTATATAAATATCGTTAAAAAATATTTATGCATATGCTCTAAGGAAAAAAAAAAGGTAATTCAAATTAAGAGCTTTTAATTCAAATTTCGTAACTAAACTACCTGATTTTTCTTTATGAAATAAAATTAAATTATGTGAAAAATATTGTAAAAGTTGTTTCAGTTAAAACGAATACATATGAAAACAATACCGTTAAAACAATAGTGTGCCAAGGCGATGCGTCAAATGGTAACCGCTTCTTTATTCAACTGATCAACATTTAAAGAGTTTGAGAAAGAGCATAATTACACAGTATCAAACTATGTTAATACAGTCCTATGACAAAGGTACTTTTGTCTGCTCAAACTGAATTAGGCTCTGTTATCATCACCTTTTTAAATACATTACAAAGTACTGTTAATCTAAACATTTCTCTCCACCAGTTCTGTAATAAGATACCTCCAATGTTAGCGCTGGTGGTACATACATTGTCTGTATATAAAAGCATGATTGTTTTGGTCATTCACATTTTCAGTGTAATTGTATAAACATATGTATATATACATACACCATATATATTTTTTCGTTATTTTGTTCCACACTGATGCCGGAAGACAAAGAAGCACGAGTTTGCTCAAGGTAAAACATTTCCTATTCTATATTATTTTAATACTTAAAAATAAATATTTTTACATTATTATTACTTTTCTGTTTTCTTTTTACATTTTTTAATTGTACGTGTATAACAGTGCATAGAACTTGACACATCCTAGCCTCTTAATTAAGTAAATATCATAGAAAAGTGTCCTAAATATTAAATTAATCTGTCAAGTAATTTAAAATTATTAAATATAATTTACATATAGTGTATTATACAAGATTCCCCCTGTAGGCATAGTAAAGTCAAACTGAATCTGACACTCTTCTTAACCATAATAACATATGGACATTAGTAGTTATCATTAACTATGTTTTTATTACACATTATCTACAAGTAACTTAGAAAATGTATTTAAATGTAAGATGCAGATCGAAAACTTATAGAAGAATAATAAATTATATTTACTGACATTATCAAATACAAAGATCACGGCATGTCTGTAGCACTTGGAATTTTTTTAAATTTTTTTTTTGTGACAAAAAAACCAAACTTCTGATGTGTTCAGAGAACAAACATGCCGATGCCCAATATGGTAATATTAAAAATAAAATTAAAGATGTAACGTTAAATTTTTGGGCCATAATCCAGAATTTTAAAGGAAACAAAAGGTAAACATTTAATTTGATATATATCTTGTAAGCCTATAATCATAATAAAATTTTGTGCCAAATAAAACTTTGTGATCCAAAGATAATCTTCTCAGTCAACAATCCAGTTCTTAGTCACATTTTCACATAAAATCTTAAAACAAAACTTGATCTAGTTCTCCTTGATGGATGCTAAACTCACACTAATTATAATTGCAGTTATCACGAAGTTCTTTGCAAATGAGCAAAAATTAAATTTATGCTGCATGGAACAGATATGGACAACGCTATGTGGTCCCTCCATTGGATAATATCAAAGATTGTATGTGCATTTTTATTGAGGCTAGACATTAAATGCATAGTATTTTCTATCAAAAGTATCTGATTAACTCTTTAATAGAATTAAGATATCTATTTTAAACCATATTTACACTTTTCTCAACATAAGATGCTTAAATAATAATAAAACCAGTTGATGTGCATAAATTATGATTGCATGTTAGTGTTATATACAATTTTATTAGTAATAATATCAAAATACTCTCAATGAATCCATGTTCCATGAAATGTACAATAGTGTAGGAAGAATAAGTATTCGTAAAATATTTCAGAGGAAGTCACCGAATTTGTTTTTTTTTACATAATTGGATTCTTTTCAGAAATTACTCCAGAACTATTTCTGTAAAAATATCTTCGTTGAAAGACCTGCAGTTTTCTATATTTGATGGAGTGTGCTAAGCTCCATTTGAAGACTTTTTAAAACCACTTAAAGACAACCATACTAGGACCATTGACAAGGAATTGCGTGTTGCAAATGTTCTGAGAGAAATTCAGGGATACAAACACTCCAACAAAGTAGTAGAGGGCAAAACATATCTTACGTTATCAGCAATATTACATTATTGCTTTGCTCATGAATATGACAGTCATTTGCAAGAACATTGTAGAAAATGTGCTTATGGTCGTTTGATGGGTACATACCTTGAAGAACATCTATTGTCAGAATTTAGAATCAAAGAAGATATTCCAACCCTCTATAGTGAATACAGAACTCTGTTTTCCGTAACGGAATTTAATAAAATTTGTCTTTTTGAGTACCATTTTAGTGGCAGAGATGAAGACATTTAAATTACATTTGAAGATGAAGTAAAACAAAAATGGAGGTTCTATGAGGAAATTAGCTCATGGACTAAACAATGCAATTGTGACTGAGTCAAGCAGAGTAATTTCCAAACGCAAGTAGAGAAAGTCGGCTGCAGAAAGACTGGATGGAGTGCACATTTTCACATGCCAGGACCACTATGCAGAGGTAATAGAGGCTGCAGAGTTGACTAAAGCCGATCTCTATAACCCTGGCCATATAAAACTGGTTTCTTGTGTTGAATGTTCCCCCTATTGTGAGCACCAAACTGGCATTCAAGTCTTTGTGGAAGTTAGCAGGGATTTTGATCCTGTTTCAGACGTTGCAGACCTAATCAGGCATGTTTTTTTCAGAAGATAACCAGGATAAAAGATTGTCTCCTGAACCTTGTAAGATTGAAACACAAAAGTGATCCCAATCCTGAAACCAGATCACTTCAGTTGTGATCACTTCAGTTGTGCCCATTGCCACTCACCTTAAAGGGAATACCACGGGATGCTGCCATTGTAAGAACTTGACATGCCGCTGAATGCAGACACAAAAATGAATTCTTATGCAGCGGCATGAAAGAATTGAGCTGACAAAAGATGAAGAATGAATGTGCATTCTAGATGAATTCCCAGATCTATTAGGCATTAGAGCAGATGCGAAGATGGTCATTTATACCTTGTTGGTCCAAGATTTCAGAAGATAATAATATCACTCATTGCTAACTTAAGTTTTAATAATGTTGTTATTGTATCAATCATGTTATCTTCAATTTATAAAAAGTGACAACTATAAAAGTGAACATGAAAATAAAAACCAAAACTGCATAAGTTTACCTGCATTTTAGAGGAAAGATTGATCTCCATCGTAAAAAACAAAAAAACTAGTAAAAACTTTTATCTCATTTGATTTAGCTGAGTTGCCAGACAAAGAGAAAAAGGACATGGGTTGATTTATTTATCATTACCTCAGAAATTGATTGGAAGATGTCAGAAATGATATGCATTATTTGCTCTAATACTTTCAGAAATAAGTGGACTTTACCGATCAACACAATTTCCTGTTAGGGATCACGAGGAAGATAGCATAACTTTTGAAATGCTACCTGTTGTTACTTCAAAAGCAGATCAAACCGAATTAAGTGATTATAGCATGCCACTTCTTGAACTTGAAGAATCATTCCTGACAAGGTCTTTAGATGAAACAGTTGACATTTCAACTGCATTGGAGTCTGAAGATGAACTAGATAGCAACGTCACTGTATCAGAGTTGGAATTTGAAGAAGAAGACTATGTGCAGGTATTAGCAATTGTTGCACAAATTCCTCCAAATATAACTTTAAGATAATTTGTCAATCACAAAGCTTCTTTGCATCATTATCTTTCATAAAGGGCAGTGTGGATGTGTGGGAAGATACACCTAAGCGACAAAACTGATATTACTTCATCACACTGCTAACTCACAGAAGAATGTTTCTAATATAAAGTATGAGAGAAGTGTGACTTTTAATCAAGGCAAAAGAGAAATCCTTTGTATACAAATTCTTATTCCTATCCTACATTTATCACAGTTGGCATAAGGGATGAAGAATTAGACTTATACTACTGGGACTGAATATAACAAGTAGAAGAAGAAACATTTTTGTAAAACATATTTAATTTTGCATTTGATTGCTAGTAATATTTTTCTCTTTTTAAAGGATGGAGAGGCGGGTGCTGACACTGAAGCACATATTCCACATGATCATGATGGAGCAGACTTTGGTGATGATGTGGATGAGGAGGAAACGGATTTGAACCAGTTATAAGGAAGATGTATCGTTAGAATCACAAAACTATTTCGACGATAAGCTGCCACATATTGAGAAAAGTACATGTGACCAGAAGTACAAAAGGGGTGCGAAATAAATGCCACATTTGCTCTCTATGTCGAGGTGATGAAACATTGTGATGAAGTTATTGCCATTGCTCTGGCTGAACATATGGATGGGTCCTGATGGTTACCATTTACTTTTGTCTGTCGTGAAGTCATCTTTGCCATTTGCCTTTTTCAATGGAGCAACTTCATATGCTGCATACTGCACCAATCTTTTGCACTACCATTACAGTGCAGGTGTATTCCACAGAAATATGAAATACACCCATTTCTCCACTCCCTACATACACAGCACTGTGAATTTCGCATTGGATACGCAGCGTGAAATGGAACATAAAGATGTACTGAAAAGCTTCAGATCTGGATCAACTATGGATGCTGTCTTACCAAGGATGGCCCTGATCGATGAATTAGAGGAAGTTCATGATTCACTCACAAGCGATGAAAAGTTAGAGGAGTCAACGGAAGACTGAGAGGAGCATTCTCTATATTTTACCATGAAAACAACAGATCTGAAACATACTCTCGCTACTATGTCTCTTATACTGCGAAGAAATGGCCTGTCGCTGGAAGCTAGCATCATACCATACAATATTTACTCCAAGGAATTCTTGATGTTGTCACCATTGGTGTTGGATGCAACAACAAAGAATGTTGTTATCTATCTAATCGAGAAATACATCAACCAAGAGTCCCTACTAGGACATACACAGCCATCATAGAAAATGTTGACGGACCTATATCCTTAGTTACGGTGAAGAAAATGAAAGGAACCACCATACATCTAACTCGTTTTAAGGCCAAAGCAGTTATAAGAAGTGATAGACAAATGAAAGAAGAGAAGCGTATCAAAAAGGTGACATCTATGAAGAAACATATAGATTGCCTTAGTTCAGAGATGAATGCTTGTCAGGCCATTTTGAAACAAGATTGTTCAAAGCCTAAAGTAATGAAAGCAACTGGTATACAGAGAGCTCTTATATCCTTGCTGGTCATTCAGCTGAAAGCATCAAAAAGTGCTGTTGGTAACACAAATATGGACCTTCTGCAGGTAGGGGATGGTGAATTATCACTATTAACTGAGGCTGGTCTTGTTTTTTTAAAAGAGAAAGACATACCAGCTGGCATATCGACCAACATCAAAGTGGCCACTTTAGAGTTTGCAGGGGTAAAGTTCAAAGCCAAATTAGTGAGTTGCAAACAGTATTTAAACTTTGTTCAGAACTAATTAAGACACCCTCAGAGCTGGATGCCACCAGAAACTGCCTTTTTGCGTGTTCTGATCCTTTTGTATGTATATTCACCAAATGTATTTTGTTATATCACCATTCATGTATTGTAGTTTGATATCATGATTAACTGGACTGAATTGTAAAAGTGCTTGTTTTATTTTCTTAAGTTATACCCGTTCTCTTAATAATGAATTGTTTATTATACATTAAAATTATAAGACATTATTGGTTATATTTCCCGATTCAACATCTTCTGTTTCTATCTCTAAATATTCTCTGAGATAAGAAAATAAAATAATCTTGATAACGTTTTTTTTTTTTTTTTTGTACTCCTCTTAGTTCATTTTTGTCAAGCCTGCCTTGGCAGAAGTTTGATTTATTGATCACTTTGGTGTCCGTGTGCGAGTCCCGTGTCGGTCCATTCATCCACACCCGATTTTACAGTTAATGCTAATGTTGTTTGGATTCAGCTCAATGCTGAAGTTGTTTACTTTCTAGTTAAATGAAAAGTGGGTTCAAAAAATAGGGGACCTCTTGTTTCTTATTTCTAGGAGTTTTCACTATACATGGATGCAGACTAGATGAGTTAAGACTAATTATTAATGTCTGTAAGATTCTCAACCAAGTATTGTTAGGCAATTAAATTTATTAAATCTATTAATCACTGATAATACATTTCCGCAATAACTATTATCAGGACCACAATATACATTCGTCACTAAACTCTCTCTCTCAGTACTTAACCTTAGTTTCAAGTATAGCAAGACAGAATAGGCCTGAGAGTAAAACTGCTACTCGTCGTTAGGGCAGCTTAGTTTATGTTAACAATTATATTAGACCTGAATATGTCCTTCTCTTTCATCTCATAGTTTGATTGATTGATGGATTGATTGATTGATTGATGTTTAATGGTACATCAACAAATACAAGATTATTTAGTCCTCATGCAATAGGAGTCAAGTACCTTACTCAGATACACACAACAACAGTTAACTTGTGCTGGTCTAGGCAGGATTCGAACCTGCAAACCAGTGATTGTGGCTCTGGCACTGTAATCAACGAGCCATCGTAGTTAGAATCACAGCTTTTAGTTATAATTACAGTAGTTAAAATGACACATGTTTAAAGCTTATTTATGTGAATACGGTGTTGTGGTATTGTGCTGTGCTATTCCCAGCAATAATCAGACGGTGTTGTGTTCCCAGCGATAATCAGCTAGAACAAAAAACAACAAATTCCACCAGTACTTTTTATTACCTATAAAAACCGTCGCGCCTCTAATTGTGTTACCAAGTTGAAAAGGGCGCCAAATGTTATATTACATCACATCAAATCAAATCTTTATGCCAACTCTACTTAGCGACACCAACAGCGGTCATCGAGAACTACATTATCAAGACCATGAAACGTTAGGCGTAAAAGATGAAAACATACTTGAACCAGTGTCTATGTCAGGTCTTTCGTTTTTGGCTAAATGCTGAAAGATGCAAAATCTAACAATTACAGACCTGACATTATTTTGCACTCTTGCAGAGCATTTTGTAATCATCCCACTGTGAAACACAGTATTGATACATGTCTTTATATATCACATGCTGATGAAGCGTGCCTTTGATGCAGCTGCAACTGTACCGTATATTTGTTTTTAAAGACAGTAATAAAATAAGATAGAAGATCCGTATTAAGACTCTATCCTCTATCAATATCTTTGTAAGGCAAAGTTTGATAATAAAATGATATTTTTAACTTTGCTCAATATATTTATTAAAAGTTTCCTATGTTCCGCAGAAGTACCACCTTGCATATGTACCCTCTACTGCTACGTTTCACCCTTTATTATCATTATGAGACTAGTCTCCACTGGAAAATCAAACCAAGACCTAAAGTTTTCATTGGTAAATGTCGCTGAACGTAGGAATCTTAGCTGAGAACCCAACTGACACTATTTGGACTTGTGTTACAGTTTTATTATCGGTTATATATTTTTAGATTTACCATGACAAATTTATGAATATGACCCAACGATTGGTTCCAAGTTAGAGTTCTGCAATTAAAATGGTTTATTATGAGGGAGGCTGAGCTGCCATTAATGAATCAGTAGGTCTTCTTTCTTTTTTGTTTTAGCTGTTTATGGGAACAATTTAAATCAGTGTCACCTACGAGTGCTATGTTCAGTAAAGTCTCTCTTCTATTCAGCTCTGTTATGAATAAAAATGGGATAGTAGTTCTTTCCCAAACACTGTAAAAATTGTGCTTTCAAACTTGCAGTTTTTTGCGTCCAAGGTTCTTTTCTATATTCCAATCAACACAATTCCAATAGTGCATTTAAAAATAATTCTTGTCCATCATTGAGCCTTACACCAACGAGGCATGTGAATGCAATAAATTTACAACTACTTTGGTCGCTCCAGTTGCTTAACCTTTAATCCCAGTACGGACACATATAGTAAATTATAGTTTTTATATTCTATTGCTATGGTTCACAAACTGTACCGAACAAATGTTTATGTGCAGCGATTTTAATCGTGATGTTTCTAAGTAGAAACGTGTGTGTGTGTGTGTAGATATTTTAACATATGAGGAAAAACGTCATTATCATCATCTATGTTTATTATTTTTCATAGTTTGTGACTTATTTTAATTATTATTTCAAGTTCTACTATAAAGTATCTTAGTTTTTTTAGTTGTACTTTAAGAGGGAGAATGAATTAAAAAGACTGTTCTTACCAAACAGCATAGCTTCAATCCCTTTTAAAATGGAGTTTAGTTTTTGAATGCATGATATTTTTCTGAATTTTTGTGATCAAACGGCTCAAATGTTACTGTTGTGCAAGAACTTCATTCTAACTTTTGTTTTTTTATTATATTCGTATATGTACTTTGCTCTGTATTTGCCATTAACGTAATTAGTCTCTTTCACTCTATTAGAATATGTACATAACATATTCAATTTTAAATATAAACCGATATAGATTTGCTCTTCATGAAAAAGGAGGGTACGTGAGATTTATTGGTTTAATTATATCCTTGTACGTCACTTAGTAACAACCAAAAATGAATCAACATATCGTAGGCTTAAACTACCTGAGACGCTCCTAATGTGACAGAGCTATATATCTAGTTTCAGTTCCCTGGAGTTTACTTATGCGATAGATTAGTTTATAGATGCAAATATTTGTTTAACACATATTTCTTGAGATCAAATGATTTTGCATATAATAGTTAGCTGCATTAAAACGGAAGAAAATTGATATATTCGCAATCTACTTCCGTACAAAATGTTGCACTCAAAGACCTTTCTTACGATCTACGACCAACCTAGCTGCACATGAACACACAATCAACATGCAAAGAGCATCATTTTCAGAATCCTGTCTTCCAGTGCGTTGCCACAACCTCTGCTAAGGCAGATATGCTCTCTATTAAATACAATCTAAAAAATAAACTCCAACTATGAAATTTTATTTGGAATCTAATATCTGTAAAGAATTGCATGCTATCAGATCATTCTGCTTAATGATCGCAATTATAATAACCATGATCCTTCTACACTGTAAAATAATACCCCGTTACATTATATCATGTTACACAGGGAATACGTGTATATCTTCAGTTTACCCTTCTGAGCATGCACAGCATCACTTAACAATGTTGAATGTCACAAAATCAAATGCAGTTCTGATTTTTTCTTTTACTCAAATTATGTCCCATTAAATAGATAAAGCAATATGAAACGTTAATACCAGATTTCAAACCTTAGAGGCAGATCATACCTCTAAATCGAGATCTCGTGAGACTTTGAAAGACATATTTAAACAATTATAATCGATAGGTTTTCTTCATCTCATTCACTGTTAAAATTCGACTGACTTCATTTTCAGCGTCATCGAGAGTTGACGGTGGTTCAGGATGAATTCCTAAAGCATTGGTAATTTGTAATTTTTATAGATTTTTTTTTAATAGAAAAAACATACCCCACAATACAATAGCTCAAATCAGTCCACACATGGCTAAAGTCGAGAATGGCAGTTTTAAGAGTTGTCGATCGTCATAAATGACAGAGATTCTAAACTTTTTTTTGTGTGAATTGACATTCAAAATTATTGCCGTTTTAATAGCTCATTTACATCAATCTTATCTCTTTGGTTTCTTTGGTTTATGTTGGTTGTTCTTCTTTAGAAAACTCTAGCTTAACAAATCAGAATAACCATTGTTTGAGGTGTGAAATATTCACTAAGATATCAGATATCATCTGTAGACAATTAACGGAGAAAACAAAGACAGCTAATGAGCCTTGACGGGTGGTAAACATTGGAATCCTTCACCCTGAGGTCATGGGCAAGGTTCTTGACAAAGGAACAAAGAACGGGACTAAATTAACATGAGCAAGGTATTGTATTTTAGTACACGCAACTGACGTTTTGATTGATAGGAATGATATACGTGTTTAGACCTACCAGTAAGACATACAGTCGGCTACTGTTAATGTTTAAAAGTAACAAAATTCACAATTACACAACGTTCTGTTCTGTTAACTTACACATTCCTGTGCTACTACCGCTTTTGTGACCAAGCAAAGTTTACTCATATTTACCTAATCAAGGTCAAGGTAATTATTCTCTGGAAACATGAATTTATATAGAAAAAAGTACGTAAAATGCAGGATACTCGACGCAAAAAGTCAAAGATGGAATGACGGCTAATAGAGCCAATGAAGAACATTTTCTAACGAGTTTTTGAAACATAATTCAACCGTTTAAATAAATCCTAACAATAATTACAGAGTGTACATAGCCAACTGTACCTCTAAATTGCTAGGATTCAATAGTCAGACAGGCATCTACTAAATCTGATACAATTTGTGGGTTTTTCAAACCTAATAATGCAGACATTTTCCTAGACAGATCAAGACACCAAAAATTACTTCAACGTCAGCTATTCATATTTGCTAAAACCGATGCCTGTTAAAATGTTTTTTTTTTACGGTGATTTCATTTTGTATGTTGTAAATAGCGCATTCGAACCGTAATTAGTTTGAATATCAGCATTAAAGGTCAAGAAGGGTACGTTATTTCCACGGTATGAATGTAACGCATGTTATTCATATTAAATAAATAGCCTAAGTAATTACTACAGTGATGGGAGAAGTATAGTGATTTTAGTTTTAAATCTCCGAAGACTAGGTCAACCAATTAATATTGTCTTAAACACAAATAACCACCGTATTACAAATTTAGCAGATCCTGTACAAAATTCTGATGCAACTAGTAAAACGTCTGTACAAAAACAAATTGACACACAAATGTGTAAGATTTTGGACGATAATAAAGCTGGTATGATAAAGTTTGGAGATAAACTGACTGCTAATCCTTTGTCGTAGTTACAACAAAATAATGAGTTCAAAGAAATAACCAAAAAGATAGCTGAAAAACAAAAACAAAAAAGTGAGACTAAAAGCATAAATATATCTATGAGAAAGACCTACGATTTATCGATTTACTGGCGTAGATGACAAGATGAATAAAGACGAATAGATCGTGTTAATTAATTAGATAAATTCGATAAGTAATTACTTATTAGTGTAAAGCAGGGAACTAACACTTTATTTTCGGTTGTGCAAACTTGAAAGATGCAAAAAATAAGACAACTAACCTAACCAAGTTAGCATTAATTAGTAGGCATTATGTGGGCGATAATGCAAAATATAAGTTTGTTATAAAAGATCTTCGTGAAAATGTTAGATTTATAGTTGTCTTTTACTCCAAAGATCAAAAATCCAAGGAAAATATGTTTGAGGAGAATAATGTAGTACATGTAGTAATGAGGGAAGAGATAGTTGAAAAATTAAAATAAAAGAAAAAAAGAAAACTTTTAATGAGGCTTGAATTTTCGTTTAATTTTACAAGGTGAAACTATATTTGTTTTACCCAATAAATATCTATTATCATCATAGCAACTAAATGCAACTTTATTTAACTTGATATTGTATATTTCATGCTGATTAAATTCAACTTTTGGTGATTTATAGTTTGGTTAAATAAGCAATCTTTCTAGATTTCTAATTTTAGATTCTTTTAATTATTGAATTATTATTACCCTTGCATACTGTCTTTTTATCTTTCTCAGTTACAAAAGCATATTGCTTTGGTACAACATTCAATTCGTCTTTATGCTAGAAAGGAGCTCTAGTTTCAGGGTGGTGTGTTGAATACAATGACTCAAAAGTCCCATGAGGAGAGAAGAGTAGAAACAAAATCCTAATTGAATGGGCTTATTTTTATTCTCCTGATTCTAAAAATATGACCAAGTATGAAATACAAAGTATCGCTGAATTTTAAAGGGATTTTGATAAGTTCATTTTTTATTTATAATGGATTCTTTACGAAAACTATCCGGAACTCTGACTATTGCATACAATTTCTGATTATGCATAATGCATATTATAATTAACTGCTCAACAAATGTTTAAAAAAAGATTAAGGGGGATTATACAATGAACTGGCTATAAGCACGACCGTCGTGTATACATTTCTGAGCGGCTACTTCCACGACGGTCATGTGCATGCATCATTTTATTTTGTAAACTTTCAAATGTTACTAACATACCATCTTTCTTCCAAATGGAGGTCATATATCGTTTGATTTTTAAATAAACATCAAACTCTTCCATGGATACGAGTCGTATTACACAAGCAATGTCAGAACAAATATACTCTTTTTAGCAACAGATATTATGTTTCCCGAAAGAAACTTAAAAAATTTTTATGATTGAGATAGTATTATTATTATTATTATTATTATTGTTGTTGTTGCTGTTATTATTGAATCAATTCATATTATTGATAAATTCGTAATTGTAAGTACCACAAACAGCAAAGAAAGTTTCTTCGTGAATTTTCTTTGAAAATAAAACATGATTAGACATAACAGTCTAAAGTTTTAGTAAAATTAAGGTTGGACTCAAGTGTCCGGACACATTTACGGTTAAAGCATTCATGCAAATTTAATTATCGCACATTGTTCAAATATTAGAAGCTATTCTATAATATTGTCAGACTTTGCTTAAAGTTTGAAGAAGGGATAATCCCACTACTCACGAGCATACCCCCTCCCCGCGGGTAGAAGTACGAATATCGAGAAGGGGCTCATTGCAAGAAGGGGTTCATTGCAAGTTTAATATTGGGTGAGGCCTAACTGTTTGTTAACTAATTAGATTACATCACGATCAGTTGTAGCAATAAAATATAGAAAATCGAACCAAACGACACAGGCCGAAGAGTAAGCATGTTATGATCATTAAACTAATAATAGCTATTTTGCCGAGACAGTGGTCACACTCGCCTTTCAGCAATCTTGACACCTAATGTGGGTCTGGTTGTGTGAGGTTTTAACATTGCATATAAATGCGTGAAATGTTTATGCATTTATTGCCATTAATCTCAGTGATTGCCTGGAGGCTGTTAACGTCTGAAAATGGTTGGTTTATTGTTTTTTGTTTTTTGGTTTTTTTGGGGGGTGGGGGTGTGGGGTGGGGATGAGTGGAGAAGGTTACTAAGAATCTACGCCATTTCGGAATTTGGCAAGGTCGCTTGGTCATGGCTTGACCTTCTTCTGGCCCATGTAACTGGAATAATGATGTATATCTACGGCGAAAACCACATCGGTAGACCAAATGATTCTGAAAAGAAAAGCATACATATTTACAACCACTCAGCTGTAAGTGACGACGTTGATCACAAAGACATCTTTGCTTTAGTCGAAGCTTAGTCCTCGTGGATTCAACAAATGTAAATTCCTACTTACATTTGTTTTACTAACACAACCTCGTGACATCTGTTATTTCAGAGATAGATTACCCTATAAATTAGGATAGCCTAACTATTACAATAAAAAGTATAAATTTTTGTTTTCTACCCTTAACTCAATTATTAACTTTGTTCGAATCAAAGAAAATTTAATTGTTATCATAATAATAGTTATTATTGTAGACAAAAGTAACTGATTACACATCATTATGTTCTTTTTATGATATGAAACATGTAGGTAAATTTACCAGCAAAATGTTCAAGTCGAATTTTACCAATGCTCTTAATAAAATATCATAAGATCCTGCTTGTGTCCCCCGATTGCTAGATAGTGTATCGATATTTTCGATATTGTTTCCTTTGATACTATGAGAAAATAAATAAGCCCATACATCTGAAACAATTTACAGGCAGAACGTGTACCGATATTTTCATCTCATATGAAAATATACAGGCAGATATGTACCGATATTTTTTATTCTGTTCATTCACCAATCTCGTCTTGAAATCAGTGCGCTATTCATACACACTGAGAAAAATGACTTTCTTAATATATTTGTCTAAATGCCACATGGGGTCAGAACACTAGACCTTGTCAGGGCAAGAAATATCCAAATTGATTAGACGTTGATAGTCAACGCGTAATGCGCTTGTACAATACTCAAGTACCTAGAAATTGTATGTTATTTGTTCGGAGATATTTGGTGCCATGAAGCACGGATCGGAAAATATCAACATCTTCTCTTACAGAGGATTGAGTTTCATCTTAAATGAAAAGCTGTTTGACTTGAGTACAAAAAAATCGCAAAAGACTGAATTAACGGTAAAACAGTGTGTCCACCTTCGGTCATCTGTCTGTCAACCAACCAACAACTTTTTTTCATTAATGCCCTCCAGTGACATTCAACTTGATTATTATTCCTACAGTGATATATTGTTGTGGTAACGGTTGTTACAACGAATATCGGCTATAATCAGGCCATAATTTGGTTACTGCTTACCGTTGAAATGAGTGCTCGTAATATTTGCAAAAGACTTTAAAGCGTTAGCAATAATACATGGCACTTATCAAGAAGAAATATTGCTTCATTAACTAACGTAACTGAGAAAATACAACATGGATATGAATAGTTCACAGATCTGAGGTATTATCTGACTTTTCATCGTTTAGAATTATAAAGTCTTCACTTCGTTGTGTTTAGCCCCGAGTTTTCTTTGCAAAATACCACAAAAGATAAAATATCAGAGTTAAATCAATCACACCTTTCCCTTTATGAGACAGCGACAGATTTAAAAACGTTGATTAATTTACTAGAAACAAACACTCCTCTCACAAATTATCGATATTTTTTCTCAGAAGGATACGCTTATTACCACAAAATTTAATTTCGTATTTACCTAAATGGATTCAGATCAGACTCTTTGCATTTGGAGAAATGGATTCTATCTTTGGATATTCAAGAGATCCCAAATTTGTTCTCATTGAAACGTATTTGTTTCTCTATTAAGCAAGGTAGGACGATGGTTGGTGATGAACGAATTTTATTTGAAACGGCATTAGGATTTCTTTTCTTTTTTTTTCATTTTTTTTTTTTCATTTTTCTCAACAATATTTGTATTCGTTGAGTAAATTTGCTTACGTTTCAGACATTCCGTGGATAGAATTCTTTCATATATTTACTGGACCTAAGCAAAATTAAATGATTTTTCTTTCTGTGAAATACCTAATTTAAACTATTGTTGACAGACAATTGTGAACTAACCTTTTAATCTTGCCCACAGCAGACACTTCAGCATTCAATTTTCACCATTAAACCCTGCGTTCATCTATGCGGGACTATGTTATAAAGAATTTAGATTAAGGGAGGGGGATTTTTGTGCATTGAAATAAATTTTTTCTTCAATTTATCATCTTATTCATTACAAAGTCTGTTTCAAAAATGAATCATCAGTGCAAAAGATTCCCAGTAAATGTTAGAAAGCCTTCTTCTATGAATAATAACTTTACCCTCTATGCATGACGAAAGCAATTTTGTTTGGGTTTCTTTTAGTTTGTTTGTTTGTTTTATTTTGTTTTTATTACTTTATAAAACAATACCTCATCACCTATTTTCTCACAATAGCTAGAACAGTGCATAATTGTGCACACTTTATATACAATTATCAGTGAAAAGAGTACAAAGTTCAAAAGACATTCATGTCACCTAAACTTATCTGCAATTGATTGCGTGAATGAAAACAACATTAAAGAATTTCTGAAAATGTTACAATGAACTAATAAACAAACTAACGAACTACTGACTGCCTCGCTGAGTAAATAAAAAATAAATTCACACGAAGAACATACTATCTGATTAACAGATTAATTAACTAATTAGCAGAAAATGGAACGAAAAAACGGGAAAAACAAACCCAAACAACTTCTCTCTCTCTACACCCTACAGGTTCTAATAAAGAAAATGTTAGTGGCCTAATCTCTAAGTTCCACTACAAATCGACAAATATTGATCTAATTTTAGCTATTCCGTGACTCGAATACCACTGTTCCATCCATCTTAACATGTGGGAGGAAACGAACATAAATAAATATGTATGCTAGAGATACATTTAACTTTGAACAAACGAAATGAATTTTTTTTTTTTATAAAATTTTTTACGGTTAATAACTAAGGTAAAAGAGACTGGTTCTGTTTTCCTCCTTACATTTTAAGAAAATACATTTGATTCATCTTAAGACTGATGCTTAAATGGCAACGGCACACATGCTTCTAACTTTTCTCCTGAACAAATACAGTGATATGTGTGCTCAGCAGGTGGACAATAATGTGTGCAATACAAATCCGAAAAATTGAACGGCGTAAAAGCGCACGTATGGAAATTTTACATTCAACTTGTTGAGGAAGGAATATGCTTTGTAGTTTTCATGATACCTTAAATTCAGAAGTCATTAAAAAAAACAACAATTATCCTATTTTTATGACAAAATAAAGGTTATCCAATGCTTGTCCTCTTCTGGTCCCTATAGCTATTTTGTTGACAAAAAAGTACGGAACGGTTGACATTCAATTATTATGTAACGTACATTGTTTATGGAAACTATTCTGTTCACGCTTTGAGCGCATGTTGGAAGAGCGTAACAGCAGACAATGAAGAAATAAAATAATATTTTAGCGATTGATGAAAGTATTAGAAGTAAAAATCCCCCCTCCCCCCAAAAAAGAAGAAATATTATAGAAAATTTCTCTGACAAGACGGCTGCAAATCTCTTGGTGGAAAATATTAGCTTTAGCTGGTTGAAAGAGACAAAAAAAAACCGTAAAAGACAAAAAAGGAAACCAGTCCAAACTACCATTCTATATATCTACTGATCGAACGACTGACGCAGAGAAAGAGCGTGGTGAGAACAATACATACAAAATGGCTACTAGTACAAGAACAGCGGCAGATTTGCTTGAAACACCGCGAAAAACCGGTTAACGAGAGGAGTTCCTCTGATGACCAGTGAGATTATGTACTGGATATCAGATCAACCTCTGCGTCATATGCCCTCTTGATGTATCAGTCCCTAATTCTCCATTTTGCTAATTAGAGAAACTTCCGTATGATAAATAGAACTCAACTAATACTTGATATCCAAGCAAACCTAACAACTTCGTTACCTCCTACAGCGCAATAACTTGATAACTGTTTGCATTCATTGCTTGACAAACATGCCTCGTCAACCAAGTGCAGAGTATCAATTCAAACGTGTTCTCCATGGTATAGTAGTGTTCGGGACCAGCTTCGCACTGCTAAAAGAGAACGCCGTTGATAGGCTTTGGCTTTTCACCAGCCTCATTATTCATAACCAAATCTATGAAACCGCTAAGAAGAATGTTATAAACATAGTTCATGGAGAGAAATCAGCCTAAGATCACTGAAAGTTCAGGCTGCAAAGAGCTCTTCGAGATTGTTAACAAGTTAATGTCAAGGAACAAATGTACACCACTTCCAACGACTTTCGCTCCGGTCGACCTTCATGACCTATTTGCAAATTTCTTCCGTAACAAAGTGCAAACGAAAAGAGATCAACTTGACAACAGTTTCAATCGACTCATCGTCACCATACAGTTGTGATACAGAATTTCAAAGGCAATCTTTAGCAGCATTTGAGTCTGTTTCTATCTACTACAATCGTGATGAAGAACTGCCCCAAAGTCAGGTGAACTTAATCCTATTGCTACATTAGTGCTTAGATTCCATATTGCCATCACTAACTGACGCTATTATTACTTCTCTATCAACTGGGGAATTCCCATAATTTTTCAAAACTGCCATTGTAAAACCTCTGTTAAAGAAACCGACGCTTGACCATAACGATTTAAAGAACTACCGCCCTGTTTCTAACCTCCCATTCATGCCAAAAATCTTAGAAAAAGTTGTTGTCTCAACTTGTATTTCATCTGAATTTAAATAGTCTTTTTAGCAATATACAGTCTGCATATCGCCCTCGCCACAGTACTGAAACTACCCTTCTGAAAGTAGTTAACGACCTTCTCTCTGCTTTAGATAGTGGAAAGAATACAATCGTCAACCTCCTTGACTTGTCTGCAGCATGAATAAGACTCAAATTGTGTTCGTAAATGGAAAATATTCCAGCCCAGTTGATCTATGTTTTGGTGTTCCAGTGGGTTCTGTTATTATATACACTGAGCCGCTTCTCAAGTGTCATATATCGTCATCCGGTGTCTCGCCAATTGTACGCTGATGACAGCCAAATATACAAATCTAGCCACCTAACTGAAGTTGATGCTACCATCCAAGGCGTCGAGAGATGCATTTCCGACGTGAAATCATGGATGACATGTAACAGGCTGCAGATGAATATGATAAAACTGAAGCCATAATGATCACAATTGCAAAAACTTTCTCATTCACATTTGAGGTAAACCTCAAACAATAAATATCAGCAACACCAACATTAAATTCACACAGTCAGTACGAAATCTAGGGGTTACTCTCGACATTACACTCTCATTACACCAACATGTCAAAAACATATGTGAGTCTGCATATCTTGAGCTGAGACGCATCAGCTCCATTCGCAATTTTCTTTCATTTTATGCCACTTAAAACACTTGTGTGTTCCTTAGTACTTTCAAGACTGGACTATTGTAATTCACTTCTGTTTGGTTCGTCTCAGTATCTACTACACAAACTTCATAACGTTCAAAACACAGCTGTTCGGATCATCCTTAGAGTACGAAGAACCGACCGCACCTTCACCCTGCTCTGTACCCTACACTGGTTACTCATTACATCCAGAATCAAACACAAAATTTGTTCTTTATGCTAAATTTTGTTGATTGGCGCAAGTCCAAAATATCTATCTGACCTCACCCATATGTACACCCCAGCAAGATACTTACGCTCCTCTTCCGACACTCGTATTCTCATTATTCCCACTACCAAAATGGAAGTCATACGGTCAACGTTCTTTTGCGTACCAGGTCGAGCTTCGTGGAATCAATTGCCCGTTGAATTTAGACACAAGGACATTGTGATCTCATTCAAGCGTTCTCATAAAACTCATCTATTTCGACCGCAAGAACAGACTTAAAGACTTAATAGTGTTCCTTACCTGAATTATTGTCTGTTTTTGCAATCATGTCTTTTTATATGTTATTATGTGTGAACTAATCTTGTAAAGCGCTTAGATCTTCTAAAGATTATGCGCTGTACAAGGTCCTCATTATTATTATTATTATTATTATTATTATTATTATATGTGTTTCTATGTACTTCTCCATAATTATAAGCCTAATTTCATAAGACCAAACTTTTGCAAATAATTTCCGTTTAAACCCAATATAATTCATACAAGTTAACATTATATTAGCATTTTGAGGTCAGAGTCAATTGAAGATATCAATATGGATTTGACTGTTGATCTTTGTAAGTTGAAACAGAAGCTTACCACTTTTAAACTAAACCAACAACTTGACCAGGCCCCGTATTCTCGAAACATTCTGAGCAGGAAACTCAAGCTTGAGCTCTAAAGTCCAAAATCAGAAATGACACTCGTAGTATAACTATGTCATTGAAATCTAGGAGTCAAAGAGATGGGCCCAAGTTAAGAACATGCTGAAAGTGATATAGCAACATTTTTGGACGTTGAAACTGAACTTGACTTTTATGCCCAAAAAGTTTCGAGAATATGGGGACAAACCTTGTTAAGTGATACGTTTGGTAAATGCTAAATTCGAGGCTTCAGAAATTATCCAGCTCTACGGACATAAAACTGAGATACATTCTGAAATCATTTTATTGTTTTACTTTAGTTCTAGAATGTATCATCGGTAGTGTCACGTTGTTTATTATGTTTATCACGTCAATTGTATGAACAAATTACATTTTAATTGACTTTACAGTTGATACAGGTTGTCTCATATCACATATCAGATATTGCTTCCAAAACGACTAACATTTCTCGGATTAGTCATAATTAAAAATTGAATGTAACATCAAAAGAACATAATATATTTCGCCCTATTCATCAAAGTCATTATATAATGATACGGTAACTAATAGGATGCACATTTATAAATAAATATTAATCTATTTTACACAGTGCAATAACCAAACATTCTTACTTTAAAGCGCAGTTTCAGTTTCACTAAATATAAAGGACATTTTGTCCTTAGATCAAAATTTAGAAACTGGCAACCTGCCGACGTATTAAGTGCACTGAATGCATGCATGCATTGAATTATCTTATCAAACATAAATAAAATATTCTTATAGGAATAAACATTTCGTTTTTGGTATACACATTGGACAAAAGCATGGACCATCGTCTTTCTTTTAATAGAAGCAATATGAGAGAATCTTCAAAATTTCCGAATAAAAGTAAAGCTTTTCTCAAGAGTACTCCATGTATGGTTGCATCACAGAGCATAAGCTGATATTGCACTGAAAGTCATTGTAAACTATGATCAAACTGTATGCATCAGTGGAGTAATTCCCCACCTACCAACTCCTCCCATTCCCATTTATAAAGTCAATTAGTGTTTCTGAGAAAAACATTTTCGACCAATTTAAAAAATAAATATTTTGAAGATAAATGTAGTGACTTTGAGTCCTAAAGACAAATTGGCTGATGTTCACTTGGAAATACACTGCGGTTTTGAGCTGTTGACGAAGACTAGACAAAAGTCCGTATGTTCGTATCGTTATCCATTGCTTTGAAGTCAATAACATGTCTTGACCAAACAAATCATTTCTCTTTACTGTTTGTAAAATGTTTCGCTTTCACAGCGCATAACATGCTCGCAGTAATAAATACGAGAAACGGAATTGTTTTTTTTTTTTTTGGGTATGGATTCGAAAAATAATCAGTATAAAAAAAGCAGCTGGTCATCAACAGCTCGTGGAATTTCATGCATCAGTATGGCACAATAGATATATAACAACGTGTATATTTCTTTCCAGTGTAAAATGTCACCAATATATCTTAAATTTTAAGTCACGCCTTTAAACTTTTAATTAGTCAAACTTAAGTCAGACTTTAATTTTGTCGGATCATTTTGCAGGTATCTGGAATTTATTTGCACAGGGATTCCTTCAACATTAATCTCATTCTGTGTTTCTATATGATATAACAACATCCTGTGTGAGAGTCGATCACCTGTTGGTATTTCCCTGAAAAATCAGTCATTTATATTATTATCTTTGTGTGCCCTAATGATCATGACCAGCGATATTTGGTTTCGATGAATATTACTAATTAAGATCCCAACTGTACCCTTCGCAGCTATCATTGCTGCTGAAGTGTTTTATTTCTTGCTAATAATGCTACTATTGTCAACTTCAGAACTACCCGAGTATTAGAAAGTTGATATTACCGATTCGTGCTTGGAGTGACTCATGCTGCAGATTTTTAGATCGCATTCTTCTTAAATAAAGCTCACCTGATGTAAAATATCAGCCGTAATTACTGATAGTTAACTGAATTGGGTGTAGGTGTTCTTAAAGAAAAACATCGAACCACTGCCTATGCAAATATTTAACTTTTCTGCAGACAGACTTAATCAATGCAAGGTACATTTCATCTGGAAACCTTTTATATTTTATCTCGAGCCAAAGATGAGATCTTGGTCGGTAAAATACATCCATTTCTTTCCTCGAAAAGAAAGTCGTACTTAATATCATTATTTGTAAATCGATAATGTATTTTATACCTTATAAAACAAAGGAATGAGAAGAAAAAAAATCACAAAGAGACTGAACCATTCTACAGTATATTGAATAAGAAAGAACCTTTAATTTTGTTATATTCTGACATGAATTTCGTGGTTACAAAGGTAATTACATTTGCAGTAAATGAAATTTAGTGAAACTGGATCCTTTGTAATTCGGATAGCCCGTTTTACTGACTTTAAGATACGGCTATATCACGCGCATGAAATGAAAACCGAGGGCAATTCCTTTCTTTCTCAGTACAAGATGTTTGACCTTATTACACACACAACTTGCCAACACTGTTGTGCTTTATCCTCTATTTCTGCAGGGAGTTCAGGAAACAAAAAGTACGCACGAAATTCTACTGTATCAGATATAACATACAGATAAACATTTTCACATATGTGCTACAGCAGAAGTGCCTCTCTGTTTGAGGCCCATAAAAATAATCCCATCACAGGACCCAATGAAGATATGGAAAGATATAGAAAACCTTAAAAAGCAAGTAAGACCACCATGATACTTCTAAATGGATTTTGTACATCCTCGTGTTCAATTAGAATTGAGTGATTTCTGTAATTATAAAAATAGCTGTTTTTATGGTTGAAAATCTCCTGTCTCGTTCTTTTTTACACAAAGCTATACAACTACAGAGATACAACTATATCTGTAGACATCAGCCCGAAACACAGAGACAAGATATTTAAATTGATCCTTTCCCTGCTTTCCCTGCTTTTACCTCGTATGTCTGTAAATTCGCTTTATACTCAGCACTGAAAAGTCCTCTTTTCTAATCGTGCGATTATTTTGGTTTTTTTGAAAAATTAAAGATGGAAATTCCTTCTTTTTACTGTGATGCTTGCACCATTGGATATTCAAACGACAATCCAAAATGTATAACTCTTCAAGAACAAATTTTCATCATACTTCGATGGCCAGTAACAGCCGATCAAGTCTTGATCTAGTCCCATGTTTATGTTTGTTCTTTGTTCATATCTTTTTATCTTCTTGGTCGATTTTATCGTTGAATTAATTTAAAATTGTTTTATTTTGGTATCGTTAGTGTTTGATTAATCACACAGTTGTCACTACTTCATGAATTACTCACATCAGCATGTTCACGTAGAAACAATTGAGTATTTTGATTTTTCTGCATGAAATACTCTGAATATTATACACTTCTATTTGAAGAAAATACTTTCAATAATTAATGGAAATTGCTAAAATCTCCATGTGATAACTTGGATATAAAAAAGTTGTATTTCAAGATTAATGAAAAACTTAAATCCCATCATCATGAATTTGTCGATTACAATATCTTCTAATCTGGAATGGGCGGTACTTAACGAGACTCACGTAGGATCTGAGTTCAACTGGCTCTTTGCCATATCGCCCATGGCTTAGCGATCGCCTACTCGTTAATGGTGCTTTTTGTCTGCATAATCTGCGGAAGTTCCATCTTTCACCACTGTAAATCTTGGGTATTGCCATCATAAGTACATATATGCCAATGAATCATGCACTCGCATATTTTCACCCCCATTTTCCTTTCTCTTTTTCTTCTTGATAAAAAAAAACCTTCGATCCAACAGCAGATAGTGAAGCCGAGTTCTGTGTCACTGAACCTAACATGGACTTTCTTTTTTTTTTTTAAATTAAAATTTGCTCCTGCTTTTCAGTCTAGCCTCCGTTTGTGAGAATTTTTAAATTTATGGATGATTAGTCTGGCACCAGACTTATAACCATCATATACAGGTCAATACTATATAATCTGATGCTTTAGATAAACTCTCTCTGCGGTAAGGTACTTTTTAACATTCATAACTACAGTGCGTGAAACATATATCTGAAGGCCTTTTTACATGATCTGAAATCCCATGATCTTTTATCACTTGGATGAACTAATTAAAAGACTTAATAATAATCTCCATTGAATATGTACAATAAAACAACGAAAGCTACATTGATTGTAAAATAAACCTCTTTCTTCGTGAGAAACACGATGAATTGTAATGAGTCTTAATGAAATTAAATGAAACAAGCAGGGATGTGTTCTTGCCCCTACCCTGTTCAAGATATTCTTCTCTCTCCTGCTAAAACACGCCTTTGGCTCATCAACCGAGGGAATCTACCTTCACACAAGGTCAGATGGAAAACTCGGCAACCTCGCACGTCTCAATGCCGAAACCAAGATCCACAAAATTCGCAACTGTGACCTTACTCTTTGCTGTCGATGCAGCAGCGACAAGCCACACAGCGGCTCATCTCAAAAACCATATTGACCGATTTTTTTAGTGATGGGTCAAGGTTGTAGCAAGTTCACATACCTTGGGTCTACGATTACTGAAAACCTCTCTGTTGACGCAGAGCCCAACTCCCGCATTGGAAAGACCGCTTCAGCAATATTTTGTCTGAGCAAGAGGGTCTAGTTAAATAACAAGCTGACTGAGCACACCAAAATCCAAGTGTACCAAGCCTGCGTTATCAGCACTCTCCTATATAGCAGCGAGTCATGGTCACTATATTCGCACCAAGAAAAGAGAATCAACAGCTTTCATCTACGCTGCATCCAACGCATCTTCTGCATCTCCTAGAAGAAGAGAGTTTGCAACACAGAGATTCTAGAGCGTGCACACATCTCCAGCATGGTCACATGGATTAAACAAGTATGTATCTGTCTAGGACCTGTCCTTGTTACAAAGAGTAACATGAAATTCATTGTGGCATGCTGTATTTGGCTAATCATTCCACTGTTGCATAACCATACAAATCTAATTTTGGATAGTATAGGAGAATATTGGCTTTCAAGAAGTGAACTGTAAGATTATAACAATTTTAAAAGACTGCCAACACAAAAGAGTTCAATCTCAGAAATTGCTCTTCGTTATTCATCAACGCTCAAAAATGTTATTGCTATCACAAACTTAAATGCGTACGTATTTTAAAATCATTTTATCTTTTATTTATTTTAATTACTTTTTTCGCTCATATTTGGGCCTTAAGAGCTATCTTGTGGTGTATCCGCAGTCAGATTCTGAATGCCTGAACATTTAAAGAAGTTATATTAATTTTAACAATCTTATCTGCTTCAAATTTTGCATTCAAATTACTAAGTCTGTGATGGACATATTTCATTATTTAAGTCTTATAACTGAGATTTACATGCACTAGAGATTGAAGTTTATTGCTTGCAATGTAGCATTCGATGATGCATAATGCATTCTTGAAACAAATGAAAAATGGCTCACACTAAAAAGTAAGAACAAATACATTTCTGAGTTACTGTATTGAAAAAGTATGCATAGATAAAAAAGATTATCCACCTCAGACACGGAGTGGTGGGGATTAGTTAATATAAAATGGTTGGGTACTTGGGTAATTCTTACAGGTGCGGGACTGAGGTCTTAATGCACAAGAACTAAATGTTGCTAATATATTTAGAACTAGATCTAGGTATAGGGCTTTATATATATATATATATATATATATATATATATATATATATATATATATATATATATATATATATAGATATATATATATATATATATATATATATATATATATATATATATATATATATATATATATATACATATATAGATATATATGCGTGTGTGTGTGTGTGATTCAAACTCTGCTTTACGGCAACCATTACTGCCCTGCACGCAAAAAACCCCCTTACCGTATCGCACATACCCCTCTTCCCCCGCCCCCCCCCCACCCCACCCCCCCAAAAAAAATGATGAAACCTAGTCGTGTATATAGGCATTCATGCGTATCAGACACGCTCTAGTGCGGACCCAGTGATTAAACTCTCACCTTAATACACAGTCACTCCGGATTCTTTTAACATAAATCAAGGCATATATAAGTTAATATGTACATTTATAAATATTCACCAGACAGAATGGAAAGTCGTTCCCTACTGAGATTTGAAAAAAAAGTCAATAACATGTAATGCAATATTCTTTCTCCCTATATAATTTCACTTCATATTAACACGCAATCACCTGTACCCCACCAGATGTAGCAATTTCAACTCCCTCTCTCTCTAACTCTATCAAGCAGTAACAGAATTGACATTTTTATTTAGAACAAAATTAACGTAAGTATGAATATTCATAAATATCCGTCTTCCAAGTGGTAAAGATGGGCAGTAAATAATAAGTGTGCACGGATTTATGACAGGACGACAGATCTTCGCATAAGATCGACTTGCCTCAGGTTAGTAGAGCCCAAACTACGTGAAACTGAGAACAGACGCCACATGGTTCAAACCTCCGAACATGAGTGTGTTACTCAAATCTTTGTACCTTCTGGAGATTTCATAAAGGCACATTCAATGACAGTTTCTCGGTGTTGTAACCAACAATAGTCATATTGATTAAACATAGAAATTATGTTAAATGCAACGTATCTCTCACATGAAATGAGTACGCAATGAAAATTTGGAAGTTTTATGAAAGCTTAGACAGATGTGTTAATTATACGAACCGCACAGATACAGCGTTTATGTTTCATTTTTATCGCTTAACTACATCTTTAAAATTAAGATAGTAAACCTGTTGCTCAAGTGCACGGTTGACTATATGAAAATTATTGACTTTATACAAATTTGCATTTTGATCAAATTTTACGTGGAAATGATGAAATAATCGTAAGAAAATCAATGTCAACCACTCCAAATGGATTGATGGGGATCTTTGTTTTCTTAGACGACAAGTATACTTATCTGTCAAAATATAATTTTAAAATTGGTTTACACTTATATTCATATAACTTCGATAGACTGATGCTGGATTTGATCTAAAACTGGTCATAAATCTCCCCTTATATAAAACACATGAAATAATGAAATGTGAAGTTACAAACAAATTGTCCAACGGAATTTTGCTTCTAATGCCCTTAGGCTACTGGAAACCTTTATCAGCAGAAAAGCTGCAATAAGCCATTTCTGAAAGTTGAATTTCAAGTACTCTTTTATTACTTCCGGAAGCAGCTGATCAATCACACAAAACAAAATCGTTCTTAGCTATTTAAAATACAAAGACACTGTCGATTTTCAACTGTTGGTAAGTCGATTCATCTGCAGTGATTTCTTAGCGATAATGGAAATATTAGGCGAATATTGTAGATTGTGAATATCAAAAGGAACTAAATGATGATGTATTAATACTATTTTAATTAGACACAAATGAAACTTACAATATAATTATATTTTGATTGTTCAAAAATGAAGGAGAGAAAATAAAGTTATGCTGTACTTATTTATGAAAGAAGAAGACAAAAGAATGGAACACAAACATCTGAAGACAATGCCGCTGTGAGCATATATTTTAGCCAGTGATGTAGATTTGAACTGTATTAGAGATGTTCCAACTTTGCTCTGTTTAGTAATATTTGTCTAAAAAGCCGTCATTCTCGATGAAAAAAATATATACAAGAAATCTTCAGATTGATTTATTTACTGAAGCTCAAGATGGGTAAATATGCTTTTATTACGTTCATAAATGTGCAAGATTTAAATGCCGATAAATATCTTAATTTAGATGTGGTCCATATGACACGACGTAAAGTAGCATTTAAATAATAGTTGTTCAAGAACAGATTCCTTGCTGATAACATTGTTATCATAAAGGAATACGAGTCTACTATCTTCAGCGTAGAGTACACAAATGTCTTTTTCCTGTGGGTACTCTTTCAAATCACTGATGTGTTCCTGTCACCTTATTACAATAACATATAAACAAGTTAAAGGTTGTTCCCAGACACAAAATATATCTGATTTAACTTAGCAAATAATTTGTTGTAACGCGTCTGGTTACACAAGAAACTGCCACCAAAATCGAAGTCCATCGAAATATATAAATACTATATTTACACTCGTAAGAATGAAGAAAAGCACATGAAAGATGTGTGTTTACTACATTTATTTATAAAATTTTAGGAACCTATCTGAAATATTGTACAGCACGGTGATTTGACAACCATTCGCAGTGGTTATAAAAGTCCTGACTTTGGTTTCTGCACAATACATTTACTAAAGTTTTTGGGATTTCAACCAAATTTGTCATGCAGCTTTATGTTGATGAGTTCAGTTTTCAGCATTCCACGACGTTTTTGACAGGAGTGTATGCCCCTTGATTGTCCTTAGCCATGAATCGGTTTTTTTTAGCATTACCTTGAATTTCCATTCTCCTTACTTTGGTTTCTGCAACATAACACAACTAAGTATTTTGTTTTTCATTGAAATCAAAGTTAACATGCACCTCTATATAATAAGACCTTGAATTAGTTTGATTTCTAGCGTTCCACGATATACAGAATAGTTATGGCTCCCCTGTTTGTATGTACTCCTGACTTTGGTTTCCAAAGAATAACTTTACCAACGATGAATGGTTTGGATTTCCAGCATTCCAAATCATCACTGGGAGCAGTTATGGATTCTGAATACCCAGTCTTTCAACTTTGTTTCCCAATACAAGGATTCTCTGTTTAAGGTCGTGCTGATTTTTATTTTTTACCCTTTAAGCTAGAGTTCTAATTACTGGACAAAGAGAGGTTTACAACCGACTTAACTTTTGCTATGCAAATTTTGAGACATGTCGACAATAAAGTTTCTATAAAATTGGTTCGACTTGACGGAGAAAGAGATCAAACTGCTTACAAGGATAACATGGAGCGAAATGAATAGTATCTGTAATTGTATCATGACTTTTTAAGTGAACTTTAAAATATAACACAATACCGCGATAATGTCTAAAATACAAAACTTTATCGAAAGCCAAATCAAATGGTGTGTCGTGTGATGAAAACTTTACATTTTAATTTTTCTACGCCAAATTTATTTTACATTAGGGACAGCACGCCATCGCTTCTAGTGAAATACTTATACTCTGTATTTTTCGCATATTGCACGATATTTTTTGCTGATATTTAGGATTTAATATTTCAAATCCCCCTTTGGAGTTAGCCTCTGTGTTTATCCAATAGTATGTATGTATGTATGTATGTATGTATGTATGTATGTATGTATGTATGTATGTATGTATGTATGTATGTATGTATGTAATAGCTTTTAACGGCACCTTAACACAATAATGACTATACGGTACAGACTAAAAGTAAACTTGGAAAAATGTAAAATGTAGAATTGCACAAAAACCCTATTGAAGTTAAACCCTTCCAAATAAATCTAAACATGAAGTACATCAAGGAACATTGATCTTATCTTAGCTGTGATTTTACTCCAAGCATATTGGCCAAAAGAGCTTCTACATACATTTTTTCCTCACTAAATTTGTTTTCTTCACAAATTCGGACGTCACTGAAATTTCTTATCTTATAATTAGATATGAAGGAATATAAAGTTGGCCTGTCGACTTGTAATGTTCAATTTCATTTTACTAATAAACCAATGTTTGAATGATTTGGCATGAGGCCGATTTCGTGAACCAAAGAATTTTATATACGTCGCAGTTTTTATGCTATATGTTACTTCTGCAGTAAACAGGTAGCAGCGGTAGCACAGTTGGTAGAGACTGGTAATCCAAGTGTCGCGGGTTCGATACTCAGGCCAGCTTTTGTCAGCTTCCTCGGTTTGTCCTTGGCACTTAGGTCTTATTTCCTGGACATTATATTAATGTTTCAAAAGTGCCGTCAAAACCAAGAAACCAAACCTGTACTAAACAGCATCCAGACGTATCTCTTGGCAACCACGGCAACTATACAGAAGCTCTCCTTCTTTCCCACCGCAGTTAGATATCAGTAGCTACAATGCTGTTAAAAGTCACCCAAAGAACACGTGCCAAGCATGTTTGATAAAGTTTATATTGTTGTTTATGGCAAATTTGCTGGGAGGAAACGAACAGTTGTCACTTTATTATTTCTGGCCAATGTAAGGAAGGTAGATTGGTGAATGTTATCATTTGTAATAGGAGTCACAGTGATAACATGTACCAACTAAACAACAATAGAATGATTGTGACGTGCTCGTCTATGTTGCGTGAAATGTTCCTTACACAGAATCTTTTGTTTTTATACTCAATAACAGAATGGAAAATGCCAAACCAATGGATCATGCAATAGCAAAGAGGGAGGAGATAAATGTCAATATCAGATCGAACACGAGATCAAAGTATGAATCATTCCAAGTAACCTGCTATCACGGAAAAATGTATACATGCAAAAAACTAATTAGAACATGTATATATTGGAGATAATATTATTAAACTGATACATCCATTCAATCTGTCAGAAATTGGTACACAAATAAGGCTAGATTGTTGGGTGTAAGTACGAATGGCACACTGGTTGGCCAAATGGATAGAGATATTCTTAGATAGTCGAAGTCCAGACAATAACAAAATTAAAACATTGATCAGAACAAAGTGACGAAGGAATTGAAGAAAAAATAATCGCGTCTGATTAAAGCAAATAATTTTTCCTATTGAACATCTACATGAAAAAGGCGCTTTCCATGTAGCAGTTTAATTGAATTTTATGTTTATGCATCAGTTAAGGTGAAATATAGTTTTGGTCCCAGTTAGACAAGAAATAAAAGTAGGGATGGTCACGTGAATATTTTAACAATAAATGTTTGATACCATATTGACACAATCTAAAGTATTTAATATTGTCTTTAATTCCGCTTAAATATTGTCTAGAACTTACAGGATCTGTTTTCTGAAAGAAATTAATGCAGCCTGCTTGTAGGTATCGCACAATCAGTAAGATATTCGTTTTCATTTTAAACGTTTCAGTAAAAAAAAAAAAAAATAGAATCACGATCAACAAAGTCACTCTTTTTCAGCTGCTCACTTCTGATTCCAATTCACGTAAGCAGCAGATGTTTAATATAATTGCCAGGCGCCGAATTTATCATTCATTAAAGGAATACCCTCGATAGTCCGCTGCAGCAAATTCATTTTCATAGGTCAAAATCCAATCTAAAAATCTGTCCATCCACGTATAGGAATGGACGCTAATTGTATTCAAGAAAGTTAATAACGGAACGCAAATAGGACAGGCTTGTTAATGTATCATTCATCCCATAGCCATAGTCACTTGCACAGAAAGAATCACTCTATTATTCTATACTTATCTGCTATTGGATATCAAGCCGTGTGTACAAACCTTTGCACTCTGACACGGTGTCACTATACAGGTCTGCTTGTCTTTTTGGCATTTGATATACTTTTCAACGTTCTAAAAGAAATATTACTCCGTTGTAGAAGTGGAGCTCTACGCGGAAGTATCGGATGATTTTATCTGTGCGCGGAGTCGTCGGAAATTTTCAATAATTGTTTGACCTTCGATGGCCAGCTAGTACAGCCTGGCAATTGCGCTGTGACTGCTTTGTTCGGCCACGAGAATTTTCGAATAGACACGTATTCCATTGTGCAGCCGTAAAGAAATTATTTTGCCAGTCCCGCCGGCCACACCGGTTGCTATCGATATAGCCCCGACAGCAAATCCGACTGGCGTACCTATGATGGTTGAGGTAGTCGCAATTCCAGCAACACCAAGGCCAACGGTGGTAGTGGCGGCAATAAGCATCTACGATAACACACACGCGTTTGTATTCTGCGAGTACAGCGGTCTTTTCATTATTTTTTCGCGTCGGTTGCTTTGAGGGTCCATCACAGTTCTTCTATTAATAACATCGCGGCCGAGTGCAACACACACATGCATTCTAACCAAGTATTTTTCTTTAATGGTACATGCAATTATAGAAAATATTTCCTGTGATTGTTTGCCCGGCTTTTATGTTTACCTAGAACTAAATTGATTACGCCCCTGCCTGGTATCGCCAGCGATCGTTCTCGTTTTTGTCCAAGAACCGATACATGGAAAAGTACGTCCTTGTTAAATATCAGTCTGGGTTTTTCTTTTCTTTGTTGGTTGAGAGATTTATCCCGGTGGATTTGTCGGTGAATTCCACTTCATCGTTGTAGAAACAATCTGCGAATGTTTTCACGCCCGACGGGGTAGTCAGCAAACGGCCTTTTCGTGTGATAATGCGATGATTCCAAGCTGACCTTGAGTTACTATTGGTACATTAGGGTTGTCCCAACCTGTAGATTATATTTCAGCGTATATGAATGCAGATATTCGTCGACAAGCAATACAAAATCACCATCGATATTGGCACGCTCTCACAGCTGATGGAACACCTCGTCACCGTTAAAAATTCCGCAACATCATCTTCTCGTGGCTGTACAGAATCCATCACGTATATGTAATAATAAATCTTAAACACAAACGCAAAAACAGTTAAGTGCCCGTATGGAGAGATGTTGAGTCCTTCAAACTGAATATCATCTCTGGCGAATAAAAATATATCGAATATATGAAAGATTGTCGTCTCCGGGCTACCACGCTGGTGATTATTTATCAATATTGTCATTCCACCCCACCCGCGACCAAATGCTCTTAAGATGAACAAATTCGATCCAGACTAGCACACCTTTACAATATGAGGTTTAAGCCAATCAAAATCATCCCCGACAAAAATTAAAATAAGTCAACCACTTTTTCTTAGGTCACCTTTTTTTCTCTCCTTCGCTAGATAATATTCTGTACATTGTTCCCCATGAAGTCACTAGGCCTTTACATCCACGTATTGTCTCGTCCCAGTATTAGCAACATCAATGTAGTCTTTGATAAAGGCAATCGACACACCAGAGTCCCTGATTTCATGGTACTGTGATTTCGGCTAGGTTTTTCGCGACGGAGCCTTGCGACTTCAAAACAACGTTAACTTTGGACGTTTGCGGTTTTCCAATTCGATCTTGAAAAATGACAAGCTCGTTTGGGTCGACGCCAACAACAATCCGGCTGGTCAACTCGGTCAAATAGGCTTTGGTGGCACATCGGCGCCCCGTCGTGTCGCTGCGTTCGTGTGTCCATAAATGTCAACAGGTATTTCGTATATGTTCAAGTGTAGTTTCTAAGTGACAATGCAAAATCGACAGGCGTGTGCGGGGTCGGTGAACGTTCGAGTGCACGCAGTACTTCAGTAACGAAATGCCCTCATATTGGGTCGTCTGTTCGAGTTTGCAAAGGCAGCGTTGAATAGAACAGTGGTGGAGAAGTTCCGCATCTGTGCAAATAATCAACGACGTAGCAGTGCAAGCCCTCATGAGTACAAATACAATAGGTGTTGAGGCATTATCCAGTGGGTTGACGAATCCCAGTTGACTATGCCGGCTTCCCATGCGCAGGTGATCATCGACGCAATTTCATCCCGCATGATGACCACTCGGAAATGTTTGATTGATCTTGTCATCGCAAGGAAATCAAAATTGGAGAATGGACGCATGAGTAGCTTTGCTTACATGACCGTCAAATCCTTGGCCATAAGTAAGCCCGGATAGTCTATGGATTTTTCCTTATTTTGTAGACGCTATACGTCCGCCAGTACCTTTTTTATAGTTGCCCAAACAGACTTGCATTTCCTTTCCATCGATGAGATAACGTGCGCTGTTGAACAAGACAATGGTACCGTTGTTGACAAATCCGGCTTTGTCGTCGGTGCCGTATGCGGTGTTGTCGGCGCGTACAAGCTTTCCTTGGACTTCCAAGAATGCTTCGCACGGAAGATAATACCGAGATGTGTCCTGAACCTGAAGTTCTATTGGCCTTTGCTGGTTGGGCTCCCTAGCTTTCGTACATATAATATTGGTAATCTTGGACGCTTCTTTCTCACAACACAGGCGTGTCCATTCCCACGTGGGGTCGGATACATCTTGGAATTGAGCCATCGTTTATACATTAACGGTTTCGTCTAATACCTTTTGCGAGACAACCGTAATCTGCTCCCCATTGCGAACCCAAACAACAACCCTTTGACGCGATACTTGATGAACCTGAACGGTAGCTGACACTGATGGCGTCACAGGTTAGATAAACCTGGATTGCTGAGGTGATCCTGACTATGCCTGACGCGATATTGTATTCCGCGCGCAAGATTCGTTGGTCAGCAGGAATGTCATTAATATCTTCGAGCCAAACAAGAACCGTTCTCAGCGACCTGTGGATATTCAATCGAGATGGCAGAGCTGAGTGTGGGCTCGTGTATACGTATGAAAATTTTGGAATCTTTCCCGGTCACCAATAAAATCCTCGGTCAGATCCCATCATTGATCAATTCAGTCCCAACAACATCCCAGATTGCGCCCGAGTCCGACGAGAACACGAGCGTGTTATTCGCGTTGAAGCCCCCAGATGGCATCGATCGAATGTTAGGCCAACTGTGATAAATGCGCGACGATGCTAGTGCCATCTCGAGTGTGCGGGATTCCCCCACGGCTACTGGCGTCGGAAAACCACTTGGAATTCTGGTTTCTTTGACGAGGTTCTGATCATTTGGGTCACGCTGGGGGTTGCATTTGCAACAACACGCTGCATAGCAGCATTGATTTCGCGGAGCATAAGAAGCGCCTCAGAAATCATGATCGGTATCTTCAGCGAGTTAGTGCATAAATGCGCGGAACGTCCCCGGGTCCATGGTAATGTCGGTAGGCAACCACTGACAAATCAATATGGCCTCATTGGTGACTTCTGGCGCGTTGTTTTCGGCGCGATCCCATCCCAACAGTGTATCCATCCGATCTACAAGTTTGTGGACCCGCTGTCTGTCTGCGGTCGCGCAATGAACACTGGGTATTTGTTTGGGCGAACATTGCATCTTCCTGATACCGTCATCAAACAATTCTTCTAGGTGCGGTCTCTCCGAGATTTCTTCCAAATGCGATGTAGCGTGTTGACTTTGATATGTTTTGACTTCATTGCAAAATTCCTCTCACTCTTCGCCAGTTGCCATACCCTGATTAAACTTTCTCCTATATACAAACCTAGCCAAATTTTCAGATGCTGCATTTTGCGAACGTTTCTTGTATGGTTCCGTTACGTAATTTCGCGGCGCAAAGAAGTGGCAAATGCCACAACATTATCATCAATCTTTTGGCGGCCTATCTCGTTAAATATTTTAGGCTTTGGGTTCGATTTTAACTTAGGTGGTTGTAGAGGATGCGCCATTACCTCTTCGACGCCTTCTTCTATGCCCACGATATGATATTGTCTCTGGCCTCATCAAGGTGTTCTTGGGTTCTCAAAATATGCTCTGGCAAAGTGTTCAAGGGCCGCCGCGGTTTCCCACGTGGCTTTGGCTGTCTTGACAATCTGGCCAGGTTCTTTTTTGGTTCACATCATCTCTGCCACTTGCGACGTGGTTTCGCACTCAGGCTTGATCAGCGGCGCAAACGTTTGTTCAAAACCCGTTGCGAGGTCTTACTGAATGGCCTGTCGCGATTGAAACATCTTTGACACGTTCACGGACATCTATGCAACCGCGAAGAAGTTCCAGTCGACCCTGAGCAGCTTTGCGGCGTCGGTCAGCATACTCTACTATGACACTGGTGGTTTTCTCTGTTTTTGTCATTGCATACATTATCGTGGTCGTTAAATTGATTTGTTTGCAACGCCATCCACATCAACCCCACGAAATATCATCAACATGTTGCAGTTGTGCCGGATCACTCTGGGTACGTATGCGTATCGCTATGTATTATTTTTGTGTCGGCCCTGAGAAAATATTCTCGCGGGATTGTCTTGCCGGTCAAGCATCACATTATCGTACACGACAAGATTATTCGCGCCAAGGTCGTCATAGTGGGGGTTTCATCGATTGTGGAAAAAAAAACTGGATGACCGGGGATGAATTTATCGGATACCTGACACGCAAGCGTGCCTGCGAAATCTCTGAGTACGTTATAACACGGTGATGGTCAGCGGATGGCGCAATCACGTACAGCCGGTCTCACTTTAACCATCGCATGATCAGATTCAGCAATAGTTGAGTTTTCCCGAATCCAGCCGAACCAATAATTAACGTGTGAACCGAGTTCGAGACTACGTCGCTGTGCTTGGGTGGTTGGGGCTGCACAGAGAAGTCAATGTCGGTGAAATCTTTTGTCTTTCGTGATGCTATGTTGAATGTCAATAGTTGCATAACTTATCAACGTGCCTTCATATTGTGAAAGATGCTGCATGAAAACTCGTACCGCAAATCCAAATCGGGTTCAAACATATAATAAAAAAACTTTATTTTTGTGAAACCTGGCGGTGCTACTCTAACAAAACTACCTGGGGTATCGTGGAGTAGATATCCTGATGAAAAGCATATCCCTGGATGCAGTTATTCTGGGCCTGGAACACAGCTGGATTCCAACAACCGACAGAAGTCCGGAAAAGAACCTGTAAACCGTGTCGATTCTGCATGTTACCGACATGATTTTGCGTACAAGGCATCAAATGATATGCGTGCGTGTCAACGCACCGACGTGGATCTCTTCCACGATTTGAACGCAATCAATCCTACATTCGGAGAAAGAATCGCCAGATGGATTATCAAAGGAAGCATTAAGGCCAAGATTGCACTTGGAGGCAAAGCCTAGATATAACAAACATGGCTTCCGAGAGGACCATATCTGCGGTATACTACAGTAATCGCGGTTACTGGAAGGGCGACGCAGCTGTTTTTAAGTTAGCGAACGTTGCAAAAGTTACCCACCGGGTCGCCAGTGTGTGGCTGGCCAAACAATCGTTGTGGCAGATTTATTTACTCGCGCCAAGGAAAATTTCCCGTTTATGGTTTGATGTGAGAACCCCCAACAAAGTTCACCAGGCATATATCTTGTTTCTCCCACACGATTGGGTACGTGCGCGTACATACAAATACGCACTAACCGTCATGGATGGTGCCAGCTGATACTAGGAAGCTGAGCCATTGACGTCTAAAGATTCAGAAAGTGTCGTATTGAATTTAATCATGTCGGCCGCTAACAAGGCTGCGGCTTCTGCAGGTGGATCCAGATATAAAAAAAAATCAGAGCCGTTCCCGCGTTGTTGACGAAACATCATGTGCAGGTTCGTCCTGGACATGTCAACATTCATCGCGATCAAGCCATTGTGGAGCGATTAATAGCGCAAGTATATCTGCTTTCTTGCACCACTTGGTATCCTTATTCAACAGTCTCGCGCTAATATGGCTTGAGCTGATTCACGGCAGGCATTCTTATAATAAAAGCATCATCTAATTATTCTGCAATTAATTTTTGTAATATCATTTTTACTTTACCAGGATCAGAAACAGCAATCGCTTCTGTTGTGGATATTATTTAACTGACTTCATTGTCTTTTTCCTCAACGACATCGTTGGTTTGTTCCTCAACAGCGTCGACGGCATCTTTTTTCCACATATGCGTTGGCAAGTCTTCGTCGGCGCGCGCGATAGTTCTCGGCTAAGGATCCGCATAGTCGTCATAGCTAATTTCGCGACTTGACTCCGATGCTGCATGGTCGAGCACCGGTACCAACATGTAAAGCAAGCAAGTGAGATTTACAGTATTCGTAATAGCATGTTCTGCCGCATAGTTCACGTTTACCAAGAAAAACACCTTTGCATCGATTGCGTCAAAATGTCATCAGACTTGTTATATTAGCGCGAGATTATTTAAATGGATTCCTGTTCTTTTTGAGGTCGCCTTTATTGTATCACCTTACGTGTACGCGATGGTATCAGAACCAGGAGGAGATAACCCAGATGATAGGTTGGAATTTTACGGAGTCTATCGAGCGCCGTACAATATTTTTGTGTATTTTTGCAAGTCAGCCTTTTGCAAATAAACATGCTTGTTTTTTTTACCAGAATCATTGCAAACTTCGTTTAAATATCCAACAATATAAAACGTCCTGGAGTGCTTGTATATCTCAGCTATGGTTTTTGCTCTATCGGACAAGGAAATGGATTCGGAGAATTTCTCCCATTGACTGCGCTGCTTTGTTTCTTCGGCGTTGTTCATCAGTTCGTATACCTCATGAATGTCGGGTGTGGATGCCATTATTATATTATATTTCCGAAGGCATTTTTTAATTGCGGTGATCTTCCCTGCCTTCGTTGGACGTGTCACTGTCTTCATCCTCTGGTGACTCAGTCAACGTCAGCGACTTAAACTTTTCTTTGTACGACATCATACAATTACTTTTCTGGCGCTTTGTTGTATTCTTCGCCGAGTTCCCGTCATGCTCGCTCCAACGCAATTCCTAACTTAACAAGAGGCTCCTGATACGTATTTGAAAAATTGTAATTTTTTGGGCCTCTTTGACGAATCGATATGAAGCATTCAGGCTAAACCTTAATTTGATTTTTCTGTGACGGCACAAACACGCAACTGGTCTGGTAATTTAATTACTGCATTAACTACATGCGTGAATTCTCTCGCGATACTGTACGTGTCAAACAGTGGTACTTGCGACATTATATATTACTCGATGTACTTGTCGATAGTATTTCTTTGAGAATTAAAGGCACGCTGCTATCTTAAGCTGTTGCACACTAATTTCTTACAGTCAACAGACGTGTTCTAATCAGTGTCGATTACGGTGATGTGAATTTGCAACCCCAAATGAGCCCCTAGGGGGCCAAAGAACATTCTAGAAAGTACAGAGGTTGTTTCAGACCGGACTACCTCTCAAAGAATTATGCATGTCTGGTAGTTCTAATCATCACTGAAAGTTCATCGTCAGATTTGATTTTCATATTTCCTGTGCAGCTCAACAGGTGGTCGACGTCTACTTAATTAATAAAGAAAAATATAATTTCCCGCGAGCGTGATTCAAACCTGGAATCTATCAATCAAGAGTATGATGCGCTCACCGATTAGGCCCCGCAGACACTTAACAAGTTGGAGAAAATAACTCAAATACAATCTTAACAGCGTTGGCGAAAAACACGTAATGCACCCTTCTATTGTTGCCGATGTAAAAACAAATCCATTTTAGAATTGTCATCCATGGCCTGTTATTTTCAAATGCAATGAGTATTGCTAGTGCAGTGACTCCGAAATAATTTTGGAGATCGTATACGTGCGCAGAGACGTGCACTCGTATGACAATTATATATCTAAACATTATTAAAACCAACAATATTTTGAGTCGTTTTTAAATCGGCGATGGCTAAGTTTGACTGTTGGGGACCAGATCTGAGACATTTTCGATTCCTCTTTGAGAATTATAGGCAAGTAGAATCAAAATATTTTCAGATGAAGCTGTTCGTTACAACAGCTCTAAACTTTTGAACCAGACAAGCAGAGCAGCGATCGATAACAGACCAGCAGCACCATATTGGAAAACAGCTTCCAGCGAGAGTCGCCCATGGGGGACTTTCTTGCGCGAGGCTCCCGCGAGCGATCACCGAAACCGCGGTCGCGACTCCACTTCGGACCCGTGTTTATCACCCACGAGGATGCACTCGCACTGCACTCGCGTGTGTAAACAGGGTAAAATCGCGCGGTAACGAAGGGGCGGACCCAACTCAGCAAACCAAATCTCAAACTCTTATTTTACTACTACTTGCCCTATACATGTAGCAGTTCGGTCTGTTGTTTATAGTTGGCCAAGGGAATAAGCATAACTGTCGTGTACTATGGTTTGAGAAAAGCCCATACTGTGATGTAAAGACTATATAAATGATCAGAGTACACAAATTCCAAAAAACTATACAAGCCCTGTAATTTTATCAAACGTTTAGACAGCCAACTTGTATCTATGTTCGATGCTTGTAGGAAATTTCACTGCTGTTTGTTGCACTTAACGTTTATTTATTTTTGAAAACATAAAGTCTGTTGCGCAAACAAGGGTTTATATTTTGTATGGCACGATTGAAGAAGATGATTCATATTAAGTTAAATCAAAAAAAAAATTGTCCAATGTGTACACTATGAATTTATTGGAAATAATATTCCTGTTGACAACAATTAAAAGGTACAATGATTTTTATTTTCCTTTATTTTTTTCATGGGACTTTAAAACTAATTAATTCAACACGCATGTGTGAAATGCGGGTCTCCTTCTGATAAATGTAAATATCTTCAAGCCATCTCTGCTACATAGACTTAAAGTTATTATCAAACCGCTTGTCTTTTTTATTTAAAATGCCGATCAGTACTAAAAGTTAAAGTCAAGCGATGTTCAGAAACATATTAAAATAGAAAGAATAGCTTGAGATGCGTCCTATATCAATTTAATCATTATAAATTGCCTTTGCTGTTCAGTATTTATTTCGTGTCTGGTAGTGAATTTTAAAGTTACTAATTGCCGTAGTTTCTGAATTGATCTTTGTTCATGCTAGTAGATGCAACCCACTAGTGACAACTAAACAACATCCGGATGGATATTAATAGTGAGCACCTAGAAGAGAATTTGTCTCAAAAACTAGCCATGCAGCATATCATTTTTATCGTTCAAAAGCTTACACTTGGACAGATCATGCTTGTTTTGCAGTTCTTACCACAAATCTATAGATAGAAACGCGTTTTCTAATAATGCACAAATGTATAGTAAATTGACAATATATTATAAATTACAAGCTTAAATTTGCAATATTTTTTTTTACAAAATTGTCATCTAGGAGACCGCTTGAAGTCGATGGAAATTGTTACGTAACCTCTACTCAAACACTTGCGACACTGAAGCAATCTAGCATATGCATATTATACAAAATATCAACTGAAGCACTTTTATACAGACTGTAGCTTTTTGCCTGCAAATGACACCCACGCATACCCACCCAGAATTAAATAAATTGATTGCTATTACACTATAAATAGCTTCCACACATGTTTTCAAATGACGATCATATATCTCATGCAATCTTTGCGGATGTAATTGGACACTTTGATCACAAACATTAATCGGTTTTAGATGGAGAAAAGTTTGAAGTTCTCTATTTTTAATCAAGAGATATATTTTAATACGAAAGCTTTACGTACCTCAGTAAATAAAAGTCAGGGATGATAGCCAGGAAACCCGGCTAAATAAAAGAAACGAAGACGTGTTAACTTGATTTAGGTAAAACAAGTAACATCAAAAAGAGAATTACAGAGAACACTTAAGGAAGAAATTCATGTGTTTAGTTAACACTGAAGCTTTAAATTCATGGACGAATATGAAGATGAAGATCGCTTTTAATTAATGCTAACTATTGAGGAGGAATATACTGAGCATTATCTGTATTGAGAACTTCTCGTCTATACCAAAGACAAAGCCGTGAAAGCACTCTAATTATAACACTGTATTATGCTATACGTGTACCTTTGCGTGAAGCCTTTATTCACATTGGTCAAAGTTTTTTTTCCTTTTATTGTGACTTTTCTCGGTATAATCTACTAAATAGAATGTAAAGACAACAAATTAAATTAAAGTAGTCATTTAGAACGTGCGTAAGCTTCCAGTCTCTTGCCACTGACGTTTCCAACCTATCTTCAAATAGCGTGCTATTCTAATTAGTTGGTATGCAATGCTTGTAACTTGTCATTATGTTTCTTTAACCCGCCTGTTTGTATCTTACTGTTGAAACAGGTGCTATTATATGCAGTTAGCAGGCCATGCATGTTGTCATTATGTTTCTTTAACCCGCCTGTTTTGTATCTTACTGTTGAACAGCGTGCTATTATATGTAGTTAGCAGGTCCTGCGAGTAAGTTTTCATTATTTTTTTTAATCCATCTGTTTTATATGATACGCATGAAATAGAATGATAGTTAAGTAGTTAGCTGGCCCTGCCTGTAAGTTGTCATTATTTTGTTTTAACCCACTGTTTTGTATCTTACTGTTGAAACAGAGTGCTTAGAATAAGTAGCTAGCGGGCTCTGCTTGTAAGTTGTCATTATCTTTTTCACCCGCCTGTTTTGTATCACACTCTTGAAATAGAGTGGTATTCTAACTAGTTAGAGGGCTTCGGTATAAATTGTCATATATATATATATATATATATATATATATATATATATATATATATATATATATATATATATATATATATATATATATATATATTGTCATATATATATATATATATATATATATATAATTCTTTGTTTAACCTGCTTGTTTTAGCAGAAGCCGTGTATTTGAAAGTGACGATGTCTGTGAGTTTTAGTGTGAATGCCGACAGAATCACGCGAGAACTGTTTGATGGAAGTCAAAGAATACTGAATGTGACAGAGGAGGAAAAACAAAGTGATTATATTTTAGAGTTTCTTCGTTAACAACTGCAGAAGTATTGTCATGATGAATAACTGTAGTAATGAATATGCGAGCTTTACGATCTTAGAGGTGTCACCTCTAAAAACCAATGTCTGACTATTTTAGTATTTAGTATTTAGTTCTGCGGGAAAACATTTTCAATGAGTGAGGAAACGCGGGAAGCATGAAAGATTGCATGTACAGATGCCCCTTTCGTTGTCTATTCTATTTTTTTTAGGATACCCTGAGTTGTTACGAGATTATCGTACCTTTTTCAATGAGGAAATATTTAGAACAAATTTTGTTCCCCATCATTTCAACTGTACCGAAAAATGATAATCTTCTGTCGTGGGAAAGAAACGCATTTTCCAATAATGCAGATATTAAATTGAATTGAAGCTGGTATGGAAAAATACAAATATAAGATTCTTTGCATTTGTCTAACATCACAATAACTGCAAAAGAACAGTTGACGCTTTATATTTATGAACTGTGTTAGATTTTATGATATCATAACTTAGTCTGTAGGCAAAAAGGCTAAAGGAACGTTTAAAAGCAGCTTAAGCCTTCGGGGGAACATAATTTTTTTCGAAATTAGAGGCAGCTGTAGGAATTGTGGAAGAAGGCAAATTTATATCCATATTTGGTTTATGTCCTGTGATACACAAACAAGTCTGGTACTTGATGATTATGAATGCCGGTCACTAATACAGCGGATATGAATTGAAAACGGCAAAAGTAGAAGTACACGAAACTAATATTAAAGATGAATATCGATATAATCTATATAGATCCATGCTATGTACGAGGAATTTTCGACTTTACAAACTTTTGGCATACATACATACATACATACATACATTATATATATATAATAGATAGGTAGATAGATAAAGCTTAATATCTGTATAAATACAGGAGAGGAAAGTTATTTTCCATTAGAATTTGTATGAGTTAGAATTATTAAATGACATCAGTATATATTTTATAGAGAAGTTTCATAAGTAGTATTGCTATTAGTAGTCGTAGTAGTGACAGCATTTGTTGTTGTGGTGGTGGTGGTGAAAGTGATGATGATGGCAGCAACAGATTTGAATGTATTACTTCCATTACAACTAACATTACTTCGTACATTTTAAGAAATCTCTTTAGCTAATCATTTTTCATTCCAATAAATATTTTTGCCATGCTTTTAATATAGATCCAATTGCAACTGTATAATTAAATAAAAGTTAACAAGTGGTAACGAAGGTAAATGCCGTTTGTTTATGTAAACAATAACCTAAGGATAGAAGCCACAGCAAACAGTTACACTTTTCCAGCTTTCGACCCCCCCCCCCCACCCCCCACCCCCACCCCCCCACGGTATGCATCCAGGATTGGAAAACTTCGCTGTTATATAGAAACATTGAATAAAATTATTATATTTACCCATTCGGTCGGTAAAGACTGAATTTTGGTTGAAAGCAAGTTTTCGTTTCACCGATGAAAATGAAACTTCTGACCACATTTATGAAGCCGCACCCAAGATCCGAAATCTTTCTTGTTATCTACTCGTCGTGACGAATAAAATTAACAGATATCAATGTAAATTCGTCGATGTAAATAAGTTTCAAGTTCACAAGAGAACCGACTGACCAATGTTCGGACGACATGACCGATCATAATATACCCGCAAAGTGCGAATATAAACATTTTATTAGACATTAATGAAATTTAGAGTTGTTAGGGCTGTTACATCCATTTTTTTCTTTTCTTTTTCTTTTCTTGTTTTTAAATTTAACCAAAGGACACGCAATTGACGACTTAGTACTCTTTCACGGGATACAAAGACAATGACAGACAATAATTTAAAAAAAAAAAAAACAGCAGAAATCTATGCCTCCACTTTTATAGCATTTATTTTCTTTTCATTCGAACCTGCGTGCCTATTTTTCACTTGAGGTTTTAAAACATGACGCCAAGTCCCCGCTGAAAAAAAAGTCCTGAGACAGGGAAAAGAAAAATACGAAAACACCAATGTAAAGACCATATCCAAGAAAAAAGTGATGATGCTAAAGTTTATGTAGCAAGTTGAATATCGATAAACTATATAAATGAGTGCTAGTTTGAACGTTTCACGCGTCCTTTTCATTAAAATAATAGTTGCTGTTATCAGATACCCTCCTGCAAAAAGAAATTTTTTTTTTATAGCCTATGAAAGATATGACGGAGTGAATGTATCGTACAAACGCAACTACGTTTATAGACACAGTTTTCTAATTATCGCCAGTTGTACTGTTATTGCTCGCTAGGTAGTGTCTGCCATATCACTAGTGACAAAGTGGGTAAAGGATTCCACTGATGGCACAAGTTTTATGAGAACATTTGCGTTCCAAATTTGTAGGAAATAAATTCACAAACCACGGACTTCAATGTGAAGTGGCAGCAAAACAATATTAACTTCTAATGGATATTTCTGTTATTGAAAAAGGAATGCGTGTTTCTCTACAAAAAAACTGGTTGGCAGCGACCCCAGATAGAATTTTAAATGAAGACACGCTTGCTTGAAATTAAAAGTCCAATGCCTGCTCACTGGACCACACTGGATTTTTTTTTTTTTTTTTCAAACATGAAATATGATGTCCAAAAGAGTGTCAATTATAGTCTTGATTATTAAGAAGAAAGGGAATAGAGGGTTTTATATGCAAATACAGATGACAATATTTTGCACTTGTCTACAAAATGTAAACTTCTTGTATGGCTTAGTGCAGATGACCACAAGTTTGTGAATGTAAAGTATGATGAACATTATGTAAATGGTCATGTTACAAGACTACGTACATTTTATGCAGAGAAAATGATGTCACACATATTTGATGAAATTGAAGAAGATCGCTTATTGTTCAGTAAGACTTTCAAAACATGTATGCGTCTGTAACTATAAATTTATATAATTATAGCTTTATGTTGATTCTGATTTTTTAATAATCTTTAATGATGTTAATGAATGTGTTATTTAATAATCTTTAATGATGTTAATGAATGTGTCATTTATCGAAATTACAGATTTGGGAAAATAAAATTTAGTCATTTTATGTGTCAGCTTAAGTTTCACATATTGTCAAGTGAAAAAACATTAAGTTATAAGAAAAAAAATATTAATTTCTTCAGGCCTAGAATATAACATAAATTTCCTTGTAGCAAGAAGGACTAGTAGATTGAGAAAATTACTAGTCCTGTCGAATCTTCACTAGTCCATCCCACTAAACAATGTTAGCTACATTTCTAGATTAACAACACTCCAGGTAGGAGGTAATTTAAAAATCCGCCTTGTTCAGCTATGAATTTATCACTTGCCCGTCCAGCAATTGCCTTTGAAATAAACATAATATGCCCATGTGGAGATATTCCTCCCATATATTTGGCAGTGTTGTACGATCTATAATAGTCTCACCTCAACTTTTGAGATTCGAGATTAGATGGCCTCTGAATATATGTTTCTGCACAATCGAATAATACATGCAGTCCGCGTAGTTTTCTCTGGTAGATTCTGGTAGTCATATTATCAGTGATTTGAACTTATCTGCTAAGATTGGAATTTAAGAACTTAAAATCTTGCATGCCCATCTGACGGCATAGACTAAAATTTAAATGGTACCAAACGCGCACAGTCTTCATGCACTTGTCCGTGTATTTCACTCATTGATTTCTTCCGCAAATTGTGTTTGCAACGATAATTTGAACATCCATTGACAGAACATGAACTACCTCCACCTTTCTTTTATTTTCTATCGCTATTCATGCCAATGTTTAAGAGAAAACGAGCAAAGATCAAATGTAAATAAAAAGAACGTTGTTATTTTGAATGCGGTACGTGCAGTATCTAATGTTCATTTCACTATCGTCATTGGTTAATGGCTGCGCTCATGAAATTGGGGTCAAATACAGATAACGGTGTCTATAAACGTCAATAAATTATTTCAACAATGACCAAAACAGCACATAATTTCCTTCGGCAGAAAGAGAACTACTAGCGAGCAATCTATTGTTTAAGTTATTGTTTTCAATGAAACGGCTGTGTCAGAGAAAAGGAGCATAGTACTTTTAGGGAACTTTGGAAGTAATATTACTGAAGTGCAAGGACTACTGATTTTTACTAAATAATCTGTTACAGATAATTAACGTCGACCGGTATCATATAGTTCCTTACTGCAAAGTTCCTGCTCAATTTTTTAAAACTTAGACAACGTGAAACATTCCTTCAAGTTTAATCAAATAGGCTTACAAGTCAAGACCAAAAAAAACAAAACAATTTTTTTTAAAAATCTAACTCTAGTTGAGAACAAAGCACAAAAATCTCAGCACGTTCTATGTATTTGTATAGAACGTTTAGTTTTATTAAATTAACCTTTTTATCAATTCCGATCGACTTGAGACATTTTTCCACGTCAATTAGATTTTAATTTTGTTTCACTGACGAATATGCCATCTGTGGCATTAGTGTTTCTATCAAACAGCCGTTAATCCCTGGGGAAATCGGTTAATTGACTGGCTGTTCAAATAAACACATTATCTAACCCCAAATGCTTGATTCCTTTGAAGGATGAAAAGGATTTTTCAAATGAAAAATTTCTACCAATGACATATTTGAGAATTCCATTAATGAGAGCCTTGGTAGATTTGCACGACTCGATCACATTTTCAGGATTGGAATTTAGGATCTGTTGCCAATCACATTCAACTAGCCTCTGTGATGGAACTTGTCAGACTTATTAATTATTACTTCCATGGTGTAATTGGCTGACTTTTAAAACAGAATTATCAGGATAGGAAAAACAAATATGGTATTTATCTTCTCTCTTACTCAAGGTTAGAAAATGGATGCACAAGGTTCGACTGTTAAAATCGTAGCTTCCACTGGTTTCATAGAAAAATCTAAGATACAAGGAATTTGCGGGAAATATTTTTGATGAAAAAAGTGACAAGTGATAGTTGTTTCTGTATTGCGAATCACAATGAGATAGAATTTCAGAAATATTTATAAGATCCCACCAAATAGGTTTCTGTGAAATCTTGATTTTGATTGTGAGTGATTATAAGGATAATGTCATGGAAATGCTGGATAGCAAACAATCAAAAGTGGAACCTCGAAACGTAGAGAGCAAAGGAAACTCATTGGATTCGCCGCCTCATAGCTCTCAGATAAGTCGGCTTGATTCATGAGGAATAGAAACCTATGCAGATTTATAACTATTTTACTGTTTTCTTAATTTCATCCTCAATTTTAGCATCACATTATCTTTACTCTATGAACTATAACTGTACAATATATGGGACAAGTTTTTGTGTTGCCATAAATCGAACTCAAAATACATATAGCGCATGATTGCCGTAACTGATAACGTTTCCTTGCAAAATAATCTTCTTGTCAAATTGGAATAATTAAAATTTGGCCCAATATAAATAATTACAACTGTACAGTTTTCTGCTTATATATTATATATTACAAATTCGATGTTAAAAACCAGGGTTTGTGGCATTGTAGCAGGTCGGGTGTTATCTTCCACATGTTTCCGTTTTCTTATGTTGGCTCTCTCTCTCTCTCTCTCTCAAAAAAATAATTCAATAAAATCTGGTTCAACAAAACGCTTATATTTTGATTCATCCAATTCCGCTGTTTACGTTGCTAGAGGCCTTGCAAGGAAATTGTCTATACCTTCCTTGTTTGAATCTCGCCAAATAAAGCTACGAGGGGATGACTGGAAATTGGCATAGCTTCAATACCCATTGAGATAGAGCTAAAATTTGAATCACAAACAGAAAATGAATTTTCTACAACTTTGATTGAATATATGGCCTACCTTTCTCCACTTTTTATAGTACATTTTTGAGATGGAAGTTGATCTATGAATTTTCACACAGTGGTATTTCCTGGAACAAAATTAGAGGATCAACATTCTATTTAAAATGTTTGCTCCGTAAGCTGAGGCGCTGACTATAGTGTGTTACTAGTTAAACATACTAGAATGGTTATGGTAATCTTTCTTACTATTAAAAGAAATGTATCTCCTTCTACACTCCCTTTGTTGCAAACTTTACTATAGGTAATAAATTTGAACCCCAGAACTTTGAAAAGGTTTGCACCGTAGCGGTTATTGTCTGTATAGCTTATAAAAATTGCTCATAGCAGCGTGTATCTGCAAAGGTAAAGGTTACAAAGGTTATTGTCTCTCATATATATATATATATATATATATATATATATATATATATATATATATATATATATATATATATATATATATATACACAGAGGAGCCTCGTTAATCCGGACTCCGTTTATCCGGAAACCTCGCTATCCGGACAGAGTTCAATGGGAACGGATTTCCTAAACGTTATTTTGCTTCGTTAATCAAGAAATCTGCGTTCCGGATCCGGAAATCAAAATCGGGTACCAAAGTGTAAAATTGCTATAAAATTGGCCTCGATAATCCGGAAATAATCTGTCCAAAAATAAGAAAATTCGAAAAATCGTATATGAAAATACAGTCAGTCGGATAACACCGATTCACCTACACTAATTTGGAGGTGGGTCAACGTATCAATCTCTGATTGGTCACATTGAGGTGGCACGTTAAAGTTATAAATTGATCACGTGATCATGTGTGTGGGAACACTTCAAGTAGCGTGACCGTATTGTAACCAGCGATTGTATAAACAATGTCTGTTTTAGCTAGTCCCCGACGGGGGTGTTAATAATTAAATAAACACACTGGGATCAAATCGTCCACACTTTTTCACGTAGCATGTGGTTTATAAATTAAGTGTGTCATTAAGTCTCTTTACCAATTGTATGTAACAATCAGAGTTTGTTGATGGCTGAACAAATAAAGTGGATTGACTTAAGCTGTGGACAGTATAGGGCTTCATTTCAGAATAAAAGGGGACGTCAATTATCGGTTCATTAGCAGCTATAACAGTTGTAAAATACGACTTATAGAAATGACTGCATTTTATAAGTTTACCATAACGCTAGCCAAATATCAACATGTCGATGATGCTGTATACATGTGGTTCTGAGACATGTCGGACCACCACGCCGCCGTCAACGATGAAATGCTCATTGCCAAGGCAAAGACACTCTGAGACCAACTCGGCATCACTGACTCTTCCTATTCTCGTGGTTGGCTACAACGCTTCAAGGATCGGCGGGGCATCAAACGAAAATTGTATGAGGGAGAAGCAGATAGTGCCGACATGAACAAAGTGCAGGCCGTACAAGTGCATGTTATAATAAAGTGAAATAAACACAAGTCAGTAGATGTATTCATTAATTTATTTAAACCATTATTGCATATACAGTACATTTACAGGTAGCAAATACATGTACATGTATATATATAGTGAAATCCATCAAAACCGAAAACGCTTTAGACTCGTCCCCCCCCCCCCAAAAAAAAAAAAGAAATCGGTTTTGAGAGGTTTTCGTTTACTGAGGTTTTCGCAGATGTGAACAAATGTCTTTTTCTAAACGCTTATGTGGCGAGAGAGAGAGAGAGAGAGAGAGAGAGAGAGAGAGAGAGAGATTATAGGGCTAGCTTGGCTAAACTATTGCCACACAAAATCATTAATTTTGTCAGATTTGCAGGCATTGTTGAAACGACGTTTGTTTGCGTCACTGTGTTTTCAAATTTATTCTTGTAGAATACCGTTTTCTGTAGGATATCTAAAACAGTAGATGGTCCTATGCCAAATTTTTCCCCCGTGTTGCTTCAAGATTAATTTTGTCACAAATTCATACTCATTGATTATACTCATTTCATCCTGTAAGTTATGTATGTTAAATCCTACGACGCTTAGTTGGTCGTTCTGACATCTTGACATGTGAGTGAAGATAAATGACAGTCATGGCTATTTAAATTACATGTATGTAATGATTTTCTGGATTGAAAATCAGTTGAGTGAATCTTGCTTATACATAGTACTAGGTTGTGTGATTTTGGTTTTACCAAACAACACAATATGTGTATACATATATTGTTTACGTGTTTGTATTTGTATTTGCTTTTTTGTTTGTGTTGTCTGCCTTGACACAGAGATATCTCGAAAGCGCTTATCCAGACTTGCTGCATAATTATTTGAATTGATGTAGTTTCTTTCTTTGTTGAACTTAATTCAAAGGTACGTCTGATGATTTGTACATTCATCAAAGGTGGGTCATTGTTTTAAGGTAACTTCTAAAGAAAGTGCTTTCAAGAACAAATTTATAACTCTTCGATATATGGATCTTTTTCATAGCATGTTTCCAGCCCCGTTATGTGTGGAAGATTTGGGTATAATTTATTGCAGCTATTTAGTTTAGGACGTTATTTGCAGTGATTATTGCAATCCGAACACTCAGTTGGATCCAAAATATAATCAAACCCACAACATCGAACACACGACTTGGACTTGTGTGGCATTAAAATTTCCTGCTCAAATTAGTACCTCACTTTGCAGAAGCCTGCTAACTGGCAATGCTTTTTTCAAGAATGCGACGTGCCTCTGAATTAAGACAGTAACATTAAGAACTGTTATTTCGCTAAGTAATAGCTAGGACATATGACGACAATGCTATATTGAACAATTCACATCGTCAGCAATTGTAGCTGCTGACTGGCCTAAAAAGAACTTCTCTGGGTTTTACAGAAGAATAAATCGTCTATTTTTACCCCCTTCAGCTCTTTTTCCGCCAACATTTCGAGCACTTCCCAAATGACTGAAAATGGTAGCAATGTACTTGGTAATGACCAAAACCAGACAGCAATTATAAAATAACATTGCACACTTTAACAATAGAAGTGTTTAATGTTGCTTTCTTGTAGCCTTCACTAGTTGCTTATTTAAGATAGTAAGATATTAGGATACATGGATCATGAGGCAGATTGGAATCGACCGTGATTTTGAATAGCTGTAGTGTTTTTTTTTTCTACTTCATTGATTAACCTTTCAGTGTTTGTGTGTCTGAGTCTTAGTCTGTGCTGGTTCTACTTTGAGAAGAGGTTTTTTATTACAATCTCAAATTGTCTCTTACTTTAAATACATTCTTACGAATTCTATATTAAATTCACAGTTTAGGAAAAGTACTTATTCTTCTTTCGTTATGTTTTTTTTATGTTGTCTTTTCAATCTGGGAGGGACACTTTTTAAAAGAAAAGATGCAAAAGGTCTATTCAAGGTTTATTTGTTTCTTTTTTAACCTACATGACGATTCTTCTATTGAAATTCGGGTTCAGTTTTAAACTTTGATATGCATATTGATCTTTACTCAGAAAAACGAGAGTTCTAAATATGCATCTTAGAGTATAAGGATTTCTCTCTCACTTATATAATGTTTTGTACAAGAGTAGAATTCCAATCCGTAACGGGACAATTTGGAATTGCATGCAATCTAGATTCTAATATGCCCTTCAAAATATACGCGTATGTGTAACACTTAGATAATACAAGTATTTAGTTTTCTATAAAGCTTGCCGTCTTTCAGCTGAATGTATTGTGTACCAGATCGAAACTCACTGCTGTATATAGGATAGTACCGTGAGTGTTACTGATGAAGGTTTCTGGAGAATCTATTAAAACTTTTTAGTTAAATTTAGAAGATGGCAGTACTCGTAATAGGGCCCGAGTTTAATGAAACGACTGTTTGGTGGAGAGCAAAAATACAGCTTTATCTATTGCAAAGTCTACGAATTAGCGAGCAGACAGGGAGCAACAGTGCATTACGGGGATATTAAGAGGCCATGCAGTACTAAACTGGGCAAGATCTCAAGGTTTCACCTAATTTATATTCTGGGAATGACATCCTGACAACGGTTCTAGGGCAATTCGGAGACGGACAATTCGGAGCGGAAAATTAGGAGCGGACAATTCGGAGACAGACAATTCGGAGATCGTGAGGAATGATTTCAGAGATGGAAAAGTCGAAAGACAGATGGATGTTGCGGATATATAAAAGTAAATTGTTTCATTGAGCACGTGCTAGTTAAGAGTTAATAATACCCAGTGACGGCCGATGGTTTCGGAAAAAACTATAACTTATGAAAATAGCTATCGCGTGTGCACAAAATAATGGTTTTATTTAGTAATTGTTAAGAAGGCGCGTAATTATATCGGTATGCAACAGTATGTTTTTGACTGTGTTGCTCCATTTCACATCGTCTTTTCATGTGCCTACTGAAAGAATGTGGTAGAACATCAAAAGGATTATGTCTTATAGAGTAGACATTAAGACATCGCCTATGAGTTATGTTGGTATTACATGGCAATTACTACTATTCAGTGATAAAATCTGGATTAGGAAAAGGTTTAAAAAATGCATTATCACTGGTAACAGTTACACACACACACACACAGTCATATGTTGTCGTGTAACTGAACCCATAGACGTTTCTAAAAAAAATCAATTGATTTAATCGTGTTTTTATTCTGTCTCCGAATTGTCCCCTCTACGATTTGTCCGCTCCTAATTGTCCGCTACGAATTATCCGCCTCCGAATTGTCCGAATACCCCTGACAACACGTTATCATTTCCAAACTGAAGAACAGGGTAACAAAACTAATCAGTAACAACCCATTATATAAATAGGTGGATATGCATTGGCAGCCAGCTTATTCATCTGCAAGAAGGTAGCTTTCTTCTGAAACAAATAAAAGGAAACCAAAAACAACTATTACTTGCTAATCACGCTAAAGCATGAATTAAAACCTCTGGGACAATATAAACAGGTGGCATTGCCACAGTCGAGTTTCGCAATGGGAGATAACCAGGGCTCAGCTACGTGAACCTTTTTAATAACTTGGCATGTTACATATCAAAACAGTCCGTGCCTCCACTCCTGGAAAACGTGATATTTGTTATGCAATCTAAATATGTGATTCCCTAAAGGACATTGTGCAAACGGTGCGGAGTTAAATTGCGCCGTTTGCTAATAAACGTAATGCTGTCTTCCATGTAGGCAATCAAACAAAATTAAATGGTTATTCGTCAGTATTTCTATACAAGAATTTGTACATTCAACTTAGGAGAACATTAGCTTTATCCCGTATCTAGCGGAGGAGGGCTTAGCACTATACACCGATTTTAGACATCTTGATTTCGACCTGACGCCATACTATCTTCAGGAATCCCTGTGTAACAGTATGAAACCTTGTCGAAATGGGTTTAGCGAAGACACTTAACACAAGTAATATTTATTCGTAATACAAATTAATGATTGAATCTCTTACACCCTAGCTCATACCCTTACTTCGACCTCTCATAAACTAAATTATAACAACTGAAAATCCTACCCTACTCATTCGCACAAAGTTCAACGACGGATATAACAAAATGGTATCGTTCTTCAATGGATACGATCAAAGCACGGATTTTATCAACATATATAATTCATATGTAGATTTAACAACAAAATATGATAAATGTATGGAATTATCAACAAATATGACCAATGTATGGATTTGTCAACAGATATGATCAATGTATTGTTCATCAACAAGTATGATGATCTATTAGATTGTCACACATATAATGACACCTGCTTTATATATATATCATCAGCATATATGATTCTGTATCACGAGGCATCGAGACGATGATCACAAATTCTTTCTATCCTCAGCTCCCGACAAATGGTTAAGGAATGAGCTCGTATGGTCCGTTCATCCCAGCCTGCTGAAAGATCCTTCAAAAACCTCTCTATCCCGCAGACCCGTTGGTCCAGAATCTTTGGCCCTCACAATGAGTTAACCAGTATTGTCCTTCTAACCAACATCACCAGTGACCCCAGTATTCGGGTTACACTACTCCCCGTAACAGCTAAAAATACAATATCTAAGCCGTGTAATACACGATAAAAGTTTAAGTGCGAATACAGTGATATACATCACGCATGCGTGCACATGAACTAACTTCGTTACACATTAAATTCTTGTTTCATAAGAACGACTGTAGAAGATTAATATATGAATCTGTCTCCGACAAGAATAATCGCATTAGATTATAAAGACTCAAACATTTGTCATCATCTAATGCTTACAACTGAAATCAACTTGTCTGTTCAACTTCAAAATGCCTAATCTTAAACGGATTATATTCAAAGCATGGCGTTATGTGACATAGGTCTGACTTTCTGGAAAATTTAGAATAAATCGTGAAACATTCAATATATAAAACAATTCCATCACATAGAACGGATAGCAAGAAAGCAAGAATGCGTTTATCCCGAGTTCAATGAGCCGTGGATTTTTACCACGAACATAGTACTTATAGTGCTAATTCTCTCCATATCGTCACAGAGCAGATGTCTTGTCAGGAAACTATCCACTTTACGCAAGCAATTTTGAGCTGTAGAGGTATGTGAAAATGAGAAACTATGCTTTCTTGCTATCCGTTCTAATTATAGAATGTTCCGAATGAATTCCAGTAGCCTTGAATGGCCTGCTGTGTCATTAGTCTTGAATGTTCTGACATGCCTGAATGGTGTAATCCAGAATATTTTTGAATAAACTTACATAAATCCCAAAGTCAAGTATTAATCCAATATGAGAATGAGCACTTTTGGTAATTCCAATGAATATTTCAGATAAATAATTCCTGTTATGAATTTTCACAACACAGCTATAAACATCTGATTATTAAAATGATTCTTCATAGACTGACCATTTGAACAATAATGAAATATTGTCCACTAGCATCTCTATGTATAAACATAAGTCACGTGACAGAATGTTTTAGAATATGAGTAACTCTAATGGAAAATTCCGCTGCGTACGTAACTTTCCGCAAGCCAAGACATGGAAAATAACAATCTAATTGTCAAATGCTATGTAAACAAGACTGATCTTGAACTCATATGAAGTAAATATGTTGTTTACAAAATGACTAAAGTACAACTTACCTCATGTACACATATTAAAAATTCAAAATGCATAACAATATATATATATATATATATATTGATACTTTCATTAATGAAATGATCTACGTATGAATGGATGGATGATGTTGTCAACCATTATTTGAAACGTTTACCAATTGTTACGAGAAATGCATAGTCAGAAAGATACTGGATTCTGCTCTGATAATGTACAGCTTAAAGACAGCGTTCTTTGTATCTTTACATTGACTGCCACAGAACCGGTTGCCGCATAATGTTTACTCATTCTTGGGTTTATGTAGTATTTGATTTTTGTCGAAGAGAACAAGAAATATAGAAATACATGTAACAATTTTGTTTGCTACCATTGAAAATGCAGCGCAGAATACAGCGTTAACGGTCAATCGGTTCCGTGAAAGAACTGGTGCAGATTCTGTGGCTTAAATCTCTATGTTGGGTAGAAATCCTTATTTTTGGTTGATATGTTGAAACTTCAAATCATTCTAACCATTGATAAAGGTTTAACGAATATTGTAATGATTACTTAACTTAATCTTTGCATGTTTCTTTGGCTTAAAGGCACCATTGCGCCGCAGAGCAAACGACTTTAAATTAAAGACCAGTGATACTTGGGGCAAAAATGATTTATACATTTTCTACAACCAATCATCTAGTGTTGAATGGCTGGACGTAAAAATAAATTGTTCATTCAAATTAAATGTCTTTCTGAATGAATTATTCACCCTCAGTGTATCGTAATGTTCCTTTCTTGTACTAGCGAATAATAAAACTGAAAGATTATAATGGTGATAGGTAGATAGAGTTCAATATATCGATTCTGAGCGGGATGCATCTTCAACCTGAAATATCATTCTTCAAATGATGACAGCGAGCATACGTCCTTCTACATATTTATAATTGCTGACTTTTAACAGCATAAATGCTTTTCACTTTAATTCTAGAACTAGAAATTACAGTATGACTCTGTATTGCCTTGGTGTATTCTTTTTTCATCCTTCTTAATTCTGCTAATTGAGAAATGGTACGTGCAAGTGCTTATGATCTTAAGGTCTCATCTTTAGTTGGAGTAGAAACTGCATCCAATCATGACTTAACTCCACAAGAATAAATTATCCAACTGATCTCTGATTATCCGATTCCTGTGCGCTAGGCATATATCTGAAGAAAACCGAATGTTGTACCAGATGGAAAATAACACGTTACACATTATGTAGTACAAGTCACATTCTATTCTTGGAAGTCCCCTCAAAAATCCTGGTTTTTAACATCGAATTTGAATATATATATATATATATATATATATATATATATATATATATATATATATATATATATATATATATATATATATATATATATATATATATGCACATCAGTGTTTGAAGCATGGTGTCTCAAGCGTTTAGACTAGGACTCTCAAAGCCGTATTATATATATATATATATATATATATATATATATATATATATATATATATATATATATATATATATATATATTTCTGTGATATCATAGGTTCATTTTGCTTCAGCAGAATCGGCCATGTGCAAATCACACTGATGATCATGCTTGTATAACTCTTAGAAAATAAGGATTTATGCCAAATGAAGTACTTATTCGTAGTTTTCTATATAAAAAAAAAACAACCACAGAAACAAAAGCTTTCTGTTTAATCTTACCAATAAGATATGCAGGTATATTTGCTCCGTACGTGATCCATAGTATACCTTCATATTGGAAACATATGGGCGTTTCTTCTCTCACTATAAATTTAGAAGTCGAAAATGACCTTTTGTACTAACATGCTTTTTTCAATACGATTTGTGCATTTCTAATGCCTAAAATTGTTTCCTAATGGCAAGACAGATAATACATGGTATTTACTGAACAAATAACACTAGAGTACCAGAAACATCGCTAATTGAAAACTCCAATCAAGAAGAAGTCCATATTACTATGATCAGCGACAAAAAAAGAAGAAAAAAAAATCCAGATTCCATGAATGGGTCTAGCATAAATTCCATCAGTGTTAACAACAAACGGACATACCGTATTGACCTTTGTATAATGTACAACCAATTGCACGAATCATATATTCAGATCTGCTGTAGCACAATGCGCCTGCAGATCAGGGTTCTAATATATTCAGTTGAAAATCATAGGTAGAGCAACTATTGTAGAGGGGTTGTTGTTGTTGTTGTTATTATCTGCGGTTTGTTTTTTGTCGTTTTGTTTGTCTTTCTTTATTGATAGCTGGGCACAAATGACCCAAAAGATGTGTTACTGTTTGTTTGCAATGCACATTTACCGAAAGTATCATAAAATGTGAATGTATGTGTTTTGGAGGTTCATCAACTAAGTCTGTTGTTACCAAAACACGATTCCTTCTAAGAAGACAAATACAGCTTCTGTCACAAGAAACATAACCTTTAGTTTCATAAATCTCTGATTCATTTCATTTTGTTTGTTCATTTTATTGTTTTGTTTGTTTTATAATCTATATTTTTACTTCCAACATAGACTGAAAATGATTATTGGCTACTCATGTTTGTCCTCTTGGATGCATACGATTCATCCACCTTGCTACATTTTAATAAAAGATGGGAAAGCTCGGTTACACTGATTGCAACAACATATTCAAGCATAGCTATGGTAACCAAATGAACTGAACTGTGATCAAAAGTGAATGTTTCTGGTTTCTTTTACATTTCAAGCACAGTGAATAATTTTGGAGTCGCGAATCTTCTTGTATATATCATTTTGGTAAATATGAAAAACACATCAACTGTTTCAAATGTAACCAAGTCATGCTTTGTGCCGTGTTTGTTTAATCTTAAGCTTTACTAAGAAACTGGAATTTGTTTCTTTTCTGAATTGTAACATATTTGAAAGAATAAATCCAGAAGACGACTAAGCAGTAACTTTCTAGAATCACAGGAAATGCGCCATCCATTTAATCGTGACTTTAAATAAATGAAAGAATTTGTTGCCGGCTTATATTGTGCTAGTTGCAATTCAAGCGCCGGGATTATATTGCTCTAATCAACGGAAGTAATTATCTTCCTGGCGAAGAATTTGCTTTTCACATGCCAATAAAACCTGCCGCAGTGTGCAAGTGTAACTTATATTGCAGTAAATAAGAAGAAGAAAGCGTTTATAAATCATTGAACGACAGATAATAAGTGTGCAGACAATGAAGAAAATTAGCTCATAAAATTAGCCGCAGAAAGAAAAAAAATCATTATGGCGAAATCGTAATTACTAAAACAATGACTTCATGAAATGTTCCTGTAGTATGTCAAGAAGCGTGTATGCTACTGAGACATTAGAAAAGTCAACTGTACCATTCTGCTGCCACAAGTACGGAAAAAACAACGACAGATATTAACCAAATGCAACTATTTTTGAAGTGTCTATTATTAGGCTTATATACCAAGGCGGGTATGAATTTGGGTAATATTCATTTTTCAGTTTTTATTCTTTCCGTATCGAAAGTCTATCTATTATCAACGACGCCACCCAAACACCCCATTTGATATGGTAGTGCCGTGATTTGTAGTTAAAAACCAAAGGCAACAAAAAAGAGACCTTTATCTGTAGAATAATAAATGTTAACATCTTGTAGAGCATGTAGATTGATTGAATGGATAATTGATTGGTGCCTGACGGCACATCAACACATGAAAGTTTCTATCGTCCCGAGTTAATTAGAGTAAAGTGTCTTGCCCAGAGACACACCACAGCGGCCAACACAGCCTGCTCTGGGCAGGATTCGAATCGCACCCTTGTGGTCTTAAGTCCGGCACGATAACTACTACGTCACCATGTCTCTTTATACAACAGTTAAAGTAACTGAATTTTCATGCAAAGTTATGTCTTTCGTTCTTTTGTTTAAAGCATGTTTTATTGTCGTCTTGTACAAGACAAATACATTAGTCTCAAGTTCTACAAATTTAGTTTAGTCCTTCCCCTAAAATACACAAAACGCACATTATAACAGGAATTGTTATGAAACTAACACACACACACACACATAATATATATATATATATATATATATATATATATATATATATATATATATAGAGAGAGAGAGAGAGAGAGAGAGAGAGAGAGATACAAATATACGCCAAACAGAGCGGATAGTAATATTCCTGGATCCTATAATAGAATGCTTGATAACATTAGCATAATTTTTAAATAAGAATAAATAACATTATCATACAGGTTACAGAATATTTAATTCGCACTCTACGGAGATTCAAGCATGGGTCCGCGGGTTACGGCACCCACCGCCTTTCCTGCATGCACCAACCCCTACACCATTTCGACCATGCACACATCACCAAAAATGATGCTACAAAGTCGCGAGTATAGGCATTCATGCGCAGCAGACAAACCTGCGTATCAATCCAGTAATTAATTCTTATCTATCACTCCGGATTTCTACGATAGAAATCAAGGTATACAACGGCCACAACAGAGGAGTACAAATATTCACCAAACAGAGCGGAAGGTGCTATCCCTGGATTAATTATTGGGTGCCGTAACCCGCGGACCCGGGTTCGAATCTCCGCAGAGTGCGAATTAAAAATTCTTTAACCTGTATGATAACGCGAGATAATGAACTTAAAGAAAAGCGAGATTTATACTCTTGACAATAATAACCTTTTGGAGACTATTTTCATGATGTCACGAGCCAGTCCGATTACTTACAATATATGTAAAGCGAAGGTAAAAAGCAACTTCGGTTGTGGTGACATCGGATGGAAACAAGGCAACCAACCCCGATTATGTGCAATAACCAGTTATCATTACAAATAAGTTTCAGTTTCTCTTAATTTTATTGTTTAATCTGTATTTTTGTCTCGCTTAAACTTCCACGATGGAACTTCCTACAGTCTCTACCAGAGTTCATAGCTCTAAGATTCACCTAGGTAATAATGCAATAACGTTATTTTACCTCCAATCTAATATGTAATAATGTAAACAAGTATTTTTACCTCCAGTCTCCAATTTTTGCAACAAAGTATGCATACTTCGGTTCCATTCAATTTGTACAGCTATGCCTGTTTTTTATTTCTTAGAGTTTACTGTGCAAGGTAAGAAACTGTTGTATTTAAAACATTTTAGAGCAATATCATCTTTCAAGCAATACAAATTTACTGTAGCCTTTACACGTTCCAAACATTTAGTTATTTTGTGTCTTTGATCACTTGTGTCGACAGTCTTTTTTGTCCCTTTTACGATTGATTATTGGGAATATAATCCATATTTTAATGATAAAACAGAACACCGATCCATGCATATTCAGAAAGTATGAAATTTAAGTACAGATTTGTCTGGCAGTGAACTATATAAAAGTAAATTTCGATGTTATAAAGAAACATTATCGTAACTGAGTGCTAGATAAGCCTTTGGCCGATGAAAAGGGTAAACTACACTTAATTAAAAATCTCCAGTCACATAAATATTGCCCTGTACATTTCTATTCTATTTTGTGTGTGAAGTCAATGAAAAATTTCACTATTTTACAAAGATAAAAGGTAAAATAACTGTGTCATCAGTATAAATTGTTCATTTGTGACGTGGGGCTTTGAAACCACAAGGAACAATTACAACCGTCTATGTGTTAAAGCACCTGTTTGATCGCAATTAGTTGAAACCCGTGTTGATTTCCTTTCCTTCTTCCCTCTTTTTGTTTGACACCAATCCTATCTCTATTGTCTTCTGATATTATGTTTCATTTTGAGCTTTGGTAAATGTACTACCCTAAAATTATATTTTCTCAGACGTATAGAAATTATCGAGCCATGATCGGACAGAAAAGATTTAATTACTCATAAGTTAAATGTACGCCTGCCATTCTTATTGAATATCGTTTCCTTGTTTGGGTTCCATGTGACAGAAGACTTGATGCGCCGTTGGGATAAGTTTTGTTTATTAATATTTAGTAAAGGTTCAATCAGATTGTCCTCACCCTAGGGTAATACAAAACGGATTTATCTACGAAGTCAATTTTACAACATCTTCTTTAGAACAACGACTACAGAGCCTGGACTATATGTGTAGAAGGTTGCCTGAGGAAGTCCTTCGATTAAGGAAGAACATAACAAGAGAATGAATAACCACTCCAACACGCATCTAGGTTCTGCTTGAGGTTCACATTATTTGGGGTACAAAATTTAAAGAAAACGTATTCCCCTCACTTTGCCTACTAGTAATCCTTGTTATACAAGAGATATATATCCTATGGTAGATTGAAAGAACGTTCAATTCTCTTTTTTATTTTTTTATTTTTTTTAATTTTTTTTTTTTACAACGGAATGATAGGGGTTGATCCGGGTGTGAGAGTATGAAGCTAGACCTTTGCATCTGATGTGAGAATATGAAGATAGACCTTGGATCTGATGTGCTTTTCATAAATGATCGTTAGCTCTGTGTAGCTACTTTCACTTCCTGAATTTCGGAGGTAATTTATATAAACAAAAGAAGAAGATGCACTTTCTGAAAATAGTAATACCTAGACTGTGAAAGTTTCTTATGCATATGTACATTTCCCGAGCACACCGAAGTAGTACTTTTCATCAGTTTCAGACAGCACATAGTTCTCCTAATAGTGATAAAAAATAAATGTCAATCAAAGTAAATGAAAGAGTTGTAAGTGTATCTTAACTTTCTCTATATTGTGTAAGAGTTGTAGAGTAATTAACTTTGCGTCATGCCTTCTCTCAATTTCATTAGAGCTCATAAACTCTATAGCATAATATTATGTCTTTCGGGTCAAATAGACGGAATTGGTTATGAATCTCTCTCTCTCTCTCTCTCTCTCTCTCTCTCTCTCTCTCTCTCTCTCTCTCTCTCTGTGGCATATCTAGGGGCCATGACAAAATTACGTGATGGATTGTGCCCATGTCCTGAAAAGAAAAAAAAACATATGTGCCTTTCTACCATGAAAGTATGTTAATAAACAATCTATAGGGTTCACGTTGTGCCTTTCTACTATGAAAGTGTGTTAATAAACAATCTATAGGGTTCACGTTTATCAAAACTGAAAGGGCCATGCTGGACAATCTGTGTGGATTTCGTATGTAAGATTGCCGTCTGTGGTAGTTAACTTAGGATTTACATAAAGCACGTACATCATCCCAGTTAATGTTACTTTTCAACAGAAATAAAATTTGAAAGTTTTACCTTTTATTTATCTAAAGTTTCAACGATGTTTAATTTTCTCCCCTAGGAATCCCACCACCAAGTCAGTAAACAGTGGTTCTAGTGTCGTAGGTCATACAAAATGGCTAACATGTAACGCTCACGGGTAGTAATGTTTCTTTTCCTCTGCTTACAGACAAGTACAAATATAACTTGTTATCAAACACTTAATCTGACAACTGACTCACACCAAAGTGGCTGGAGACAAAACAAACCTAACGAGCCGTGGTCGGGTGGTTAACAATGTACCCCTTCACCCTGGGCACCACTCTTAACAGAAGAACAGAGCACGGGAAGAAATGGATACGATCAGGTTATTCAATTCTAATTAGCATATACCCGACTTCATTTCTGAATGGCAGAAACAGGACTGAAGATAAGATCCAACGATAAGTTGTACCCGCTATATCACTGCATTCAAAATGAAAAGAAAGGAAAAAACTAAAAACAACCGCCTTGTAACTAACAACTGTGCGTGCACTTGCTGCCATTTATGAGAGAGGAGAAGATACCCTAGTACGTTATTGATCAACTCACGTGACTCTGTCACATTAGAAAAGAATAGAATCAAAAAGAGAATACATAATGTAAGTGCAATCAGATTTCACCTAACAGGTTCAGGTTCACTGTCACTGTTCATTCGTCTCTGCATTACCATATAGACGATGGGTTTTATGCAAGATTGAATATATTCTTATAGTTTTGCGTTATGTTGTAACAAAACGTTAAATCAAGTCCCGCCGAGAAAGGGGGGGGGGAGGGAGGAGGCGATTGTCCAGGGGCTCGGCGATTTCTATGGGCCCGCCGTCAACTCAGTTATAAAAAATAAATTAATCTTTGCGGTAAATATTAAAATTTGTTCCTTGAAAGAGTCTACGTTTTTGGTAGATTACTTCAGGTTTTATATGCAAGACTATGCACACAGGTTTTTATATACAAAAAATTAAACTGGTTTTGGGCCCATGACTGATCTGTCTAGGGGCCCGGAATTTCTCTCGTCCCTGTTCATTTGAATATCTTATAATTTGAATATCTTATAATATAGATCATGCGTTTTATGCAAGACGGGATATCTTTCTTAGAGCTTTGCCTTATGTTGTAACAGAACGTTGAATCACATTAATCTGTGAAAGTGTATTTTACGACGAACAAGTTTCTGTTTCAAGCACAGTTAGATTGGGCATGTTTGGTACAGTAGAGGACGCTATACAGATTCTGAGTTTTTGCTGTATCCTGAGTTAAATAGATCTTTATTTTTTAAAAATGCATGTTCACGCCGTTCATTTTTAACTGTGACTCTCGCTGCATTATAAAACATACATACATACATACATACATACATACATACCTGTATGCATATAGGTACATAGATTTTTGTAATTGTTTCACGAATAGTGAATTTTTATGTGGTATGATTAACTAATCAATATGCAGTGATTAAAAAAAGGTTATTTTTTCATGCTCGAGCTATTTTATTAACATTTAATTTAGGGATAAACTCACAAAGAACATATAATCAAACATGAAAGCTTGCCGTGTAGAACTGTCGAAATGTTCAAACTTGTACATACCAGCAATTTTAATTTTTTTTTTTTACTCTATGAATGGCAAAGAAGAGTTTTTGTTCGTCAATTACCTTGTCGTCACGTACTTGCAAGACTAATTTTGTTTTCACTCTGACTTCAAAGACCAATATATACCTTTCTTGGTTAGGTTTCTGGAATATCTATGATATTTAAATTAAACATGAATAGGATTCTCATTAATCATGAAAGTCCACAATGTAAATCACATTTATTTACTTATTTATTTATTTATTTAAAACTATTTTGTGAATATATGAAGAAATATTTTCAAGATTTATCTTAGACCATATTAAGTGGCGATAGTTTCACATCAATATTATGAGACTATTGAATATTGACTATTAAATTAATAAATATGATAACTCTCAAATTAGTTTTGTATCACCATGGTTACGTGATAATAGGAACCAAACTGTCACAAGAAAAGTATGACTGTACCGGATATTTATCGTTGTTTTGTTACGCAATTATAAATCTGCTTTAATTCAGCAATATTATTTTCATGATAAATCGATAATATGAAAAGAGGGAACAACAATTGCTATCCGTTTATAGCCAAAGAAAATGTCTTGAACGATATCCCAGCCGAGTGCATTGCAGTGAACGTCTGCTTTGTTAGTCTCCGCTAACATATATTCCCTATCCTTGTTGACATAAACCCGTATATGCTAGTAAGCGTGGGCTGATATATCATTGTTGACTTTTACCTCATATACTGGCCTTTTAAGCCCAGATTGTTGCATCAACAATAGTTAATGTCATGCATTATTGCTTCCTCACAATTTTTTTGTATGTGTTGATTTGGTTTGGCTTCTTTTGGGCTTCGTTTTTTTTCTTTTATATGTTCTGTTCTCTTCTGCTCTGTTCTGGTGTGTTTCCATAGTGTACTCATGTCAAAATTGCTGCTATAATAAGATAATCAGATGAATATTTTTAAAACAAGCCATTTTTTTTTCGTGCACTTATTTATGAACAAGAAAAAAAAAATTGATACTGATTGGTTTTATTCGTACAAATTGTTGAATGAATAGAAACAAAACAGTTGATTAATACATACATACATACATAGACACACACACACACACACACACTATATATATATATATATATATATATATATATATATATATATATATATATATATATATATATATATATGAGTGAGATTATAATGTAGAGACTAACAGTCATACATATAACTACATATTTTTATATAATATTATATGCATACATATATATACATATACATACACATACATACACACATATATATATATATATATATATATATATATACATATTCACATACATACATACACACATACATACAGACATACATGCATACATACATACATACATACATACATACATACATACATACATACATACATACATACATATATACATACACACATATACACACATACATACATACATACATACATACATACATACATACATACATACATACATACATACATACATACATACATACATACATACATACATACATACATACATATGTATACAATATATAAATTCCTCCACAAAAAATCTATACAATTTTATATAATGCCTTAGTATTAAGGCCATTGGGATACAAAGTATCTAACCGATTAATCCAATAACTTTCTTTAATAAGTCTGTTCATTTCGCCGTGCACAATATCGATTGGCATGAAAGAAAAATCACGTAAAGAGTGATTATTTGTATTAAAATGTATTGAAACATTAGAGGAGAACTGAGGATCCATTCAATTTTTTATATGAAAACGGTGATTATTCATTCTCTTAGAAACTTGTTGAAGTGTTTGTCCAACATATTGCATGTTACATTTTTTACAGGTTATCAAATAAATTACATCAGTTGATGTGCAGTCAGTGTTATAACGTAGAGAAAACATTTCTTTAGTATTGGAGCTACTAAAATAGGTACTTTCTATAATATTTGCACATTGAGAGCACCTACGTCTGTTGCATTTAGATGATGAAAAACATATTTGAAAATTTTTTTTTTTTTTGTCGGTTTAGTTCTGATCAAAAGATCTTGTAAATTCCTAGGTCTTCTATAAGCAAGAATAGGTTTGCTCTTGTAAAGTGTTTTGACGCTGTTTTTATCTGATAAGTTGAGGAGACTCCAATATTTATTAATTGTAAGGCCTATATTTGGCAATGAAGGATTATATTGTATTATGAAAGGAATTACATTTTTATCTTTCGTACATTCTGCTCTATTTAAAGCATCATTTTGGGTAAGAATACAGACTTTACTTAAAGCAGACTCTATTACATGTATAGGATAATTTCTTTTTTGGAAATATGTTTTTAATTCATTTAAAGAATGTTTTAATTGATAATCGTCTGAAATGATACGTCGGTATCTTTTCGCCTGACTATAAGGTATACCGTTTTTACATGACCTGGGATGACAAGACGAATATTCCACATATTGGTGGATATTAGTTTCTTTTACGTGAACATTTGTAGAGATAGTATTATCAGAATTTTTCATCACATTTACATCTAGAAATGATACATGCGTACTGGATGCAGTGTAAGTAAATTTAATTGTGGGGTGAAAATTATTTAGGCTATTAATAAATTTGTGTAGATCTTCTTCTGAGTGGTTCCAGATCATAAAGATGTCATCTAAAAATCTTAACCAAACAGTGGGATTAAAATTCTCGTTTTCAAGAAAATCTTGTTCTAATTTACCCATGAAAAGGGAAGCGTATGAAGGAGCCACAGGGCTACCCATTGCCGTACCCATTATTTGGATGTAATTGGTACCATTAAATTGGAAATTATTATTTTCCAAGATAAGTGTTATTATTTTACAAATATCTTCACTCGATAGTCTGTTATGATTAAGACTGTTGTCAAGAAAATATTTACACGCCTTAATACTATCTGCATGCGGTATGTTTGTATACAATGATGTTACATCTAAAGATACAAGGAGGGAATTATCAGATAGTTGTGGAATAGACTTCAACTTTTTTGTGAAATCAGTCGTATCTTTAATATATGAAGGAAGTGATTTCATTAAAGGTTGCAAAATACTATCTATAAATTTGGATAAGTTCTCCGTATATGAATTACAACCTGATATAATTGGTCGTCCTGGATAATTTAAAGGTAACGTATGATCAGGAATTTTATGAGTTTTGGGCAATATGTAGAATTGAGGTGTACGTATTTTGAGAGGAAAAGTATCAAATTCTTCATATATGGAACTATTATTCTTAGATATTTCATCAATGCATGTGGAAATTTTAGATTTAATTTCTAGTGAAGGTCTTTGTTGACTTTTTTATAGTACTTTTCATCATTTAATTGACGTTCAACTTCTTTAACATAGTCTTCCAGATTCATAATAATAATAGTGTTTGATTTATCAGCCTTTTTAATAACAATACTCTCGTCATTAATTAAAATACGTAAAGACTCCATTTCTTCCTTAATATATATATATATGGACGTGAGATGGAAACACATAATGCGAAATTCGTTATTCCGAATTCAGGACTGTTTAATATTTAATTAAAATATTAGGTACGTTTCATTTGAGAAATGGGTAATACGCAATAGCGGTATAGGTCCGTAATTCTTTAACTATTCACATCCCTTATCCTTTATTAGTTTTAGTTTAAACATTTTTTATTTCATAAATTTTTAATTGGTGATTACAAGAAGTACAGTATAGAAGTTAAAGGATTAGAATGCAAGCCAGTGGGTTACAATGTTCTTCTCCATTTACAATACCAAAATTGTAAACATATATAAATGTATGGTGGACGATATTAACTTTTAATGACAAAAAATTAAAATTATTGATCAGCCAAAGTGAAGAATCTCTTGGTTATACATTAGCATTTAGCCAATGTACATGAAGCAAGAGGATGAATAAGTAGGTGAGAGACAAGGATAATAAAAAAGAAAGCAGTTTAAAGGAGAAATTTTTAATTCAAATGTGTCAAACATTTTGCAGAAGGTTGAGAAAATAGAGAGGTAAGAAAGGGGAGGAACAAAAATAAATAAATACATAAAAAAAGGAACAAAAAGCGAGATTAAAAGTGAACAGTACTTATTTCTAGAGCGAGTCGTTGCGGAGGAGAAAGCAGATCATTCGGAAAAATAGAGGAAATTAGTGTTTGTAGCTGTTAATGACCCACAGAAGTGCATGCATGTTAGTAATAGTAATATGTGCACTTAAATCTTTTTTACTTTTCAACAAATTTATGAACGGCATCGAAAATACTTTATTTCATACGGAAGTGTTGTATCACTATAAAAGAAGGTATTTAATGTTAAATTACCATATGGTACGAGAGATTGAAACAGTTGTTCTTGGTAATAAACACACAACAAAAAAAAAAGATATTGTACTTACTTTCTACAGATCCACATCTACAAAGAGGTGACCCGATTATATTCTTTGTAAATAAATGTTGATTAAGTGAACTGCAATTTGTTCTAAGTCTGGCATGAAGAGTTTGAAATTTCCTTCTATCCCAATAAAAATGTCTAGGAACACGAGTATTGCGATTATTTAATGTGCTTTTGAAATTGTTAATGGAGTCAATTTGACGAGTCTCGATAGATAATGTATTCCATTCTCAAATGACCGAAAGATAATACGAGTTATAATAAAGACTTGTTTTAGCTTGTACTAATTGGACATTGTTTACATTACGTAAATTATGGCGACTAATATCACTAACGGATGGTGGAATCTGAGATGTGAAAAAAGAGAGACCAGTGGTCATTTTATATAAGAGTGTAAGTTTGTGGTTATGTCGTCTGGATTCAAGATTTTCCCATCCTATTTCTCGATGTAGCGCTTCAATAGATACTAATTTTATCGCACCAGTCACAATTCTGGCTGCATCATTTTGTATTTTTTCTCGAATAATGTGCAGTTGTCCCAAGCCACATTACCATATTCCAGAATAGATCGTATAAAATATGTAAATATAAATTCTACCGATTTTCTGTCAAGTTGGAATTTGAGTTTACGCATTACATTAATTCTTGACCATGCCTTTTCTTTGATTTAGTCTATTTGTTTGTCATGAACAGTCATTTGAGAGAAATAGTCCAAAATGTTTGTGCACGTCAACTTCCTTAATTCTATGGCTGAGCATATATAGGTGTGGATGGAAAGGTTTATTAATTTTAATAGAAATTGTCAGGGATTCAGTTCTAGAAGGGTTGAAAGATACAACCCAATTATTTGCCCACTGAGAAATTTTTCTAAGTCAGAGTTTAGGCTAAGAGCTGTTACGACGAGATTTTCTAAGATTAGAAAGAGACTTGTATCATCTGCAAATAAACTTATATCGGAGTGTATATCATATACAATATCATTTATGTTATCACGAAAAGTAAGGGACCTAAAACGCCTTTATTAAGCAATAAAATCTATTGGGTAAAAAGGAAAAGTCAGATAATTCATACGACGTGTGTTCTAAATATTGATGTGACACATATTTTAGCTCCTGAACATTTAAAGATGACATATAATTTTTGTTTGTATTTGTATTTAAAATTCCTGACACATACATGGCCATTTAGTATTTATACGTCATGTGAAATTGAACCCCATTATTTTCCATCAAATTATAGGGATAATGAACGAAATTCTTCACAATGACATTGGGTTTGAATAGTGATTCTTCCACACACAACTTGACGCTTAATAATATCTTTATGGAGATGGATTGGGTTATTTGTTTCCTCTACCGGCGCCTATAATGTTGTCTTGGTCAAGCTTTGGACTGCAGGATCGATTCACAAGTTCGTTTTTTTCATTTTCGTTTAATTATTAACTTTGTGATCAGGTCAAAACGTCAGCTGTGTCGAGCGGGAACCACTTAATAACAGTGGTAAAACAAAAAGTAATATTATCGGTCTTTGAACTAGTATTTGTTTTTCACTACCTAGAACTATTATTTGAGTGTGTCCGGCATCCCCTAGCAAGGTTTGTTCAAACTGTTCACGCATATTTTTGATGGTCTAAGGCACTCAAAATGCATGTTTAATCACCACACAAAATAGCCGGTACAAGGTAATTCGTGAATGGTCGCATACTCTTGCTTGCAACGTATGCATCTTTTAGTGAATAGATTTGTAGCAGTACCTAATTCGTGTTTGTAAATCTGCAAGCCGATCATGTAATAAAGAGTGAATTAATTGCTGGATTACAAACTCGTAATGATGCTTTAAGAAAACAGGTTGAGAAGCAGGAACAGTATATGAGGAAAAACCTAATTATTTATGGACTAGAAGATAAATATATGAGGGAATCGGCTGACACATGTGCGGAGAAGGTGGTGGGACGACTCAAAAACAAATTAGGAATGAAGATTTCTTTCGAGGACACAAGCATTGCATATCGCCTGGACCAATTCTCCGAATCAGCAGACAGACCTGTGATCTGTCAGTTATCTCCAGAAGGAAGAGACTTGAAGTCAACTGAAGGAGGAATATTTTAAAGGGTTCAAACTATGTGATACAGAAGGATACAACGAAAGCAACATATGACTTTTGGGAAAAAGTTAAACATCACAAATTTTTTGAATCAGTTTTCGATGGATGAGTATTTACAAAAATGAACAACGGGGAAAGAAAAACCCTCAGAATTTGAATGAGAGAAGATTTCTCGAAACTAAAAGACCACATATCCAAAGTATAACTGGACAGCAGAATAAAATTTAAACAAATATGTAAACAAAAACTGTTATAAATAACTGTTATGTAATTTTCAGAATTACCATATATGGAAGTGTTCCTTCTTCCATGATTTGTTTTATGTTCGATATTGCACTAACTTAAATTGTTTGGAAAATAACTCATTTTATTTCCCATTTATCCTTCTTTCTATCTTGCCCATTAAAATAACTCTTGTTTAACCGTGCAAAATTGTAAAGGATTTACTAAACCCGCCTATTTTTACCAGCCTTTTTCTTTCTCTATATAGTTCTAGCTTCTCGTATTTACAAAGAAAAGTAGAAAACCAGTTTGTTTTTGTTACTAAAAATCTTCCAAAGGCTTACAACATGATTGGAAAGCACATACAATCCATTTTTATGATGAGGATCAAGTCAAACGAAAACTAGTCTTGATGGAATCAGGTCACAATTAATAATAGTACCCACGAATGTAGTCCCAGTCTATTTTTAGATCATTTGTTCCTCTCTCATTTTGTGGGTGATGTATGCATTAGATTTCGGCATCCTTAGTGTTGATTTAAAGGAAATTGGTTATTGTTTAGAATATGAGTATTATAGTATGGTTGTCTGTGTGTATTTTGGCGACAGTGCACAGTGAGTAATGAGGCATTGGTGCTGATCCGGAAGTGAAATCTGTGACTCATTGCACGTTGTTTTGTTTACAGTCCAACCTCTCAGAAGAATGCCGGTTAACCTATGACAAGAACTTCAGCGTGAGTTCATCTTTGAAGATGCTTTACAGCAACATATGATTTTTTTTAGGATTTTAACACAGTGGAAACTTCAGTACTGACAAACAAATGTAGAGACTATATAGGAAAATTAATTGTGGTCTGAGGCCTAATACGTATTGATCGGAACATCCTCGACCTTTTCCGTCAAGTCGAGAAAGAAACCTCGGATGTAATTCGCCGCTATTGAGAACTGTATTCGGAACTACTTCTGTTTACATGGCACAATATGCAATCGGGACATTGTCTGCCTTTCCTATCGCAACATATGTGGTCACCAAAAGGTTGCAACATATTTAGTCACCAGGCAAATCACCAAACCCATGGAATGTATGGGTTTACTACAACTACATCTGAGGTTATTTCTCGACTGGATGGAAATGGGCCAAGCGATGTTCCGACCGAATAAGTCAGATTATCCATTGGTAAGCTAAAAGCAAAACCTTTTTCATCAATATCGAGAGAACAAAATAATGAAGCAGACTACATCATGTTGGTTGCATAAGATTATTGAAATAAAGGAATTCTAAAGAGTAAAGGTTTAAGGATTCACGGTACTAATTATATGGAAGAATGGAAACCAGTCTAGAAATGGGGGAAGATAAATGTGTATACGTGGGTTTGGCTGGTAATGATTGGCTGATAATGAAAAGTAAAATTTTAGTAAAAATAATCTTCTGAGAGCTTATCCTATCTGTAACTGATATTTAATTAATGGAATTTCAGTCCTTTTATAGACTTCATTTTGGAACACTCATTGCTGAAATTAGCACCTGATTCTTTATGTGTGGAAATGAAAACACATGTTTCAAACTCATGTAGATCAGACAAATGCCGCGGGACATATGGCTGTCTCCACACAGAAGCTTGCATCAAAGATGAGTCTATACTGAGAAATATAGATTCGAGCATTCAGAAATTTAAAGTTGTTGAATTTTTAATATCATAGTGTTTCCATAGATTTACCATGGGAGCTGAATTAGTACTGTGGTCCTTTAAAGACTAAAAAAGGTAAGTTACCTATTTTCGCGGTGAAACACGAATCACAAAATACTTCCAATTAAATTACTGAGCATCGGCTTTAACATTTTTATAAAAGACTTTGCAACATCTAGCTTGTTCTGTGAACAAATATAGAAATACATTTGACCTCTTTTGTTTCCTCCTCTTTCATATATCACTTGTCGCTTTGTTTACTTCTCTCTCTGTTAGTGATAACATGAATTTTCTTTCTATATTTAACAAAGAACGTCTTTGTAAATGCTGGAAATATTTTACCTATCTATGTCAAATGTCAAGATTTGTATAATAAGGACAATAGATGATTCATTGGGAATCGTTTCTATGAATTGCCAGGGAGTAGGGGACCCAGTCAAAAGAACGGATGTTTTTAATTACCTACTGAAGAAAAAAGTACTAAATTTATCTATTGCAAGATACACATTTTATAAAACGATGGGAGACATATAATAGATCAACTTGGGGTTATAAATGTATCCTTTATCTTTCACATCCACTTCAAGGGAAGTAGCTATTTAACTGAACAATAACTTTCAGTTTACCATACATAGACCAAAATCAGATGCTATTGGGATTACGATAATTTTAGAAATTTCAACTAAAAAATTATAGTAATTCTACTTATAAACCTTATGATCCTAATCTATACACTCCAATTTTTTACACTCATGTCAGGAAGGATATAGAAGACTTAGAAAATCGGCATATAATTATTGGAGGTGACTTTAATTTAGTCATGGATCAAGAACTTGATATACAATTATAACTCTGTAAATAACCCAAAGGCAAGAGACGAAGTAATTGATATTTGTGCTGATTGATATCTGGCGAGAGAAAAAAATATGAATACAAATATAAATATTTGAAGAAATAACAGCCCCATCACGCTGGAAGGTTATATTTCTTCCTAATTTCAGGAACTCATTTTACAACGGTGGACGATGCCTGTATATAACCAGGTTATAGAACTGACCATTCTCTAGTCCAATTAACTCTTATTTTTCTAAAAGCATAAAAACACAGAACAATCTGTAAATTTAACACGTATCTATTGAAAGAGAATACATAACACTTGTTAAGGATGCAATTCAAGTCTGCAAAAACAGTCTCCCACATCGAATTCTAATTCAAAACAAACTCCAGCTTCTGAGATGAGATTTTCTATTAATTATCAATTATTTTTAAAAATTCTTTTATTAGAAATAAGAGTTAAACCTATTTCCTATGTTTCACATGAAAAAGACAACAAACTTAATTGGAAGATCAAATTACAAATGAGATTACTTTTTTAGAAGAGACAAAAGATACCAATAAAGTACATGTATTAGAAATGAACAGAGCCAGTTAGTTGAAATTCGTGCAACAAAAATGGAAGGGGTGCGAGTGTGATCTAGGGCATAATGGATTGAAGATGGGGAAAGGATTTCAAAATATTTCTGTAATTTACAAAATAGAGACTATACAAGTAAGATGATGACAATTTTAGCTAAACACGGTGGAACATTTACAAATAATGAGCCAGAAAGTTTAGCAGAAACGAAATTATACTATGAAAAATTATATTCTTATCACCATGTAGACTCCGTTGATCTTGAGGCGTTGGTGAATGTTAGAGACATCCCTAAATTAGATCACATACAAAGTAAATCAATTAATGGCCTAATTACACTAATAGAAGCATCAACAACGTCTCACAAATATGTCGTATAACAACAAAATCTAGGATCAGATGGATTTGCATTTGAGCTCTTTAAAGTCTTTTGGGGAGATATTGCTCAGTATTTTGTAAGAGCAACCAATTGTGCTTGTAATAATGGTGAGCTATCAGCAACTCAGAATGAGGTGTTATAATATGTCTCCCTAAAGGGACTAAACGAAAACAATTTCTAAAAAAACTGGAGACCGATTTCTTTACTTAACGTTTCATACAAACGTGTATCAGCATATATTGCAAAGAGACTAAAGAAAATATGCGTACTCTTTACTACCTTATGTTTCACTAGAAAAATAATGCAATTTAATTTGACTTCTTCTTTGAATCGATATTGAGAAAGCATTTGATTGTGTTGCATGGTCTTTTATTGATAAAGTTTTAATTTTCTCAATTTTAGCAAAGACTTTCAAGGTTTGATCCAGCTCTTTTATGAAATATTAAATCTTCTCTCATTGTAAATGGACAATATTCATCAGGGTTTGAAATCAAGAGAGGATTGAAACGAGGTGATCCCCTATCCCCATACATTTTTTTTTCTTGTATGTGCAGAGATATTAGCCCATTTGATTCGAAAAATCCAAATATTAAAGGAATTAAAATTAACGACACAGAATATCTTATTTGAGAGTATGCAGATGACACCGTTCTCATCCTTGATGACTCTGAAATATCCCCTTAAGTCTGTTCTAGATCTTATCTACCAATATTCTACATTTCCAGGTCTCAGTATTAATATTGAAAAATTAAATGTGTATGGATAGAAAGTATAACTGGAAGTAGTATAAAGTACTGTCAAGAATACCATTTAAATTGAAATGCATCTTATTTTACATATTTATGTATTACATTTTCCATAGAGTTAGATGGTATAGTCAAGCTAAATTATAAAGAAAACCTAGGGAAGTTAAATATTTACTTTTACATTGGTCAAAGAGATCCCTTACCCCACTAGGCAAATTGTAACTTAAAAGTTTGGCCCTAGCTAAGATTACTTATCTATTTCTAAGTTTACCAAACCAACCAAAAGCTAAGCTTGAAGAGTTAGACGCACTTTTATATAAGTTTGTATGGGGTGGTGGAAAAGATAAAATCAAAAGATAGCTTCTGCGTAAGAGTATTTGCAAGGTGTTTTGAAAATGATAGACATAAACATGTTTGTGCATTCTTTGAATATAAACATGTTTGTGCATTTTTTAAAACCAACTTGGGTGAGAAGACTTGTTACCTCTGAAAATATATGGAATGAAAGTTTAACAACTTCCAGGCCAAATATAGAAATGTTTTTCATTTTTAGCATAGATTTTATGACAAAAGTGAAAAATACTTTGAATGCATTTTGGACAGATGCATTTGCAGCATATATTGAATTACATGATAACTTTACTATTGAGGGTTCAGAAGATTTTCTTAAAGCACCAATATATTAAAGTTGGAGCTTTTAGTGTTATGTACATGCACTGGGTGAAAAAGGGATTTTGTATGTAAACGACCTTGTCAATGAAGACGGTTCATGGATTAATATAGATACTTTCCGTAATAAGTTTGGCATACGTGTAAACTTTTTAGATTTTCAAGGCATGTTCAGAGCCATCAAATGTTTGTTTTAAAAACTTGATATATAAACATCAATTCTAATACATATAGTACTTTTTACTTTAGGCTATAATGTTGCTCATTAAGGGAAAAAAGAACTGTAAAAGCATACATCATGCAATTAAATGTTAATACCTCTGGGCCAATATCAGTATTGAAATGGAATCAAGAATATGAGTTTAGAGATTAGAGTGACTGGAATGAATACTTTTTCTTGCCTTTTAAATTAAATAAGTGTCCTGCACTTAAATGGTTTCAAACTAAAATATACATATAATTTTACCAACAAATACATTTCTGAACACAACTGGAAAAGTCCCTACAAGCATGCGTCCTCATATATAACTAGTCCTAAAAGACTTTACCTCATCTTTTTGGAACTGTCCCAGAAGTGAGTCAATACTTACTAGTTTTATCGGGTAGATAATGAGCAAGTGTAACCATCTGCATAATTGTCAAGTTTCCAAAAGAGAATTGATTTCTTTTTTTCTTTGTTGACAAAAACAAAAGAGATACAGTGACCACTCTCCTTTTGTTGCAACTGAAATCATATAGTTATAAATGTAGATGTAACAATGAAACACCTAAATTGAGTCATTTAAAAAGAAATTAAGTTTTACTATATGTCAGAAAAATATTCCGCATATATCAATTGTACATGGGTAAAGTTTGATGACAAATGGCAGCTATATAAACATCTTTTCGAATGATTTGTACTATATTTGCACATCCGCACATGTACATAAATTTAAGCATGTGGGCATTGAAGTATGTCTGGCCTCAATATTTTACAAGATTTGTTGCGCATATTTGAAATGACAAAAATCATGTTCACTATATAATAGTTGTGTAGAGCAATTTCAAAGACTTTAGTACTTTACATTTTGAAACCATTATTTGTTTCCTATTTTTTTTTAGGGATTGGTAGTATAATAAATAATCATTTAAAATGATAACAGAATGCAAATATTATCAAATGAGTGAAGAAAATATTTATTGTGCATAACTGTTTTGTAATAACAAGTAACTGTTAAATCTAATGGTGACATTGCATATATGTGCACTTACATATGTATGTGTGCACGCATATATATATATATATATATATATATATATATATATATATATATATATATATATATATATATATACACATATATATATATATATATATATATATATATATATATATATATATCCGTGTGTGTGTCTATCAGTGTGTATGTGTATATGTGTGTAATGTCTAAAATGTGTTTTAAAAAATTTGTACCACTAAATATATGTATTTTCCTCTCAATCTCTCCCTCCTTAAGTGACTTCAGACACTTTTCAAATGTCAACATTTGACATTTGTCTTCATTCTTTTTTCCTGCCCTATTAAGTGTCCAATAAGACTATGATTTTAAGACTATGATTTAACTATTTTTCCCTGCAAAATAATTCACACTTATGATGAATTGTAAAGGTAGTCATTGGAATGGTTCCTCGACCCACTGATATCAATGTACGGAGAATCTAAAAATCAAATGGTATTTTTAACAAAATTAAATGAAAAAAAAAATATATTATTCACTTTTTTAATTCAATTAAACACTATGTCTCTAAATGGGTGGAGAAATATTAAAAAGCTGATTATTGACTCGAAATTAATTTATGCCGCCAACTTTAGAACGTATTCTTGAATCAGAAAATTTATTTGGAGGCCAAAAAATCATCTTATATATTTGCAGCTTTAGCAATCGATCAGTAACAAAGAAATCAAGAGAATTTAGCAAGCGAAAGTTGTTGTTGTTGTTGTGGGTTTAACGCCATCTTTCAGCACATGACAGGCTATACATGGCGGCTAGTTTTATCTGGTGGAGGTAGAACTCCGGCAAACCCCGGGAAGAACCACCGACCCACGATAAGCTACTGGCAAGCTTTCTCACATATCCACATTGGCCGAGCCCGAGACTCGAACCCACGCAGACAGAGGTGAGATGGCATTGATTGGTAAATGCGAGCGCCTTAGACCACTCGGCCACCAGGGGCCCCGCAAGCGAAAGTAAAAGAGATGGGGTTTTTTGGTCGTGACAATGTTTTTTCACTCACAATCTTTCACAACGTTGAAGCATCTCTTCCAAATATTGGAATACCGACAGCACATAACTTCTAAAAATAGCGGGCATTATAACGGCTGATGCTGCTCCCAATCTATTAATGGACGGGACGGAAATCCGTTTTTTTTTTTTTTTTAATCAAGGAAAATTCTTTAAATCAAATGTCGTGACAAAGAAATGCATGCGAGGCAACAAATAGCGACCTGCTGGTATGTGAATCATGTGTACCGTTTATACTCGCTTATAAGACGAGCCCAACTGCAAACAAAATAGACCCTGATCTGCCGTCGCATAAATGCGTCGGGAAATTAGGGTATATGTTACTTGTTCTACTGATTCCTCCTAACAAACTGCATAGATCCAGATCTGCCGGTGCATTATGTGCAGTTTGTATTTGGACTGAACCTATAAGTGAGTAATACTTCGAATTTTAATGACGGGTCAAAGGGATACTGTGAATTTTAAAGACACTAATACTGCAGATCGCGTGACCCTAATTACAGGGTGCTTTCGAATATCAAAATGTTTGATATCTTAAAGTGTATTGTACTGGTGTTCAAAAAATATCCTCCTCCAGCTTTCACTCAAAATATGTATCACCCATTATATCAGCAAGTCTATGTGCATTTATGTTTACCTATATTTGTACGAGTGCAATGTCTACCGATTTATTGATATTTTTGATCCGTCTTTCTATCCAGGGTTTGTCCTGATTTTCTCTTCTTTGTCGCGCGATCTATAGTTTGGCATTATCCTGTTGTACACATAGGCTTTAATTAAAGCCATCTAGGTTTGGCGGATTTCACTTGCAACACAGACATACTCTTTGTAAAATATCTTTCTCTACGCTTTGTGAGTGCATGTTATTCACGAAACCCATATTGCAGACGATCTATGTACAGATCTGCCTTCTATTAATTCTCTAGGTTAAAGATAGTGACAATTGTTCATTTCCTCCCAGCAGATTTGCCTTGAATATCAATATAAACTTTTATCGAACATGTTGGTTATGTTACTCGGGCAACAACTTAACAGCCGTAAGATATTTTAACAACCGATATCTTACTATATATATGAAAATAGGGAGAAAGCTTCTGAACGGATGCCAAGAAGTTTTTCAAGGAGAGAAGAGAACTTAGTCATATTATAATATGAAAAATGTTGTGTAAATTAGATTATGTCCCAGAGCATAAACTAGGGCCAGTTTCTAAATTATTTTCGTTCCTCAAGATTACCTAAAAATTACATATGGACATACCAATTCAAATTTCAATATTTTTTTATATAACTAAATGTCGAGTTTCTAAATTTATACAAATTTGGTGCATGTATGAAAAGATACGCATTGAGGAAAACAGTATACATAGAAGCGATACTTGCCACATAGTTCGAGGTCAAATCATATATAGGATAAAATACTTGCTACCACCAGCCACCCACCCCTAGCTATAGTGTTTGACTACTCACTTACTCTTTTCATCTTAAAAAGTCACATTTATTGCATTAACAATTTTCGCAGTCAGGAGAGAGAGAGAGAGAGAGAGAGAGAGAGAAAGAAAGAAGAGAGAGAGAGAATGACATCGACATTATCAAACCGTAACAGAATTATAATTCGATCCAAGAAGAAATTGAACCGTGCCTCGAGATTCAGCGACTATTTTCCAGCTGGCATACACCAGTATCCTAATCCCAGTAAGTTCATCCCCAAAAAACGGATGGCACAAGGTCGAAGACAAAGGTTAGAAGTTTACAGGTACCGCTAGTTATGTAAGCGGATATGAATAGTCCAGGTTTACGGACGAACATCCCAAAGTCCATCAACTTTATTTGGACGACCCCTTAATTTACTAAGTCTTAGGTTCTCTCCTTTCTTTATGGTTTACTTAACTTTTCACTCTGTTTTCAATATATATGCATGCAATGCTTGTGTACACAAAAAACACCAAGCTGCGCTGAAAGAACTCGCAAAAAGGGTATATTTTATGCGAAAAGAGTATGAAATTTTAATCCTCAAAAATTATTCGTTCATCAAAAGAGAAGCTTAGAATTTCTCATAGTTGCTTTGTCGTTTCTTCATATGATAAAAAAGTATGCCTTATAATTTGTATTAACATTACATTGAGATAATTGGGAACAGTGAAATAAACTACCAAATAAATTGGTCATTGGTCGTGTAGTTGGAAGGACCCTGAAAGAGTGAAGAAAGAACAGAAAAGGAAGAGCAGGAGAAAAGACAAAGAATGTACTAACCGTTCATAAATAGTCATATTAAGGGCACCTTTAAGGGCCAATGTACTTTTTCACACAATATCACCACCTAAGAGGTTCTCAAAATTAAAGAGAATGAGTTGACAATATTAACTTGCCGATCTGAAACACCTTATCTGTTCATCATGTCTAACAAATTTAGCGGAACAAAAATTTACAGTTTTAGGATATGTTAAAAACAACTATTAAATTGTTTTGTTTTTTAAATGCATAATTTAAATTGAATTCTAAGAGAATTTCTACAGGTCTTTCCCTTTGTGTACAAATCTGAGTCAAATATCTGTATTGAGTTTAAGTTACGAGATGATTCCTAGTAGGATTTTTTTCTCTCCCTAATTTGAGTTAAATATCTGTATTTCAACCAAAATGGAGAGACCAGATATTAACATCTTTTTGGCAATTATCATATGCCAACAATATCCAGCTTACGTTAATGAAAATTAAATAGGTAGTTAATGTTAATAAATCAACAACAAAAAATATGTTTGTTACGTGATAATCATTTTACCACTAAGTGCCTTAAAATACCTGATCGCCTAAATCTCCAAAGGCGATTACAATCCTCTGATAGGGATTCAGTTATATTAAACAACATATTTGGCGATTGAAACCATAGGGGCTTGTACTGTTGTCTGCAGATTTCAGCCTTGAATGTGCTGGTGTCCGTTAATGTAACGTATTTTCGAAGTTTTATTTTAAATTTGTTAACATAGTAATATGCAGAAAAGCAAAATTCATGGATAAATGAAACTTTTATTAGTGTAAAAATAAAAATTCCGGGGAGGGAGGGCAAATATTAAAGAATGCATTAGCTAACAATGTGTGATGACTAAAGTTGAATAGGAACCAGATCCAGGTCGGAAAACTCCATTGAGCATAATTGTACATGTCAGTATATTTCAGGAAAAAATTGGCGATTACTTGGAAAATTCTAACGCCAACCTATAGTGAAACCCGAGATTTAAGGACACCCACTGGACTTGGCCAGTGTTCTAAATTCTGCGGACTCCTTGCAGATTAGCGACCTACTTTTATATAGCTGGCCCATGTGTTTGTCCATACAGGTAATGAATTTGCCATCGTGTACTAAAACCAATGCCAATGTGATTTATTTATACCCTCGTATTAACTGATATACAGATACCGCCATTTATTATCTCCGGCACTAATGTCACAGCAATGCAACTCCTCCGCTTTTCTCTTCAGGGTTTTACCAATTTCAAATTGTTCTGCTAGGGATCTTGAATTTTTCCACGGATAAGCTTTAATGAACTCAACTTTTGGCTTTATGCCTAGGTTCCTCTTTCATGAAACTTCTCAAAAACGGGTCCCTCTGTAAAAAATGTATAAATCCTCTTTGATCTCGATGCAGATCCCAAATATAACCAATATATTTTGACACGGTCTAGAATTGAATCCAACTCGCTCTATTTTTCTGATCCCATAATAGGTCAATCTCATTTCTTCTGGCACTCACATGATGCCCCTATGCTCAATATGATATCGTTATCTCGAAGTATCATCTGCTTCATTTACTATCACTGTATTTAATGGCCTCTACGACTGATTCTGAAACAAACTTTGTAGCAAGAGCTAGCTTTGTTTGTTTGTTTTTGTTTGGGGTTTTTTTGTTTTTTTTTTTGCTTTTTGTTTTTAATTCTTATTTACTTAAAAATAATAAGAGAACCTGTTTGAAGTTTACCCCTGGGGATGTATCTAAGTACTAAGTGAAATGTTTTATTGAAAATTCAAAGCAAATAAATTTTATCAATCCCTAGAACATCATTACAAAACATGCCGTAAAGCGTTCTTCTCACAGCTGGAGCTGTCTGGCTCCATTTTCTCTACGAAAGATGCAAAGATATGGAGACTTACGTTAAAAATGAAATACTAATATTAATATACAATCATGCATTACCGGGAATTTTATTACGAATTCGGTATCTTACCTATCTGTGGATGCTTTTGGTGAAATGGGCATCATCAAACTCACAGCAATTGCTAAGTGGAGATTACATAGATATAAGTATCCTGAGTAGACTTCATCGTTATCCCATTGATTTTACTCTGCCTCAGAAAACCTCTTAATTGGCAGAGATTAATATGTCACAAACCACTTTTTATGTGTGATATTTTCAAAAATAGATACTCATACTGAAAATGAATTCTCAACAAGTATCGTTGTGCACTATAACACTCTTTATCAAATAATTTGAAGAGTTCAGCATGAAGAACTACGTAGCGTCTTACAGAAATAATATACCAACGTGTGCATTAATCAAAAGTGGAAATTCCATGGCGTTTCCAAACTAGTGAAAGAAACAATGTTCTCTTGTTCCTGTGTGTATGTGACACAGCTGCTCATGTGAGAAAACCATGAGGGATACGTCTATTGAGTGGACTCAACAACAAAGTGTTGTCATTGTGTTTATGACATCATGAACGTCTGCAAGGGATATAGCAATTTTCATATTAAAAGGAGAACGGTTGCCGGCTGATAAACAGTAATCCTTTTTTAAAACAAATACTTTGTTTGTAAATAATTTTCTCATGTCGTTTCCAATGACGTACAATCTTTTCTTTTTTTTAAAAAAATTCTTTGTTTCTATTGCTTGATCCATACTTATGATCCATCATAATCTCTCTCTCTCTCTCTCTGATTAAAATGAGAGGAAAATAAAAGATCATATGAGTTAGTGAAGGTTAGGGAAAATCCTCCCTCGGGACCAGAATTTGTGGGCAGGCACTGAGCAAAGCCTCATTTCTGCCTGCAAATTATGCTCCTCAGGTGGGATTTCCCTCTCCCACACCACTGCATATAATGGTTTCTATTATAATTTTTAGGCATGATAGAAAAAAATAATAAAGACATCAAACAAGAAACATAAACATTAGAATTTCTAAGCATCAATTGATGTTGGAAGGTAAAAAATGGGCAATAAAGCAGAAAAATATAATAGTTATGACAAGATTTTGTAAACTATTGAAAACCATTATTTTCAGGCTGTCGTTGATATTGAAAACTGAACAAAAAGTTGCAACACTTAGAATGTAGCATTATGGATTTATTGGCCTAAATGAGAAAGAAACAATCGAGTTATCCGTTCACGGGTCAAATTATTGCTTCTTTCCACAATGGAATCTTTAGATTTAAACATCGTTCGTTTTAAACATTATGAATATTTTGGGAATACATGAGGAAACTTTATGTAAATATAGAATGGTATGACCTTAGAGTATAATTCAGAACTAACTCCGTTAGTGTATATAATCTGTACGGCGAATACTGGGCCGTGAAAGAGGAAACGGAAATAACTGGGATACCCTGTAACATACAGAAAACATTGGATGTACTGACTGAAATGTAGTAGAAACGTCTAAGTAAGTACAAAAGGACAACCTAAAGTTGATACCATCACAAATCGATTATTTATTTCTATATGTTAAAATAAACTAGTAAGCCAAAACTTCCTCCAAAAGTAATCACTATATGGTTATAAGGTACCAGTGTACTCTAAAACATAAATGGATGCTTTAACGTCTAATTTGACGGTATACACAAACAAATATTTAAATCAAAAATGAAAGTACTGATGCATTATTTTTGTCGTTCCCATCAGCAAAACCCTAATGTGATTGATTTCATCGGATATGAGCAGTAAAAGCATTATTCTAATAGTAAACCTCTCTCGATTATCTGTCACTTACACAGAAATAGATAGATAACCTACACCGATTTTCGCATGATTGCCTGGATGCATCGCATTAATATAAAAACGATGGTATTTGAAGATTTCCTTACTTGAGAGTAGTAGGGGCGGCACTTGAAGGTCAAGATGGGAAATCCTCCATGTTAAATCATGTTTTTTTGCCACCATCTTGCGGCACTCTAGCGTCAAGATGGGAAATCCTACGCTAAAAATGGGATTTAACATGGTAGGAGTTCTTTGGACTCTAACAGGAATTTAACCTAGAGAGGGTCATCTAGCCTTTAACGGGAATTAACATTACGTCGTAGGTTTAACAATTACTTTGACTGACCAATACACTGTGATTTACTATCTATTACCCCCACCCATACTATCCGCTACCCCTACACCTACTATTCCACACCCCTTTTTGACTGACCAGCATTTCATAGTTAGATATCAACACAGGGCATTGGTACCCTAACCATTCTCATAATCCCTATAATTGTGATGAGTGCAGTGAAAGAAAAGGGGAGACAGGATATAAAGACGAATAAATGGAGACATTTAAGGACAGGCATTGTCTTACTGTTTATAAACATAACAATATCCTTCATAAGTCCTGTGGGAGTTGGGGGTTAGAATTTTGATTATTCTAAATTTAAGATTCTCATTTAAAAATGCGACCTTCAGTGGTAGCAACTTCTATTTCAAACATATTCAGTGTTAAGTTAGGCACATTTTCATTCAACATTTGGTGAAAAATGTTAAAAATTTGCCAACCCTACACTGACCGACCTTTTCTTTTATCCAATGTCTGTTCACTTGTTACAAAAATTTTGTCATTGTACTCTGAGTGAAAATTTCACGTAAGAGTAGAGTTGAGTTGTTTCTACAATGTCAGGCAGAAAATGGCGTGTGCCAGATTTGGTTCTTATTTCTTTTTTTTAAAAAATTATTTATTTCTTGTACAATATTGTAACACCCCAAGGGTTATATCGCAAAAGACCAAAATTCACGATCTAATTACATTTAATAAAATAATAAAGATGAGATAGAACATGCCTTTCAATATAGCATTGTAAGTTACATCAGTACAGTGTTTGTCACAACACTGTCAACTTCTGATATTATGGAGCTCACAATTGTTTATCTAGAAGCCAAAAGTCAGCGTTATAATACGAAATTTTATATTGAAATTAATTGTTATTCCTATGCACAATACCAGCTTAATTTATTGGATTGACTATAACACATTATTACATAGTAGCGTGATCTCTCAATGTGAAATATATTTTAGTGCTTAGTGTACTTGAGCAGTGTGGTGGGAGATAGCAGAGGCATTATACAGAATTTTGAAATAATAATTATAAGAGAGTCAAATTCAATGGCAATCATATAATAAATCTACTTCAAATTACTTGAGAATAATACTTTGATTTACTTTTGGAATTTTCTAGCATTAAACAAAATTGAATATTAGTTATGTAATGATAATGTATGGTTTCTGATTGGATTTTGTAATACAAAGCCGAAATTCTTTTCTATTTTGATGTTCATACTTTACCGCTCTGACCAGCTATCTGCCACTGTACTGTCTGCACCCTTATTTATATACTCCTGTTCACATCACATGACCTCTGCTAGCCAATCGACGCTTGTCCGTCTCAGGGCTAGCTATGGTGGTAACCAAGTCGACTGTTTGAACTGCACAGAAAAATGCCTTTGAACACAAAAATTAAGGCAGAATTAAGTTGTCCTCTCAATGTTCGTGGTGTGCGTATTTACTCTTAATCTACTTTATACATTCATACGAGTGATTCTGTAAATATTAACAAAACGGACAAGTTAATTTCGATGTGAACCGAGCGAGAATACAACCTACTGAAGATGCAATGAGTCGTAATGCGGTTCAAAATAGTCCCTATCAATCGTTTATCATTTTGAACCTTAAAAATAACTAACAAGTTCTGCATAGTAAAGAACCTACAACAGAGAACAGTAACATCAGTTCTAACTTGTTGTTGAAACAAAAGTCAGACAAAAATGTGATTCTTCGGCAGGGTACATTGATTCCATCACAATCCTGTATCACACTGCGTCTGTAACACCACTCCACCGGAGGGTTGAATTCACTAATTTATGGACATATTCCTGGCTTTGGTATACCATATTTCAAGTAGGTACGATACTCAATTTCTTAAACTCTTCATGAGAAATTCCTGCATGATGCACACGTGGTCCAACTTGGAAACGAATAGGGTAAGTAACGTTCAACATGCGAACTTCTTTCTACTTGTTGTTGACCTGCTTGGCCTTCTAGTATTGATGCCATCGAATGAATTACTCGATACTCATCACAACAGTATGGAAATATAATGACTGGAACAAGTTTTCATACTGATACTAAGTATAAAACACGGAATACAGATCCATAGAAAATATAAATGGCGATTTAAGCGATAAGGGGGGTGGGTGGGTGGCATACGTTCAGGAGGAATAGAGAAAAGCAATTCACAAATGGTAGGCATTATCAGTGATGAATAAAAGTGAGTAATCAATGCTACAGTTTCGTTGATGAAGCATTATTTCACACTCCAACATTTAACATGAAATAATCTTGACACACTGAATGAATAATTGATTATTTGTGGAAAACTCCACTTGTAATACCATAAAGGTATTACAATATTTATAATTGTGCCTATTTATAAATGAAGAGATAGGATTAGGGAACCCTATGACTTTTAACTGGAATTTACAATACGCCGTGGGTTTAACATGTGTGTGTGTCTCTATGGTTTCTAACAGGAAATGTAATGTTAAAACTACACTTGCTATTCAACGCGTTATTAGGAGTGACCGTCACCAACTCATCTACTGACCACACAGGGTAGAATGTAAAAGAAGAGGTATATAAAATAGAATTTAATTCCCTTATAAATAAAAATTCCCTATACCCCTATCATCCTATGATTCCCAAGATCCTTTCTCTTTACAGATATAACAAGTATCCAATTATCTAGACTTTTATCTTGCGAGGAGTACCTCTACCTAAGTGAATACACTCATGCAGTGTCAATCTATGAAGATGGAAGAGCCGCAACAGATGACACTTCTGGTTAGGCATTTACAAAGAGCCATTCGATAATACACTTTTAACAAGACTTCTAGAGAAACTCCAGACTACTCCTCTCGAGATCAAAGTCAAGATACTTGTTATGTCTGTCAAGAGAAAGGACCTTGGTCTCCAGAATGTCCACAACGTTAAAGAAAAAAACCTCTAAGACAGAAGAAAAATGAGACAAACATAAAGATACCTGTTAACATTGTCATGAAAAAGGACATTGGTCTACAAAGTGTTCCAAAAAAGTAAACAAAGAAGACAAAAAAAGAAGGAAATTTCAAAAACAGAAGAAGAACCCATTCGAGAGAAGACATTTAAAGGAAGACAAGCAGAAGAAACGGCACAAGAACCCATGCCAGTGAAGAAATGCAAAAAAGGAAAGACATTAATTTAATAAGAATTTTTTTTTTTTTTTTTGCGATGTGTTTTGAAATTTCATTGTGATTCTTAATCAAGAGAATATGTAAGAAAAAGTAAGTGTCTCTATGTCTTGATTTGCTTTCTTCAAGTTTTGTTTATAAGGGATTTAAATTCAATTGTATACTCCTTTCTTTTTACATCCTACCCTTTTTGGTCAGTAGAAGAGTGGGTGTTGGTCACTCCAAACGGCATGTTGAATAGAAAATGTGGAATATTGGATAATATATAACTGGGTGATGTGGAATATTGGATAATATATAACTGGGTGATGGTCACTCCAAGAGGCGTTTGGATAGTACATAACTAGGGCGTTGGATAGTATATAACTGGGTGCTGGTAACTACAAAATTGTGTTGACGGTATAGTGTGGGTGCTGAATAGTATATAGCTGGGTGCTGGTTGCTAGGCGTTGGTCACTCCAAACGGCGTGTTGGATAGTAAATCACTGGGTGTTGGATAGCAGATAACTGGTTGCTGTCATTGAGTGATGGTCACTCCAAACGGTGTGTTTGATAGTAGAGAAATGGGTGTTGGATAGTAGACAACTTAGTATTGGACAGCAGATGTATTTTTGACATTACATTCCCTGTTTGACCCTCTACAAGCCCACACATGTTAAATCTATGGATATTTTTGACATTACATTGGTCTAGTAGTTTTTAATTTGTGCAACAATACCTTGAATCTGGCATTTTTAGAGTATTGGATATAATGACGGATTTGGAATTTGAATTTCTCGAAATTTCTCCATGTGTTTATTTAATTACGCGCGGTCGAGCCCCAGTTGAACAAAAATATAGCATTATATTTAAATTTCTGTATGGCTCATTACTCACAGAACATCCACTACTGGCGACGCATGCCGCAGCACAGAGACTTTGTACAGATTCAAGTGAAACGCAAAGTACTATTTCACTATTTACTCTGGGACATAATTACGAACGAAAGGTATCTAAATGCTCTAAAAATATAGACTAAACAAGCATGAATACAGAAAGTATTTCTTTGATGTTTTGTGATAAGGCTCTTCTGCCAATACGTTTTAAGACTTGCCATGCCACGACTTCTGTCATCACAGGGACCCCTTCTACCAAAGAGAATACATATGTGCAGTTTAAGTCTGTGAAGATGGAAGAGCCATAACAGACAGCACTTCTGCTCAGAAATTTACAAAGAGCCATTCGAAATTACACTTCCAGCAAGACTTCTGGAGAAACTCCAAACTACTGCTCTCAAGATAAAAGTCACAATACTTATGTCTGCCAAGAGAAAAGACCTTGAACTCCAGAATGTCCGCAACGTCAAAGAAAGAAAACTTCTAAGACAGGAGAAAAGAGAAAAAAAACATCAAGATACATGTTACACTGGTCTGCAATGTTTTAGACGTCGTCTGCTTCAGAGATAAAATGTGCTATTTATTAGGGAATTTGATGTGCTGAATTCAAATATGATAATTAATCAACTGATTGGATACTGTTTCCAAGATATTTAAGTTTTTACATTTTATGTCTATGTATATTGTATATATAGTAGACTTTTAATCATAAATTGTAAACCTAGGTCTTTTCATGTGTTTATGGATGTTTTACATGATAATACTTCACCTGTCCTGTTTATGTAACAGTTTTAAAAAAACAGCAAAATTGTTATATAAATAAAAAATATATTGAAACAAAAGTCAAAAAACTATTATGTATATATAAGTACATAGTTAAGTCCTTATTCAGTGTCTACTCGGCGCTTCTTGGCTTGTCTCTTGTATTCATTAAATGGAGGATCTCTTGTCACTGTCCAGCAATAGTCTGCAAGCATTGATGGGCTCCATTTGCACTGATAGCGTTACTCCATTATTGCAATGTCCTGGTGAAATCGCTCGCCATGCTCGTCGTTCACTGCTCCGCAGTTCGGTGGAAACAAATCTAGACGAGAGTGCAAAAAATGTATCTTTAGTAACATGTTGCAACCAAGGCTTTTGTATGCCTTGAGGAGGTTTTCCACCAACTCCCTGTAGTTGTCTGCCTTGTTGTTTCCGAGAAAATTTGTTGCCACTAACTGGATGGTTTTTCATGCCGTCTTTTCCTTGCCACGCAGTGCACGGTGAAATGCATCATCTCGAAGAAGTTCACGAATCTGAGGACCAACAAAGACACCTTCCTTTATCTTAGCTTCACTTAACCTTGGAAATTTTCCACGGAGGTACTTGAAAGCTGCTTGTGTTTTGTCCTTGGCCTTGACAAAGTTCTTCATCTGACCCAGCTTGATGTGCAAGGGTGGTAACAAAATCTTCCTTGATTCAACAAGTGGTGGATGCTGAACACTTTTCATCCCAGGCTCCAATGACTGTCGGAGTGGCCAATCTCTCTTGATGTAGTGGGAATCTCTCACACGACTATCCCATTCGCAGAGAAAACAGCAGTACTTTGTGTATCCAGTCTGCAGACCAAGCAAGAGAGCAAGAACCTTGAAATCGTCACAAAGCTGCCACTGATGTTGGTCATAGTTTATGCACATCAAAAGTTGTTTCATGTTTTCATAGGTTTCCTTCATATGGACTGCATGACCAACTGGAATTGATGGCAAAACACTGCCATTATGCAGCAAAACAGCTTTAAGACTCGTCTTCGATGAATCAATGAACAGTCTCCACTCATCTGGATCATGAACGATGTTGAGGGCTGCCATCACACCATCGATGTTGTTGAAGGCTACAAGATCACCTTCCATGAAGAAGAATGGGACAAGATGCTTTTGACGGTCACGAAACATGGAAACCCTAACATCACCTGCCATGAGATTCAACTGCTGTAGTTTGGAGCCCAACAGCTCTGCCTTACTCTTGGGTAGTTCCAAATCCCTGACAAGGTCATTCAGTTCACCTTGTGTTATGAGGTGTGGTTCAGAGGAGGAGGATGGGATGAAATATGGGACATGTGACATTGATGGTTCAGGAGTAGAAGTTTCATCCTCTTCCTCTTCCTCGTCTGACTCAAGTGAGAATGATTCTGGTGCATCAGGAACCGCAGTCCTTCTCCGTGGGGTACTGGGCGTATAGCTGATATAATGTTTGGATAATGTACAGTCCACTTTTTCTTCAGGGACACACCTTTCCCAACTGGAGGCACCATGCAGAAGTAACAATTGCTGATATGATCTGTTGGCTCTCTCCAAATCATTGGCACTGCAAAAAGAATCGATTTCCCTTTCCTGTTCAACCACTGGCGAAGATTTGTTGCACAAGTGTTGCAGCATGTGTGGGGCCCACCTCTTGTCCTGATCTCCAATTTTGCATCCAAAATAAAGGTGATAGGCTTTCTTAACCATAGTGGTTATACTGCGCTTTTGTGATGCAAAAGTCACTTCACCACAAACATAGCAGAAGTTATCTGAATTGTTTACACAAGTACGAGGCATCTCTGCTCACTTTGGCTAAACAGAAATGTGTCCCTTTGCAAAATCAAACACTGACAAATAAAAGAGCACGACACTGTATTATTTGTAGAGCTTATATAGGGCAATTTCTTCAGCAGAGTGACGTAAGCTTAGTTATGATTGCATCATCCATGACTTCTAGGAATAACATGATGCAATTCATATCATGTATGATGCAATACCAGCTTCAGATTGCATCATTCATTGTTTTGCCTAAAAAGCAAGTACTGTCCAAACCCAGTCATAGATTTATTCATAGATCCAGTCAAAGATGTATGTTAGTCATTTCTGGTTTAAATTGAGATCCCAACCCTTTATAACTCACTTATCGTCCGCCATTCCTAAGTCAAGGGTCGTATATACTGACTCAGTATCATATCTTTAAAACTAGAGCCAATCAACAATTTTAAGTATCATTTTCGTTCTCACTGACCCAGAATTAGTAAAGTTTGACTACATTTATTGCGGAAGCATTTTGGCTGTAGACCAGTGTTATCATTGTCATGAAAAGGGACATTGGTCTACAGAGTGTCGAAAGAATGTGAAAACTGAGAAAAAGGAGGAAATTTCAGAAGTAGAAGAAGACCCCATTCCAGCGAAGAAATGTAAAGCAAGATAAAGCAGAAGAAACGGCAGAATAACCCACGCTAGTAAAGATATTAAAACGAAAGACAATAAAAGAAGAAAAATGGACTTTTTAAATTTCATTGTGAATCTTGTTCACGAGAATATACCAAAAGCACCATAAGTGTCTCTATGTCTTGAATTGTGGTTTTTTTGTTTTTTTTTTAAACTCTGGCTAAGATATTCACATACAATTTTATAATGGCGTACGTTATAATGACTTACCGTCGTCAAAAATTGCCGTAGTCAAAATGTCTACTTGAAAACAAATGTAGAGCCGTATACAAATATTACAATTAAAAATAGCATTTGAATATTTCTACATCATGAAAAATGTAATTTTATAATAATTGTAGTCAAACATCAATATATTTTTACCAGTATCAAACATTTCATCGAGAGGCCTTGTAAAGAAAATTTGCTGTAGTAAAAATCTCTCTCTCTCTCTCTCTCTCTCTCTCTCTCTCTCAATGTTTGACTCGGCGAAAACATAGTGCCATTCCGATGTTTACTTTTCCATATGAACCAGACAGATGTTAAACCTATGGTGTGATGTTAATTCCCGTTAGAGACTAGAGATCCCCATGTATGTTAAATCCACGGCGTAATGTTAATTCCCATTAAAGGCTAAGGGGCCATCTCCATGTTAAATTCCTGTTAGCGTCCAGACAGGTCCACACATGCTAAACCTATGGCTATTTGCAGCATAGGATTTCCCATCTTGACGCTATTTACCCACAAGATAGAAGCAAAAATCTGATTTAACATAGGATTTCCCATCTTGACGCTCAAGTGGCCCATGATATTAAAACTATGGCCATTTCTTGACATAGGATTTCCCATCTTGAAGCCAGAATGCCGCAAGATGGCGGCATAATCATGATTTAATACAGGATTTCCCATCTTGACGTTCGAGTGCCGTCCTATGCCGCTTTTAAGTTGATTAATTTAAGAAGTAAAAAGTACAATTATCAGTAAACTTTCTTTTGCCGGAATTTAGACCAAAATAAATTCAGGGAATGAAATCGGGCAAAAGAGAATAGTTTGATGTTTTTTTCCATAAAATTCACAAGAATAAAGTCAAATACGTAATTCGCAACCAATTAGCCCTGAGAACTGAATTCAACTTCACACTTCTTTGGTTAATACGCTGTAGCTTCTGACGTCATGCTTCAACTTATCAGTATTTAAGGAAAGTATCACTAACATGAATAGAGCAGTATAATTAACAACTCATTAAGTAGTCGTGGCAGAGAAATAGAGATCATGCAGCTCTTGAATTGAAAATATCAGTCCAAATTTCCTTTGTGATTAGTTGTCCTACAGTCTGTCCCCAGTCTGTCCCTATGTCTGTCTCTCCCTTTCATAAAAGAGAGAGACTTCTTGTGGTGGACCGAGTTAATATTTCTGCTCCAAATCGGTTATTCCTTATTTGGACACTCGTTTCATGTCATGCAGGTCACGCGGGCCTCGTTTACTTCCCATTTGACTGAAGCATGCTCATTGTTCTTAGTCGTTTGAAAATATAGTACTAGTATTTTTACTTGGATGCAAGCTAGAGTTTTCTTTCATTTTTTGAAACGGTCTCTTTCTCTAATGCTTTCGTAAATAGCCATTACAATAGCTCGGTAACTCAATGACGATTCCTAACTTTTGTTCTCGAACAGAAGCAGATATTTTTGCTGCTCAGAAAAAAACAGACATGGGCGTCCCAATGCGCGAACATGAAAGCAAATACAAATGTCAAAGCATTCATATAAATCATAAATCGTTGTGATTATTAGAACCTTAAAGTATACCTTGCATAAATGTTATATATACTTTACAAATTTAACTCTTCACAAAATGTCTTGACATAGAAGCAATAAGGTAAATTCTGATTTAATAAGCATTTTAAGGAACTTTTCAAATGCGTTCAGTGTTTTATTCTTTGGTGCAATTGTGATATCGTTAGATTGAAAATGAACATTAGCAAAGGAAATCAATAACTTTTTAATACAATTTTAAAAGATGAATCAATTATATTTAGCCAACTGTGAAATTTGCTATCCATAAACAAACAGAGCAATTGCCAACTATAGATACACTAAAGGACGCACCAGGAAATAAGAGACCGATGCTGCTTCAAGCGAAATTCAATTTTAAAAGTAATTAGCTGCAAAAATTAATTAATTTCCGTCAAGTGAAAAGGCTCCTTTCTGGTTCGTCATTGATTAAATGTATTGAATGACACATGGATAGAGAATTCTAAGTTGAAAGTGCCATAGAAAGAATGACATTTTGTTTCGAGTTCATTAATATAGAACTTGCGGCTGACAGCTACGCAATTGCTCAGCGGATGGGGGCGGGGTGGGGTACTTTGACTCCATCTGACTGATACGAATGAATCAACAAATCAGCCAAATGTAAATCAAAATAATGAAATGTTACTTGAATACTTAATATGTATGAATACATTCCAAAGTCAGAGTGTAAATAATCAAGAAGGTGCATGCAATATGATCTCATACACAGGTTATTTTCGTTTGTGATTAAGTGCCTCATTTAGTATGGATTATCTGCATCGGGATCAGGTAAAAATGGTTCCACAACAACAATGACGGATAGCTTATAAATCATGTTGAATCCTCAGTTGTAGTCTGATATAAAAAATATTTAAAAATTGTCACAAGACAAGTGCTTCATTTGATCATTTTGAGTATTATGCAATTCTTGAAGTGCTCTGATTAAGCAACAATATTTCAATGATGAATCAATAATTTCCAATGAAAATGCTTGCAGTATTGACCCTGCTGGATCACCAATGTCTCCAAATCATAACCTTTTACGGCACCTTAAATGTCTGAAGAGATTTCACTCTGCGTACAGAATAAATTACTTCCGAATCTCCTGTCCTTTCGTTTCGACCAAGAGACTCGATTTGGGCGTTAAATTCAAGTGTATAATTGAAGTCATACGGCAACATTCCGGGTGATTTCACATTAGAATCTTGTTGCAACAACCCTCCCATTCATCGTACCAAAAAAAAAACGACGAATCCCTTCCCTGGTGACGGTCAGGTGCACCTAAAAGGACGAAGATAACTGTTCCAAGGGACTGACAGGCCAGAGACAGCAGATGAACTTTTGCTGAAATTTATGATAAGATTCAAGGATTAAATCTCAAATATCTCATACATGAAGAATAATTCAATATGTATTGAAATATTTATGTTTAAATAAATCAACATCAGGACTTGGACGCTCGATGCACCAATACTAATATAGGCAAGAAAATAATTATAATCCTCTTTATAGTCAAGATATTAAGACGTAGTAAAAATCATAACCAATGACCCACAGATTCTTTTAACATAAGTGTCAGTGAGTATACATTTGCGTGTATTTTTCAATGATACTAGGCCATATTTGAAGGAGATCATCATTCAAACAATTCATTAAAAATGTTTTGTGTAAAAGTGCATCTAGACCTTATGATCAGATTTGATAAAACAACCAACCCAGGAAGAGAACAAAACAGTATACAATTTTCTACCACTGAACAAAGCCTCTAAATATATTAAATATTTACTTTCTTAGTCTAAACATATTTTGAGAAAATATATATCACTGCCAAAATGTACTTATCTTCATTGTTGTATTATTCATATGCTTGCATGTCAATAATGTCTCTTTGCCACGGATCATCCACATCACTAACATAAACTCTTCTGTATGGAAATTTGTTCTCGCTTACTTGTGTAACGTGTAAGGTAACCATGCTTTTTATTCACTGTATTTTATTTTTGTCTCGTTTAATTTGTTTTCACAATGTTTGTGTGGGCACCTGCACTTTCGGAATCGTAGTAAAACTATCTGAAACACTGCTCTTTGTCAGTCTTAAATGAACGGTATCAAACATTCAGAGAATACATTACACCTGATAAATTCTCTTCATGTGTTATCAACATTACTAACATGACGACAGTCAAAAACAGATACCGTAATTTGCAACATTTCCTTAATCCATTGAAACGTATACATGATTTCAGGTTTATGTAGAATTTTTTAATTCCTATGATTGACTCTGTATCAGCTACTTCATATACTGAATCACAGTGTGCTGTCTTAATTCGAACTTTGTTCTCCACAAATTCTGTGTCAGTGTTTTTATGAATAATTGTAGTTTGCCCTTGTAAAAATTACGATATCTTTAAATTCTATTGTAAATTTAGCCGTATATGAAGCTGTATATTTGCCGACATCAAATACGTAATAAATTCCTTCTTTGTAATGCGCTGTTTTAATCATCTTGCTATCAGAGTTGATGCGATTTATCTCGATGTCATCATCGTTGAACCAATCTGAAAAAGTCTGCATTTTTCAAAAACGTTGGAGAATATCTTTTTCATATTTGAAATACAAAAAATGGACTCATTTCATTTCTTGAACATTATTCTTCAAAACAAATAGCTTTGACCACACTTTTATCCCGCCCAAACTGATAAACAAATATACATTATCTCTAGATGCCGGCATTGGTGCTTCCATGTTAAACTCCTGAAATATTTCTGCCACCTCTCGGAAAATAACTAAAGTCAATGACAAGGCTTATCTTTTTTGGAAATTTGGTTTTCTATATATGCTTTCGCTCATAGTTCAGCAGGTGTGCCAGTAAATATATATTTTTTTGTATACTTAGTCTTACTGCGCCAGTAAATATTGATTGTTTTGGAGTTTTGTTGTTGTTGTTATTTGTTTTCGTTTTAGTGTTGTCGTATCTGTATGACTTCGTTAGTGTGATACTGTTATACTCCATTGGTGCGCTAGAAATGTTTGGTTTTTTGTTTCAGTGTTATCGGATCCATACTCGAGTAGATGAGAGTAAAAATATTATGCTCGATACAACTTCCATATATATGCTACTCTTCGTGTATAATTGGCTATGGTCTGTAGAGGTGCATAACTATTTTTAGAATTTTGATCCACCGCCTGGGGACGGAGCGTTAATGTTGTTGTTTGGGGGGAGGGATGTACGATTGCGTCTATATATTTCTATATTAAATGTTTAGTGATTTCAGGTCTTTCAATTGTCGTGCAACTCCCCTTGTGCCGTTCAAGATCGAGACTTGCAACCAATATGTATGACTGGGGATATTCTGTAAATGCGCACAACAGTTTTAAGATTTCAACTTTGATCCATCCCTGGGGTGAAACTAGGGGAGGAGGGGGCACTGTTGCATCTATATAATTATATACAAAATATATAGTAATTTAAGGTGTATCAATTGTAGCGCAATTCCTCCTACATCATTCAAGACAAGGAATTCAAGGTTTTTTTAAAATTTTATTGAACATGATCTGAATATGTGCACAACAATTTTGAAATTTTTAAATGGTCCCTGGGGGTTATGGGTGGGTGGAAGGGCTGTTACAAAAAATGTAAATAACTATGATTTTGAGACTAGCTAGTTTAATTGTTGTATGTGATTACCAATCCACGTGTCATATGTCATATGGGGGTTTGAATGGGGCCCTGGGGCACACAGTTTGGGCCTTTGGGTCAGAACTTAAAAAATATTTAGATTCCCACTATGTAACTAAACATGAACTTATTGAACACGAAAATACATATTCAAAAATGCAGCTAACTTTGGTCCGTGAGTCTATTCTTACCCCATGGTACGAAACCCCTATGTCATACCATAGAAACTATTGAGATCCCCCATCCCAGAACGATATATACATATGCTGAGCATGAATAAAAAAAGTGTGTACATGCAACTGACATTGACCCTGATTCCACCCCTACCTCCAGGGACTGAGCCTCTGGGTTATAACTTGGTATTGTTGCGATCCACACACTATAGCAATATTTACTTATACTGGCATGAAACGATGAATTCAGATGTGCAACTAAATTTGTCCCCTTGGTATATTCTTAACCCAGGAACTTGGCTCTAGGGACAGACATTTTTGATGACGGGTACAACAAAGAGGGGAAGCTTGTGAATATGTGTTTTACAAACACTCTAATTATATAATAAACTCAGATATTTGGCGCACAGGACATGCCTGTCTGACGTCAACAACTGTGTTGTGTGCATAAAGTCTATTAACTTCTTCATGCGACTTACAACAGGGCAACTTTCATAAAGGCAGGAAATATGTCCTCTTCACCATTTCTTCCAAGGTCAGATGTTTCCTACTCTAGTTTCTTAACTGTTTCTAATGCCTTGTACAGAGATTACTGTGTCTATCGATGTCAAGGCATATAACTGCATTTTAACAGAATATTTAAAATTGAGTGAAATAATTTCAAGAATATAGAAATCATAAACCTACCATGATTTCCAAAGACAACCGTATGATTCATATAGATTCATCCCAACACCAGTACATATACTAATATTTGGAAATAATTGCACGTGATATATACAACAACTCTTTCACGATGCTTCACTGGACTGCACATGACTAATGACATATCAATTTCCGATTCATTTCATTTGTCAGTGTTTCATTTGATAAACATTTAGAAAGTCCTCGCTATCGGAAAGAATTTTATAATATCACTGAATCATCTCTTAATGAATTATAAATTTGCTCTGCTTCAAGAACATTTTTTAACGGTTCACTCTAACTTCTCGATAACATTTTTGCATGAGGTGCCCCGGCTTTCGTTTCTTCTTTCTGTGAAACCCATGACTGTGTGTTGTAGTTGTTGTTTTTGGTGGTGGTGGTGGTGGTGTGTGTGTGTGTGACCAAGGCTGATCCGATGTTAGGATTTGAACCCGAAACCTTTTGGTCACAAGTTGTGTTTTTTTTCTCTCTCTATCTCTCTCTCTCTCTCTCTCTCTCTCTTCTGCCGTTGACAAGGGGATCCCTACAAGATAATTCTCCTGAGACTTTTTCTCCATTCTTTCGTTTGTAGTAAATGCTGAGGGTTCTGTAATTTTGTAGGCGTGATACTGACGTTTGTAGAACACTTTCCTCGGTAGATAAAAAAAAATCATATATAAAAATCGATAAACGATAAGTAAAGAAATCTGTAATTTATCGCCAATCCGAACGTAACGATGAAAATTTTTATTATTTCAGGGTCATTTGATTAGACCTAACCATAAAGGTTCGCATACATGCTTCATAAAAAAAGTAGAAATTCTACTGGTTTGCAGTTCTTCTTGACACCCAGGACTAGTGAATTTCTTCTAAAAACCATAAGGTTTCATAAGTAAGAGTTGTAATTTTTAAAGAAAAGTATAAGCGAATCACAAGAGTTGCACTGACTTTCAAAGTTCTTCCACGGAAATTTTATTTCAATGGCATACTTCAATCTCATAGCAAATGTTCTTTTCATTCTAAATACCAATATTGCGCCTTACATTTGCCTAACTTGTACTAATCTATTTGGACACTAAATCTCTTCGGAATACACTAAATCTCTTCGGAATACACTAAATCTCTTCGGAATACACTAAAACTCTTCAGAATACACTAAATCTCTTCGGAATACACTAAATCTCTTCGGAATACACTAAAACTCTTCGGAATACACTAAATCTCTTCGGAATACACTAAATCTCTTCGCAGTAAAATCAAGTCCATAATGGTACCTTTATATTAGATTGGACCAATTAAATATTCTAGTAATATAGTCAAAGTCTTGTAAAAATTAGAATTTCCATTGCCCCGATAAAGCGAAAAGTTCCTAATTTTATATGCTCCTTTAGGGAAAATTGTAAAACTGGAAGAAAATTACGACGCTCATGTCAATCAGCCTCCCTAAAAATGATTGATTTAAAATCGATTGTATCCAGAAAGCGCATGAGTGGCCTCCTTGTACCTTATAATCTTAATTTTACCTGTGCCAAGCTTCAAAATAGAGAGCCAGTCTACGATTCCTTTCCCGAATACCTCTAGTAAAACGGATCAACCATCAACCAACAGTCATTTTGTGCTTCATGGTTTACTCACTTAAAATGGCGTTAAATAAACAAACACAAACTTCAGATTATAAAAGAATTCGGACCAAAAATGTTATGAATGAAAATGAGCAGATAAATAGGTTTTAGTTTCCTTCAAATTCACATTAATAAACAATTATACATGTTTCATCAATCATCCTTTCTGTTCATCACAAGTCGATAAAAAATATTTGTCAACTTCTGATTTAAAACCCCAATGTCCCAAATAAGCTATACCAATGTAGACATCTTAGCATAGGATACATAGGATAACAACGTGCAAATTGGAACACAAGTCCATTGACTGATGGGGTACAGACAATTAACTCAAGAGCCACTTATATTTAATATATTGCACAGTTGTGATTTATATATATATATATATATATATATATATATATATATATATATATATATATATATATATATATATATATATATATATATATATATATACACCACATAGATAAAAAATAACATGGTTTTGGTATAAAGGAATTTGATATACAGATATTGTTGATATATCAAATTGTGATTCGCCAATGGCCTATGAATACGCAAGAGTAGACTATTGCTTCTGTACTCTCTAGATCAGTGATGAATTTCTACTTATTAATTATTAAGAAAATAATGAAGAAAATGAGAAAAATATAATGAAGAAATTATGAGAAAAAAGTAATGAATTAAACATGTTACATAATTTCATCGAAATCCCCTCTGCTTTCCCTTATATATATATATATATATATATATATATATATATATATATATATATATATATATATATATATATATATATATATATATATATATATATATATATATATATATCACGCCGTAAAGGACACACCTGCGTGTACATCTATGGAGTGAGAAAGAAAAAAGAATTTGAGCTGACTGAAACTCTTGAACTTGAATTTACACCAAGTAACCTAGAGGAACCCGAGTTCTTGTAATTGTATGTCTACACTTTCCGTGGGATTTTTCTACAGTGTTACACGATACATATGATACAATGCCTGTGGAGAAGAGTAGACCGAACGGTAAATTCCTTGGCATACACATACTGTAATCTATTTGATGCTTTATTTTGTTTGCTTTATTTTGTTTTTGTTTGTTTTAACCAATAATAAGGTTCTAAAACAGATAATTTTTAAATATGAAAATGTTCGAAGGTTTCTCTCCCTATCTATTTCTCTCTCAGTCTGTGTTGGTTGCTCATTCAGCATGTCAGTTTTACCTCAATTTATCAAAATTACGTTCTCTGTCTGTCTGTCTGTCTCTGTCTCTCTCTCTGTGGATCTATAGATGGTAAAACTGACAGACTAATCGACCAACAGAGAAACAGAGAGATGGACGATATAAACAATCTTATAAGTCAGTCCCCACCCTCCCCCACCCCGCTCTCTCTGCTGGTTGGTCAGCCAGCGTGTCAGTTTTACCCCAATGGACCCAGGTTCTCTCTCTCTCTCTCTCTCTCTCTCTCTCTCTGGACCATTGTCCCAAGCCACGGGTGAAAATCCGTGAAAAAGGAGCGAAGCGGACTTTTGCCCATTGCATGCGACAATATCTCTGGACCTATGATGGTAAAACTGACAGTAGGGCCCGATTAAGGTTATGAGGGGTCTAAGGCTAATAGGAGGAAGGGCCTATGTATGTGTTATCTATTGCAAACAAAATACGGAGGTCCTACAGGAGGATTACAAAATATAAGGGCCTAAAGTTATAGCCCTATTAGCCTATGGGTTAATCCGGCCCTGACTGGCAGAGAAACCGACCAACAGAGAGAGAGAGGGAGTGGAAGAAGGATAAAAACAATGTTATGGTCAGTATCAATGTAAAGCAAAGCATAATAATGATTTTGATCAACTGTAAATAAGTTTAAATCTTTAAATTACCTCTTGTTGGTTCGTCATTTCGCTTAAACTATTCCCCACTCGTTTCGATGTACTCGCCCGTGATCGAATGGCAGCGCTTTCACCGTTCGGGACGCTAACCATACAATGTTTGTACGGCTCTAATTTCTTCATTTAAACCAACTTTTATGTTTAAATCCTAAGCGTCTCTTTTATTTATTTAATCACAATGAAGCTCAAAAAAGAAGTAAATTAACAATCTCCAAAAGGGTTGTGAATAGCTAAAATAGATGCAGAACAACATTTTAAAGCGGTCACACTGGGAAGGGATGTGAAGAGTTCACTGACACACAAACGCATATATATATATATATATATATATATATATATATATATATATATATATATATATATATATATATATATATATATGTGTGTGTGTGTGTGTGTGTGTGTGTGTGTTGCAATCTTAAAAAAAAAACATTAAAGAAAGATGAAAAATTCATATATTTATAAACAGCCTGTTTAAAATTACTTTCTACACTGGAAGAACAATGATAAGGACACTAATACTCAGAGCAATGACCGAATGAATGCTTGTTTCAAACTAGAAAAGTATACGTCGCTTTGAAAGCAACGACAGAATGAATGCTTGTTTCAAACAAGAAAAGTATACGTCGCTTTGAAAGCAACGACAGAATGAATGCATATTTCAAGCTAGAAAAGTATACGTCGCTTTGAAAGCAACGACAGAATGAATGCATATTTCAAACTAGAAAAGTATACGTCGCTTTGAAAGCAACGACAGAATGAATGCATATTTCAAACTAGAAAAGTATACGTCGCTTTGAAAGCAACGACAGAATGAATGCATATTTCAAACTAGAAAAGTATACGTCGCTTTGACAGCAACGACAGAATGAATGCATATTTCAAACTAGAAAAGTATACGTCGCTTTGAAAGCAACGACAGAATGAATGCATATTTCAAACTAGAAAAGTATACGTCGCTTTGAAAGCAACGACAGAATGAATGCATATTTCAAACTAGAAAAGTATACGTCGCTTTGAAAGCAACGACAGAATGAATGCATATTTCAAACTAGAAAAGTATACGTCGCTTTGAAAGCAACGACAGAATGAATGCATATTTCAAACTAGAAAAGTATACGTCGCTTTGAAAGCAACGACAGAATGAATGCATATTTCAAACTAGAAAAGTATACGTCGCTTTGAAAGCAACGACAGAATGAATGCTTGTTTCAAACTAGAAAAGTATACGTCGCTTTGACAGCAACGACAGAATGAATGCATATTTCAAACTAGAAAGGTATACGTCGCTTTGACAGCAACGACAGAATGAATGCATATTTCAAACTAGAAAGGTATACGTCGCTTTGACAGCAACGACAGAATGAATGCATATTTCAAACTAGAAAAGTATACGTCGCTTTGAAAGCAACGACAGAATGAATGCATATTTCAAACTAGAAAAGTATACGTTGCTTTGACAGCAACGACAGAATGAATGCATATTTCAAACTAGAAAAGTATACGTCGCTTTGAAAGCAACGACAGAATGAATGCATATTTCAAACTAGAAAAGTATACGTGGCTTTGAAAGCAACGACAGAATGAATGCATATTTCAAACTAGAAAAGTATACGTCGCGTTGAAAGCAACGACAGAATGAATGCATATTTCAAACTAGAAAAGTATACGTCGCTTTGAAAGCAACGACCGAATGAATGCTTGTTTCAAACTAGAAAAGTATACATCGCTTTGACAGCAACGACCGAATGAATGCGTATTTCAAACTAGAAAAGTATACGTCGCTTTGACAGCAACGACATAATGAATGCATATTTCAAACTAGAAAGGTATACGTCGCTTTGACAGCAAAGACAGAATGAATGCATATTTCAAACTAGAAAGGTATACGTCGCTTTGACAGCAACGACAGAATGAATGCATATTTCAAACTAGAAAGTTATACGTCGCTTTGACAGCAACGACCGAATGAATGCATATTTCAAACTAGAAAAGTATACTTCGCTTTGACAGCAACGACCGAATGAATGCATATTTCAAACTAGAAAGGTATACGTCGCTTTGAAAGCAACGACCGAATGAATGCATATTTCAAGCTAGAAAAGTATACGTTGCTTTGAAAGCAACGACCGAATGAATGCATATTTCAAACTAGAAAAGTATACGTCGCTTTGAAAGCAACGACAGAATGAATGCTTGTTTCAAACTAGAAAGGTATACGTCGCTTTGACAGCAACGACAGAATGAATGCATATTTCAAACTAGAAAAGTATACGTCGCTTTGAAAGCAACGACAGAATGAATGCATATTTCAAACTAGAAAAGTATACGTCGCTTTGAAAGCAACGACAGAATGAATGCATATTTCAGACTAGAAAAGTATACGTCGCTTTGAAAGCAACGACAGAATGAATGCATATTTCAAACTAGAAAAGTATACGTCGCTTTGAAAGCAACGACAGAATGAATGCATATTTCAAACTAGAAAAGTATACGTCGCTTTGAAAGCAACGACAGAATGAATGCTTGTTTCAAACTAGAAAAGTATACGTCGCTTTGAAAGCAACGACAGAATGAATGCTTGTTTCAAACTACAAAAGTATACATCGCTTTTGACAGCAACGACCGAATGAATGCGTATTTCAAACTAGAAAAGTATACGTCGCTTTGACAGCAACGACAGAATGAATGCATATTTCAAACTAGAAAGGTATACGTCGCTTTGAAAGCAACGACCGAATGAATGCATATTTCAAACTAGAAAGTTATACGTCGCTTTGACAGAAACGACAGAATGAATGCATATTTCAAACTAGAAAGTTATACGTCGCTTTGACAGCAACGACAGAATGAATGCATATTTCAAACTAGAAAGTTATACGTCGCTTTGACAGCAACGACAGAATGAATGCATATTTCAAACTAGAAAAGTATACTTCGCTTTGACAGCAACGACCGAATGAATGCATATTTCAAACTAGAAAGGTATACGTCGCTTTGACAGCAACGACAGAATGAATGCATATTTCAAGCTAGAAAAGTATACGTCGCTTTGAAAGCAACGACAGAATGAATGCATATTTCAAACTAGAAAAATATACGTGGCTTTGAGAGCAACGACAGAATGAATGTATATTTCAAACTAGAAAAGTATACGTCGCTTTGAGAGCAACGACAGAATGAATGCATATTTCAAACTAGAAAAGTATACGTCGCTTTGAAAGCAACGACAGAATGAATGCATCTTTCAAACTACAAAAGTATACGTCGCTTTGAAAGCAACGACAGAATGAATGCTTGTTTCAAACTACAAAAGTATACGTCGCTTTGAAAGCAACGACATAATGAATGCTTGTTTCAAACTAGAAAAGTATACGTCGCTTTGACAGCAACGACCGAATGAATGCATATTTCAAACTAGAAAGGTATACGTCGCTTTGACAGCAACGACCGAATGAATGCATATTTCAAACTAGAAATGTATACGTCGCTTTGAAAACAACGACAGAATGAATGTATATTTCAAACTAGAAAAGTATACGTCGCTTTGACAGCAACGACCGAATGAATGCGTATTTCAAACTAGAAAGTTATACGTCGCTTTGACAGCAACGACCGAATGAATGCATATTTCAAACTAGAAAAGTATACGTCGCTTTGACAGCAACGACCGAATGAATGCATATTTCAAACTAGAAAAGTATACGTCACTTTGATAGCATTTGGAATATTTAGATGTTTTGATTTCGGCTACCACATTGGAATAACAATGATAAAAAAAACACTGTCTAATACTCAGAGCGCTAACACACCTAATGAGTATTCCAAACTATAATAAAAATTACATAACCTTAAGTATCTAGAAAATATATATTTTGATTTCACCTAACACATTGGAAGAAGAATTATAAAACCACATCTATTACAAAGAGTACTAACAGACTGGAAAAATTTAGATGTTTTGATGTCACCTCTTAATTCCAAGGATACCTTGACCAACTCTATGCGAGGTAAACACTGTGGCAAAATGTGTGATAAAACCAGTCTTCTGGAAAGAATAATGGAATACTTTCTACACATATATGAATGTTCCTGTGCACGTAGATCAGCATTAGTGACGTCGATCTCTCTGTGGACATCATGGCTCTCAGATATGAATGTTCCTGTGCATGTATATCAGCATTAATCACGTCGCTCTGTACATGGACATTGTGAGCTAGCAAATGACTCAGCCCCATTGATATTTAAAATTAACGCATATGTAAAGGTATTTTAGAAGCTCAGGAATGAGGTTGTTAGTGCTTGCATGGTATAAAGAACGATGTTTTATCTTATACTAGTCTGTGAATTAGTGAAGTGAATTATCAAAAATATGTTTTCACTGCTGTCAATAGATATTGATAACATTGTGACCAAGAAATTTGATCCGCCATTTTGTCACTTGCTTGGCCTGGTGATCAGCATTGCCAGCTGTCACATGAGAACCGGGTTCAAATCCTAAAATGTGCTTTGTTTCCTCAATTGTTTTGTTTATGTGCCTTTTCATTTTAAATTAAGAAAGAGAATAATGCTACCAGGGTATAATAAAACATCAGCAAATGATGTTTTCAAGTACTATGATGGTACAAAAATGGTTTGATACAATAATACCACCAGGAGCGTATAATATTACTGATATAAATAACTACATAAACGAGAGATTACAAAGCAACAAGTCAAAAAGGAAGCGATGACTATTGAAACAAGTTTTAATACACTAAGGTGTAAAATTATATTAACAAATAATTACCAAATTGATTTTACAATTAATAACATCATTCGAAACATAGTAGGATTTGATTCAAATATGATAAAACAAAATGAAGGAAATACAACAGTAAACATAGCATAAATTAACTCTGTTAATAAGATGTGGTTTAGTAACAAATATATATTAATGGTACAAATAGTGACGTTTTTTTATTCGTTTACACCAAATTCACCCCCAGGTAGTTTATTGAATATGCATGAGAATGAATTAATATACGTGCAAATTAATAAAAATGTACCAACTATCAAGTATTTCAATATGCATTACAAGCCAGTCTGGAAAAAATGTTGATCTAATCGGTGAATGAGTAATATATTATATTCCAATAAGGGAACAAATATAATATACTTAATACATACATACATACATATATATATATATAACATGTTCAAAACAAAAACAAACAAAAAACAACAAAAAAAAAATGACAAAAGAAAAGTATTGGTGGTAATATATTTGGTAATTTGTTTGATGCGATCAAACGAGTAAAGTGGTATTCAGCAAGTTACCTGATAGGAAACCCCTAGCATAAAAAATTGCAACAAAAGCTATCGAAAATGCTACAAGTACAAGTCAAGTTGAGATACAAGCAAAACAATTAGGATCTAATGTTATGCGAGAAATTATTGAAAAGATCAAAACAACAAAGCTATTACCAGAGATAAAAAAAATTATAAAAGAATTAGCTACTGGTAGCAATAAGATAAATAAAGTTTTGGAAGACACCTCCAAGAGATATTAAATCAAAATTCAAAAAATATTTGATCTAATTTAATGGCTGGAAGTTAAATGAAAAGATTGTAATTACACACACACAAAATGACGCTAATAAATATAGCTGTTTTTTTCAACATTGTATCCAATATATTTAATTTTGATAGATAAAAACACAACGAACAATTAATTAATAGTACACCATAGACTGAAATAACATGGCAGCTGCATCATGCCAAGTATACTGTGTTGTGCTAAGTGATAGATATATAAGAATGAATCCTGTAGATGGCAAGGTGAACATTATTATACAACGATATAATATAAGATCATTATTAGAGTAACAGGTTTAAATTTAACACAACATGAAAAAGATATTGTTGTCAAGCTTATACCAAAAATCAACCAATATAAATAACATTAAAACCAATATAATTCTATGATGGCAAAAATGAACTATTTATGAATAAACATGAATTCTCTAAATTCCTTCTTGCAAAAAGAGAGCATTATGATTTTGTAAAGAAGCTAACAAAACCCAATTAACCAAGCTATCAAATCAAGGAGGTTTTTTTCATGCTATTTTACCATTTATAACATCACCCATACCAAAAATAGTACCTACATTAAGGAAGGTTCTTCATACATTAAGGTTAGCTGCCGATAATGGTGCTATAGCTGGGGCAACAAAGAAAGCCACAGCTGGGTCTGGTATTAAGAAGAAACGAGGTAGGAATTAGAAATCATTGTATTTAATACAATATAATAATATAAGATGATAAACGTTGAATTTAGATTGAGTTTAACGCAACATCAAAAGATAAATTACGAGAGTCTGCAAACAAAAAACCACTTCGGCAAGTTGTACTTAGGCTTGAGCCATATCAATTATATTGGAGTGATAACCTGAGGTTGACAAAAATGAAAATAAAGCGTATTATGAAAGCAAAATATCAAAAATTACGGTCTTGATCTAAAATTTTCAGATGCACAGTTAAGACAGAACAAACAAGGTGTGTTTATTGGCCCGTTGCTTGCTGATTTAGCAGGAGCATTGATTCATGGCCTTTTTGCAAGAGGATTAATATTACCAGGTATCCGTGGTAAAGCTATGGGGAAAAAAGTTAACCAAAGGGATTTTTCTTTTAAACAGAAATAATACTTATAAAAAGATAGAACCTCTTTCAAATTTACAGTTTGAAAGAATTATAAAAAAAGAATAAAATAAACAATTTTAGAGGTTATTTTAGCAAAGATATTTTACCCAAAATATAAACCCAAATGAAAAGCATGATTGTTAATATTGAAGACTATTTGAAGGAAATGGTACACATTGGGTTGCTATTTATAATGATCCTAAAAATGATGATATTAAATATTGTGATTTTTTGGGCCTGCCTCCAAGTCATATTATTTAAAAGTATGTGATACAAAGCAAAAAGCCAATTATTTATAACAGTGCGCATATACAACATATTGATTTCGTTACGTGTGGATATAATTGTGTGTATTACATGATCCAACGTTATAAAAGTGAGCAACCAATTAATATATTACTTAAATTTAGGAACCCAGTTTTTAATGAAAACTTTATAAAACAATATGCAAGAAATTATGTAATATAATTATAGAATGAAATCATGTTGTTTGAAATGCAGGAACAAACAAACACAAACAATGAGTTATAACAAAAACTGGTAGAAATGTCATGAAAGGAGTATGCACAACATGTGGAAGAAAGAAAACAAAGTTTCTGCAAAAAAATATGTAATAGCATTATCAAAATTTGAAATCATATTATTTAAGATGTAGAAAAGAAACCGATAGAAATAATGAAGTTATTACAGAAACAAAAAGCTAGCAGAAATATCATGAAAGGTATTGTGTAATATGTAATACTAGAAAAACAAGATTATTTTACGATCAAAAAGGGAGGTAAACTGGACGTACATAAGGCAATCATGCTATTGTTGCCAAAAGGTGGACTGCCGTTGCCTTCTTACAGATGCCGGAGTCCTGGAAATCCGTTAGAAAATGGACCGCCGGACAATCAGCTTGATGGCATATGTATGCGCCGTGACTACTGTTATGATGAAAATCATACTAATAAAGATCAAAGTGATAAAAAAAAAAAGGGTTGCATGAGTTAAATGTACATAAGGGTAAAACACTGAGCCCAAAAGCATTGAAACAATTTTTTGTAATGCCTATGGTACGCTTGGGTTAGGCAAATCAAAAAACGGAAAAAGGCGTTTAATGAGCCAAAATGGACTACACAATTAGCTGATTTCCTCAAATAGATTCGATATGATCTGCTGGTTTAGTTGATACGAAAACATTCAGTAAATGGAATAAAGGATATAAATATTTACTAAACGTTTTTGATACAATTTAGTAAATACGCCTGGAACATACAATTCATAATAAAACTGGAATTGATATAACCAATGCTTTTAAAACAATCATAAAGACGACGAAGCCTTGGAATTTATGGGTTGACCAGGGCAGTGAATTTTAAAAATAAGATATTTAAAAAATGGTTGCATGAAAACAATATTGAAATGTACCACACTTATAATGAAAGTAAAGCTGTGGTTGTTGACAGATTTAATCGATCATTAAAGTGGAAGTACTTCACAGTAAACAACACAAATAAATATTTGAACGTTTTTACCAGATATGATAGATAAATATAATAATACAAAACATATGAGTATTAAAATTACTCCTATAGAGGCTAGTAAAATATATTAACAATTTGTTGATATGAATATATTTGGTAATTCTGTTTTTGAAAGAGGAAAACCAAAATACAAAATAGACGATATGGTTAGAATTTCACGTAAAATTCAACATTCCAAAGAGTATATATACTCCCAGCTGGAGCGAAGAATAGTTTCAATAAAAATTTCAGGTATACAAACCCAATTGTGTATGAAATAAAAGATTCAAATGATGAAAATATTAAAGGATCGTATTATGAACAAGAATTGCAAAAGCAAAACAAAGTCTTTTTCAAACTGAAAAAAAAATATTAAAACGTGATCATAAAAAAACAAGTGTTTGTTCAATGGAAAGACGACGGACCAGAATTTAATTCATGGTACCCAAAAAAGGTATACATAATATTTAACGGATCTTGTTGTAACCTACAGTAATATTTAGTGATCTTAATTTATTTACATTCTATTTCCATTTCTGTAAGGCAGAAATCAGATAGAACTTTTTTTGAAAAAAATTTACTTTTTTAGTTGGCTGCGTTTGAGTAAAATAAAAGTACATATACCAATATTCCCTTTGTGGAAAATCCTAAAATGGGAAAAATCCAATTCCCTTCGTGCAAAATGCTTAAATAGGAAAAATCCATTAATGGCCCTCCGTTATAGGTATTTTCATATATCTATCCACAAAATCTTTAAAACGGGAAATATACAAAACACTACAATGTAATAAGCTATATAAATAATATTATAATTAGCAAGTTAATCTCTTTATAAATACTTAAAAACAGAAAATCAAAGCGATACTAGAAGCAAACTATTTTAATAGTTATCGATCATACAGACTTTTATAATTTAAAAAATACAATCACCACACCCTAAAAACAATAAGTTAGAGAAATAATATTATAATTTGTTAGTTAATCTATTTCCAAACAATTTAAATGGAAACTTTTAAACGCAAAATATATAGAGAAAAAAAATGGAAAACAAATATATACAACAATTTTTGGAAAACAGATACCCCAAAAATTAAAAACAAAAAATAGATTTCGACAACATTTTTAAATATATAAAAAATGTTTTCAAAATATATAAACAACATTTTGAAATTAAAAGATAATTTTAAAATCTTCAAAATCGTTGAAAAATACTTTTGAAAATATATCATATCATACCTCCCCACTCCCCATTTAAACGCAATAGAACATGATTTTTTAGACCATCCAAGCACTAAGAACCTCATTTCTTAGCCTTTAAAACACCTTATATATGGCTGTAATTTTAAAAATCAATGGGTCTGAGTCCTTGGCTAGCTATTGAGGTTCTTAGATCTCAATGTTCCTGTGCACATACATAATCATTAGTAACGTCGATCTCCATATAGACATCGTGGCTCTAAGATACGAATGTTCCTTATGAACGAACATCAGCTTTAGTGACGTTGCTTTCTCTATGGATATCGTGGCTCTCAGATATGAATTGTTCCTGTGAACATATATCAATAAGCATTAGTGACGTCGCTTTCTCTGTGGACATTGTGGCTCTAATATATGAATATTCCTGTCCACGTCCATCAGTATTAGTGATCTCGCACTCTATGTGAACATTATGGCCCTCAGATATGAATGTTTCTGTGCACGTACATCAGCAATAGTGACGTCGATCTCTCTATAGATATTGTGTATGTCAGATATAAATGTTTTTGTCCACGAATATCAACATTAGTGACGTGGCTCTCTACAGACATCGTGACGCTTATATATAAATATTCCTGTCCACGTACCTTAGCATTAGAGACGTCGCTTTCTCTATGTACATTGTGGCTTTCAGATATGAATGTACCTGTGCACGTACATCAGCATTGGTGACCTTGCTTTATCTATGGACTTGGTGGCTCTCAGATATGAATGTGACTGTGCACGTAAATCAGTATTAGTGTCGTCGCTTTTTTGTGAACACTGTTGCTATCAGAAAATGTATATCAGCATTGGTGATCTCTCTCTCTCTCTCTCTCTCTCTCTCTCTCTCTCTCTCTCTCTCTCTCTCTCTCTCTCTCTCCATCCATGGACATCGTAGCTCGTGATATGAATGTTCACGTTAGCGTACATCATCATTACTGACGTCGTTCTCATACGGACATTGTAGCTGTCAGTTATTTTTTAAACCAGCCTTGACTAGTCTTAAACACAGGTACACTCCTCTCACTTATGGTCAAACAAAAATCTTCACAGATGCGTAATATGGTGTGCATATTTGGAAACAGTAGGGCATTCCAGCCTTAATGGAAGATTGTTTTGTGGACAGCACATCAATGTTGTCCGCCCAATGTAATATCCACGTATTAAGCTCCTGTTCCAGTGTTCCTGGTGACGGAGGTCATTAATGTAGTACTGTAACACACAAAGGCTCTCACTACCGAGCAAATCAAACAACATCTGCGTGAGTCTGGCTTGAGGTCCGTTGTTTCCCCTATTTCCAAGGACCTCAAGACAGCATTCGTTGTCAACCGAAGGGTTTTTAAGCGTGTAAATACTACAAATAATTTTCCTCTAATCACCTAATGAATACACATCACAAAACTCTAATTTCACACTTGCATGGTTTTTCTTGCTTCACAATTTTATGACTCATCAGTAAGCCTTTCCAAGCCGAAGATTAGTACTTTACGTCATGCACCACTAAACACGACCCAAACACTTAATACAAAGAACTGTTCTTATCTTAAATTACTAAACACATATACATTAGAATATCTCGAGAATTCCTTATGTTTAGAAATTAGAAAGGGTCCTTTTTACGAAACTAATCCATGCTACCATAAGTCTCGTGAGTACTGTACATTATGACTTCTGCTTCTAGACATTGGCTAATTACTCAGTACGAGATATATTTTCCCAACTCCAACTCCCTATAATCAACAAATAATCACTAAAATCTAACAAAGCTATAAACGGAGACGTAAATACAAATAGCACATACCCTATGTTTATTACAGCATTCATGGTCGAATGTGTTTACAGAAGAAGAAAAATCTATAAAACATGGATGTTTTATATCTTATATATGTTCTTATTCTCAAATTTTCAAACCGGCCATTTATTTCTAATAGAAACCGAACCAAGACTTGTCAAAATTAATGATTTTAAGCGTGAACACGCAAACCGATAGATGTTTCCTTCCTGACTCATGGTTAAGAAAACGCTTCTAATTCAAGCAGCAACGATGGACTGTCATGCACTGAAGAGACATGCTGCAAAAAAAAAAAAAAAATTCTTGCCAAATCCTCGATAGTAAATGATTAATTTAAGTATATGTTGAAATATATGCTATGTTGTCAAGTTAAAAAATAATATTTTTTTATTAGTTTGTTTTTAAAATGAGGGGGGGGGGGGGGAATATAATGGGGGGGGGGGGTCCGTATAGTAGTGGTGATTTTTGAATCTCTTTAGTAGTATAACAAAGGCTTTGCAAAGCACACAAGTAGACACTCTACATGCATATTAGTATATATTATTTATCAGTGTGGTCTCAGTCGCAGTAAGAGGCCAATTATAGGATTAGAATAATGTAGCATGCTACCTGTTACCCATAGAAAGACGAAATTAAGCAATGGATGTGTAATTATGTGTAAGTGATCAGTGATGGCTTAGGCCGATAAGCTTGTTACAGGGGTATTTGATATTGTGTTGAGGTGTAAAGTGTGTGCGTGTGTGTGGGGGGGGGGGATCAGAGCAAATTTTACACACTTAAAAAGATTCTGATTGGTCAGCTGGGGAAAGGGGGCACAGACCAATGATCCCACCACCACCCACCATTGTGGGTCTCATGACAAAATGAGATAGACTTCTTATGTCCCGAGACTATGCATTTTTATTATTTAACCCTTTCCATCATAGTGCCCCATATCGATATGACCCCCTATACCTCGTTTTTATCCTGTTTTTCGTTGGGGGCTAATCGAATTTCGTCTGTCCATTACAGAGGTGAGTCTTATTATCTGGTACCTGTCAAATCAGAGTTTTCAAAAGAGTTTCAATTGTTGTATTTTTTTTTTATTTTTTTTTTTTAGTGTTAAATTTTTTATTTTTTTTGGGAGGTGGGGTGGGGGTTGGTAAATATATCACTCCATAAAGCTTCTACTTAAACAAATTTTGAGCTAACTGAAAGTTACTACTAGAAAATTTTACTGACCAAAAATCTTCTGTGGATTTTGTCTTAACAAAAATAGCGAAAGTACACGTCACGCAATCCTTTTAACATTTATTTAACTTATTATTGATCGCTTTTAAAATTGAATCATTTAGCGGGCGAGGGGGGTGGGCCGTTGGTAGCCTTTTTTTAAGCTGTAACCGGCGTTGATGGGAGGTGGGGTGGAGGTTGGCAGCTCTCTGTGGCAAAGTAGGGGCGCCACTAAAGAACATTGCCCCCGGGCACCTCGGTAGGGGCGCCACTAAAGAACATTGCGCCCGGGAGCCTCGAAACCTCGCGCCGCCACTAGTTACCGCCGGACAGAATTTCTAGAATTTAAATCAATTTATAGTAAGGTTGCAAGAAAATTAAATTTTAAAACCAGAAGGACCATGGTATCTTGCATAGGTTCTCCCCATAAATTGCCATTCATATACATATTTTTCGATTCAAATTATCTTGATTTATACGAAAGGAGCAATTAGAAGAGACACGACCATGACTCGTTTGCTGAGAGTGATTAGGGACAATATTTTTATTTTAATCTTCATGACTTTAGTTAGACAATTGTAATTTTTTTTAAAAATTGTCTTTCTTAGCGGCTTAAAGACTCTCCCTGCAAAATTTCACTGCTCATAAAACGATTCATAAAAATCGTGATATGGGATGCCGCTATGCCAAAGCGTGAAGCAAATGAAAAATATACAATCATGCACATATATATCAAATCCCAATAAATGCTTCAAGTTAGCCATGCTGGTACCATTTATACTTTGCAGTTTTATTTTTTTTTAAAAAAACAAAATTTACAGTCGGTCGAAGAGATCACCAATTAATAAGGTTCAGAGAGAGATTCAAGAAATACAGAATGTGTTCGACTCCCTTTTACCCCCTGAGGGCTCGGGGATGTAGAATACGCCCAATGCATCCTCCTGTATGTGGTAAGAGGCGACTAATGAAGGCAGGAGCCACGGTGGCTCAGTGGTCAGCATACTGGACTCGCGACCGAAAGGGTTCGGGTTCGAATGTCACTACTGGATCAGCCAGTGTCGGTTACTGTAGTGTGTCCTTGGGCAAGACACTTTACTCCAGTTGTTTCGGCATTAAGTAACCTAATTATGTGTTGCTGTGCCGCAAAATACCAAATACCCCCCCCCCTTCTCTCTCTCTCTCTCTCTCTCTCTCTCTCTCTCTCTCTCTCTCTCTGACATTATTTGCTTCATAAAATCGAATGTGGAAATTGTCAAAACAAAGACTACAGGTGTTCTAATACACTATAGAATGCGACGGGATATAAGATCACGAAGCCCATTAAAGCAAAGCTCGGTGAAAAATTAAACTGAAAATATTTTGTTTTGTATGTCTAATTAATTTCCGTTGCGTAAATAAGCTACTTACTGTTGCTTCTCGTGTTTGATTTAATTTATAAATGAGCACCGGAATGAAACGATATTCTGAACAAAAACGGTCTAACAAAAATAAAATCGATTTTCAGTCTTTAATTCTATTCTGAGACCTTACTAAAATAAATTTTCGGCATTTAATTATTTTTTCCGAACTTATTAAACTTAAAGTAATTTCTAACAAGTACATTTAGCCCACAATGTAGACTATTTTTCTCTATCGCGTCGAGTTGAGATATTCTTTTCAAACATTTATTAATATGCAGTTATGTATATGTGCTTTGCTCTGTATAAAGTCAAAGGTTAAAGAAATAGTAAAGTCCATGTAGTTTGATTTCAAGCAAGAGTTATTTTGGTCTAAGGGATTAATGTTACACGTGTAAGAAAAATTTCAATCGTATTCTGCGTACAGTGCATACATATATACATACATACATACATACATACATACATACATACATACATACATACATACATACATACATACATACATACATACATAAATACATACATACATACATACATACATACATACATACATACATACATACATACATACATACATACATACATACATACATACATACATGCTTTACATACTAATATTTTTGTGTCCGACACAATTTCGTGAAATATTTAACAATGACAATGACACTGATACGTAATTTCGAAATTCAGGCTTCTGGCCTTTAATTCCCTAATAGATGCTTCCGGGTTTTAATTCCTTAAAACAGGCTTCCGGACTTTAATTACCTAATAGAGGCTTCTGGACCCTAATTCCGTAATACAGACTTTTGGACCTAAATCAATATAGTCCATAGCTGATATATTTTCAGAGCCATAAACACTGCAATATACACTAAATTTATCTTAAATATTTGACAGAATCTAGTAACAATAAATCTCTCTCAAATGTTAAATTTGTCTCTAACGATGGAAGGTACAGTGTTCGGTGCCAGAGGTCCTATAATTAAATGCCTCAGACTCCTGTAAAAGCCTCATGAAACAGGCACATTGGCATTTGATATGGCTCAGAGAGTGGCTTTTTTCTTCGATGGATCCGAGTTGTAAAGTTTAGTATCATGATTTTGTTTTTGTTTTGTTTTTTAAAAAGATGATATATATCAAGGAAGCCACGTACTCTCTTATTGCCCATCTGTGAAGGCCATTAGATAAGTCATCTCCGATAATTGCATCTCTAACTGGTATGAAGATCACATAGCTATGAGTAAATCTATTTCATGCAGAATAAATGGGTTTCTGAAAATGAAAGTTCCAAGCCATCTATCTTTACTAATCAATCAATTAATAAATCAATAATTTTATCACACAACGCTCAACTTTATCAGCGCATTACCTCATATCATAAAATAGTTCGTAACTCTGTAACATAACACTGCAACATCACATAGCAGCGTCTTTGATTAATGTAATGTCCTTAACGTTATGCGATAAACTGAATCTTACGCGAGTGTTCATTTGATATTAAATTTATGAAACTCGTTGAATAATGCAATATTCCATTCGCAGCAAGCAGCTGATGGCATATGATATTTTTCAATTCGTTTCATAAATTTCGTATCAAATGTACACTCGAGTAAAATGCTTTATCCAATACATGTATAAATAGAAACCCGCGTACAGTTGGAAAGTGCCATGAATCAGTACCACGGAGAATTACATTTTTGGATATTTAGTTTAAACATATGTTATTTCATAAATTTGTAGTTGGAGATTAGAAGATGTACAATATAGAATGTAAAGGATTAGAACGAAAGCTAATGGCTTATAATGTTCTTCTCATTTACAATACAAAAATGTTAGATATATATGAATATATGGCGGAAGATAATGGCAAAAAAAGTTAAATTATTGAATAGTCAAAGTGAAGATTCTCTTGGTTAAACATTAGCATTTACCCAAGGTATATAAAGCACGAGGATGAACAAAAAGGGAGTAGGTGAAAGTCGAGGATAAAGAGGAGAAATTGTCAATTAAAATATGTAGAACATTATGTAGAAAGCTAAGAAAATAGGGAGGAAAGAAAGGGGAGGAACGAAAATAAATAAATAAATAAAGGAACAAAAAGCGAGATTAAAAGTGAACAGTACTTCAATTAGAGCGAGTCGTTGCAGATACGATGGAGAATCATTTGGAAAATAGGGGAATTACTGTTTACAGCTGTTCACGACCCGTGGAAGTGCGTGCGTGTTAGTAATATATGCACTTAAGTAAATATTTTTTGAATTTTCAATACATTTATGAACGGCATCGAAAATACATATGTTTACTTCATACCGAAGCGTTGTAGACCATACAAGTAGGTATTTAAAAAGTTAAATTACCATATGGTATGAGGGATTAAAACACTTCGATGCGTTGTTCTTGGTAATAAACGCAAGAAAAAGAAAAAAAAAGAAGTGTTGTGTACTTTGTACAGATCCACATCTAAAATGAGGTGATCCGATTATATCCTTTTGTAAATAAATGTCAATTAGGTGAACTGCAATTTGTTCTAAGTCGGGCATGAAGAATTTGAAATTCCCTCTACCCCAATAAAAGTGTCTGGGAACATGAGTGTCGCGATTATTTAATGTGCTTTTTAAAGTTGTTAATGGAATCAATTTGATGAGTCTCAATAGATAATGTAATCCATTCTCGAATGGCCGTAGAAAGAAACAAGTTGTAATAGAACTTGTTCTAGCTTGTAATAATTGGAAATTGTTTACATTACGTAAGTTATAGCGAGTAATATCACTAATAGCTGCTGGAATCAGATATGTGAGATAAGGAGGGCTTGAACCAGTGGTCATTTTATACAAGAGTGTAAGTTTGTGTTTTTGACGTCTGGATTCAAGACTTTCCCATCCTATTTCTCGGTGTAGCACTTTAATAGATACTAACTGTGTTGCACCAGTCACAATTCTGACTGCCTCATTTTGTATTTTTTCGAGTTCTCTTTTCTCTAGTAACGTGCAATTGCCCCAAACCAAATTACCATATTCCAGACAAACCACATTACCATATTCCAGACAAACCACATTACCATATTCCAGAATAGGTCATATAATAGACGTAAATATAATTTCTAAAGACTTTCTGTCGAGTTGGAATTTGAGTTTAGGCATTACATTAATTTTTGACCATGCCTATTACTTTATATAGTTTAATTGTGTGTGCCATGGGTAGACATTTGAGAGAAATACTCCAAGACGTTTGTGCGCGTCAACTTCCTTAATTCTGTGGTTGAGCATATATAGTGGTGAATGGAAGGGTTTATGAATTTTCCTAGAAATTATCAGGGATTCAGTCTTAGAAGGGTTGAAAGATACAACCCAGTTATTTACCCACTGAGACAGTTTTTCCAAGTCAGAGTTGAGGTTATGAGCGGTTAAGACGGGATTATCTGCGATTAGAAAGAGACTAATATCATCTGCAAATAAACTTATATGTGAGTATATATAATATACAATATCATTTATGTATATAAAGAAAACGAAGGGACCTAACACGGATCCTTGGTACACACCAGCTCTAATACACCTCCACTCTGAAAACACGCCCGGAAGTATCACTCGTTGTCTTCTGCCTTTTAGATAGATAGAGGGCCATATTATAAGGCTTCCTCTGATACCAGTAGCTTTCAATTTATGGACGAGTCCTTTATGCCACACTCGGTTAAAAGTTTTATTTATGTCGCAAAACACAACTCTAACTTCCTTACCGGAATCTATTACTCTGCAGAACATATCATAGAGGTTTGTTAATTGATTAACTGTAGAATCACCCGGAATAAAGCCAGACTTGAGAGGTGTAAGAATTTTATTTTCACGGAAGTAATTAAATATGTGTTTAAAAGCCAGTCTTTCAAAAACTTTGCCAACAGTATTGAGAAGCGATATTGGTCTTTAATTAGATACGATGGAAGGGTTACGCTTCTTAAAAATTGGACAAACTTTTGCTTCTTACCAAGAGTCTGGAAAGGTTGCTTTTCTAAGAGATCAGTTAAAAAGTGAACAAAAGTGGATGTGAGAGTTCATTAGCCAGCTAACGCAGAATACAGCTATTTAGACCATCGGGACCAGACGTCTTACTAAGAGGAAGGCTTTAAAGAACATTTTTTACTTCGTCAGGCGTTAGTTCTATAGAACTTAAGCTTGCATCTGTATATAAAGGTATATCTAGGAGGTTAACATTCGTTTCATCTAGTACAGTTTGTCTATAAAAAAAATCGTTAAATAATTCAGCTTTGTCAACTTCATCGGTGATTATCCAACCGTTATGTTGAAAGTATGGAATAGAATGTATACGGTGGGGGCTGATGAATACCTTAAGGGCTGACCACCAATCTCTGGATGATGTAATGCATGATTTCAGCTTTTGTGCTAATTTTGTCAGTATGTATCTTTTTGGCTTCTCAAATCATATAGATTGATTTGTTCCGTAGGGAACGAAATTTAGTCCAATGAGGTAGTAGGTTAGATTCCTTGACTTTTTGATAGGCTTTCTTATGTTTGCGTATTTATCCTTTGATTGCCGCTGTGATCCATGAAGGTTCTGATGGTTTAACTTTAACAGTTCTGTTTGGAATACATTGGCCAGATATCAAGACTATGTAGTCAGTGATATTTTTGCGTATTTGTCACTATCGTCATGTTTCAAGCATTGCCAGTCGGTAGTGGATGCTTTATGTCTCAGGTGATTATAGTCGCTTTGGCCGTATGTTCATATATGCCTCGGAAACGAATTACGTTTTGGTTTTCTGTAGTTAAATATCCCATAAATAGGGCAATGATATCTTATATCTTGAAGTAAGAAAGGATCTCCAACCCCGCTGAGAATTAAGCTTTCATTATTCATTATAAGTAACAGATCTATCAACGTTGAAGAGTTTTCAGTGAAATGAGTGGGCTGATTTAATGCATTGGCGAAGGGAAAGCTCATCACACAGTGATTTCATTTTATGACTTGAGAGTTGATTTAACATATTGAAGTTAAAGTCGCCTGTTACAATTATATCTCTAATCCGCATATCAACAGCAAGGCGTATGGAGTCTTCTATCATTGAAGTATACGCGTTGTTTGCATTTGGAGATCTATAGACTAAGCCTACCAGAATTTTGTCTCTGTCTTCGTGAAAATTCAGTCCATAAGCATTCTAAAGCATTTACTAGTAGTTCAAAACCAGGTCGTATGTGGAAATAAAGCGACTCTTTCACATATATTATGACACCACCGTGAGTATCACCTACAGGGTCTTTCCTAACTGAGTTGTGGTAAAATTGGAGCGAAAGGTCATCAGAAAAAATGGACAAAATAATTTTAACATTTTAGTGCGTAATGAGTTGGTGTGAAAAGTCAAGAAGATTGCGAGAAGAAACTGACGAGCTAGATGTGTGATATAAGGAAGAACTAAACGAGGCTGAAGAATCTGGTCCTACATTAGGATGAATGTCACCGGCTATTATGAGTAAGTTCAGCAACTAGGTGGTCAAAACTATGGTAAATAGAACACGCACAAGAAAAAATGTGAAACTGATATTACTTAAATAAGAATTATTTGCTTGACCACGTCTAGAGTTACCTATAAATTTGATTCCATATGAAATCAGTGAGGACTTGATCACTTGAAGCAAAACAGATGCAGTACTATCACCGCATCTTTGGATCATGAACATAAGCAAAACATGAAGCAATAGTGTACATTTGAGATTAGGACGATAGAACCTCATGATGGCAAGAGGGATGCTTCTACGAGATTTTAAGTAATCGTCATAAGTCGATGAAGAAACAAGCGAGTTGCCACCATGAAGATGTGTCCTGCCAAATCCACACTTCATAAATATACTTTGTTCAGTAGTACCCGTGTTATCACATATCCGTTTGATTTTGTTCCATAAGGACGAGTAACACAGAAGGGAATACAAGTAAACAGAAGTGAAAAACAAAAGATAAAAAACAAAAATAACAATGAAAGAGAAACAATGCCAGGAGAAAGAGCTTTTATCCATAGGTTGTGATCAGTGTGTGATGATCTTAAATGTTTACATCAATATGCATGATAGCGTTGTAGTATAAACTATCTGTCTTGGTGATTGTAGTTTTGAGTTTCAAAGGGATCTTGTACTAAAGTAAAGCAAAGATACATACCAAGGTTTTTGTATGAAATATGATATTATCAGCTAGTAACAAGGTAGTCGTCATAAACAGAGATGCCTTATACAATTTAGTTATCATACGTTTTCGCAGACACTTCAAGCTAATGCTTACTGTTCAATACCTGTTTAATCTGAAACCAAGTGATAAATGGATATTAGGAATATGAATTTAGTAAAAAGTAATGGTTAAAAGTACGTAAAGATTGTATTTGTCAACCACGTCTTTCTACAAGCGTATTGAACTTGTGGCAATTACAAAAATGTATAACACACATTTGTAAACATTCCTCTCTAGCAGTGTGCAAAGGACATAATCTGAAAAATTAGGAATCAACAATTACTGTGTAGTAAGAAGCTACAAAGTAATAAAAAGCATACATGTTTAAGTATTTTCGTTGAGAAAAAATAAATAAATGTCAGTCAGATGTAAGAGCGAGAGGGTACGCGTTGCAATATTACAAAATACAAAATCAGCAAAATCAGCAAACAGAAGTAAAGAAGAGTGTAATTAAACATGTAAAAAGACAAGTAGTAAGTAATAGGATAACAACATACTTATGTTAGCACTAACTGTGACTGTCATGGGTGATCAGGAAAAACAGAAGATACTAAACAAGTATAATGATAAGTGAGAAACCATGCCTAGTAAAGGTCTTTCGTGGTTATGTTGTGATCAAAGTATGAAGATCTTAAATGTTTACAGAAAAGCAAAGAATGTTATCTCTAAGTAATCTTATAGTATTATCAAATGGGAACAAGGGGGTAGCCAAAAACAAAGATACAATGTTATCTCTAAGTAATCTTTATCGCTACATACAATTGCAAAGGTTTTGTGGCAAAAAAATATGATATTGTCAAATGGGAACAAGGGGGTGACATAAAGACAAAGATGCAATGCACAACTTTGCTGCTACATAATTTTGTTACCACGTGAATTCAGTTACCACATAATCTTGCTTAACATATAAATAATGATACCGTAAATTGTCGCAGATATTGCTAGCGAATACATACTATTAAATACATGTCTATATTAATATCGATTTATATCTAGAAAATTTAAAATAAGAATTTTGTAAAATAGACAATGACTGGGAGCGACGAAGAATTTATTAAACATATTTTCAAACTGTAAAATGTAGACAAAATGTAGAAAATATGTATAATTTGTCGTAGAGTAAACCAATAATTTAAGCAATAATAATATTTACTAATTCTTGTTATGTCGCAATAAAGATTACTTAGAGATAACATTTAGCAACCACTTCTTTGTACACGGGTGTTAAACTTGTAACGGATATGAAATAGATATGTAGCAACAATTTTATAAACTTACTTCTCTAGCACTGTGCTAAATTACATAATCTGCGAGATTAACAATTAAAGTGCTGAAGAAGTTTTGAAAATGTACACCAATACAATTCTGAGTGAAAATTGAAAATAAAATGTCAGTGGAGTGCAAGGGCGAAAGGGAATATGTTGCAGTTACAAAATACAAAGTCTGCAATAATAGCAAACCAAAGAAAGGAGAATTGTAACGAACCTACAAAAAGAGCAGATAGAAATAGAACAACAGTGTAAATAGGTTAAGACGAACTGTGGCTTTCTTGGGTCATGAAATGGAGTGTCAGCGGTAGACGGACGAGGCTTTGAAAGCTCTTTGAGAAGAGAATTGAAATCTACACCAGGTAGAAGTTCCACCAGGTCCTCAGCAGAACTGATGCGGTGGTTTTTTTACGAGTGGTCTTTTACAAAGATTATCCCATGAGATGTCCAGGCGTTAGCTAGGCGCTTGGATTTCACTAGGTTCCGTGCTTCGAAAAGCAGCTTACTTCTTGATCTGGTCAGATCCTCATCAATAAATATTCCACCATAACCCTTATCCTTGATATGTGTTCGGGCTGTATACAGTTTCTGACGGGCACGATAAGTGGCAAATGTGATAATTATATTCCTGGGTTTATGTGACTGTCCCTTACGTTTGACTCTGTGTGATCTGTCAATGTCTTTTAAGTCAAGGTCTAAGCCGAGGGATTAGACATTTTCTATACGTATTTGTCAGTGTCCTCATCGTGGCTTTCTGGGACTCCTGTGATCCGGAGGCAGTTTCGGCGGCAATACTGTTCAGCATTGCCCACATTTAGCTATAGTTTCCGAATGCTATCTCTAGTTAAGCATTCTCAGACTCCAGCTGTGTAATTCTGGCGCTCAGGGCCGTAGTAACACCATCTACTATAGATTTAAGCATGTTCTGAAGCTGGGTACTGAATTTTCAGAAGCTCTTCGTGCCCTAGTGTTATAATACTCTGGGATGACGCTGATCCCATCGCTTGCGAGTCAAAGTTTCCGAGGTTCCAGGAAATTCTGATATTTTCACTTGTTCGGATTCCCTATTCACTCTATTCTTTTTGTGTCAAGTCTATATTCAGGAGATGTAAGCTCTCTTTTCTTCTTAGCTGGCTTCTCCGGAGTAGATAATATTTCACTCATACTAAGCCTAATAATAATACGAAAGTCTCGTGCGTGACTTAGTTACTGGGTTTAATACGTGTACGTGTCGTACAGTTACAAATAGCAGTGGCGGACCCAGAAATATCGTTTAGTTGGGCGTCGGGGGCGTAAACAAGTAGGTGAAGGGTCTGTGGGGCGGAATTCCCAAATTCGATGCCTCCGGAAGCTCCTGCATTTTAAGCGTTTCCAGGGCATCATTTTAACCATCTAACCGTTAAGGAAACTTACTCTAGGAAACGTTTCGATATGACGCTGATTTGGAGGGGTGTGGGGTCGGGCCTCTGACTTCCTCCGTTTTCCAACTCGCCCTGATGTCGGCTTCCTTTACAATCCTTTATATAGAAAACCACAATAAACTGACCTGTTACTATTATTAGTAATCAATGAAAAGAATATCAATACATGTTTCCTTAATAGAAAATTATTGTGGAATCAGTTCAATGTGATAATTGTAGAAATGATATTTCTGTGTAAAGCAATATATATTCCACTTGAACATTTTTTTTTATATATAATTAAATCTGTTTTCAAAATTTTTTTTAAAAAAAATCCGAGATTTGAACTCCGGTTTCCAGTGTGCAGTGCAAGCACCTTTACCATTAGGAAGAAATAAATATATTTAACAATAATATGAATCCCAACGTTATACAAGTCGTCTTTTCAACGTGGAGTGCAGGAGCGATGGACTACCTATACTTGATAAATTTTATTGGGGGATGCTGAGTGTGCTCCCACCCCCCTTGGATCCGCATATGAATAGGGCATCTAGGTCGAATAATATGTGCATGCCGATGACTGATGAATGAATAATGTATTGCTAGGAATCAACATCTTGTACATCAGAATTTATAAACAATATATAAACAATATTGAGCCTCACAAACGGCTGATAAAAATGTCAGTTAGCAGACCTGATACAAATGTCAGTTACTAGACCTGATACAAATGTCAGTTACTAGACCTGATACAAATGTCAGTTACTAGACCTGATACAAATGTCAGTTACTAGACCTGATACAAATGTCAGTTACTAGACCTGATAAAAATGTCAGTTACTAGACCTGATACAAATGTCAGTTACTAGATCTGATACAAATGTCAGTTACTAGACCTGATACAAATGTCAGTTACTAGACCTGATACAAATGTCAGTTACTAGACCTGATACAAATGTCAGTTACTAGACCTGATACAAATGTCAGTTACTAGATCTGATAAAAATGTCAGTTAGTAGACCTGATACAAATGTCAGTTACTAGATCTGACACAAATGTCAGTTACTAGACCTGATAAAAATGTCAGTTACTAGACCTGATAAAAATGTCAGTTACTAGACCTGATACAGTTACCTGAGATCCTACATATTCTCTACATTCTGTCCAACCATCCGCCATTTTGTCTCGGTCTTGTGTGTGTTTGGATATTTTTGTCGACGATATTTTCCAAAATGTCTTTAAATGGGGATAACAAATTTGTATCCTAGGATTTCAGGACATTCATGTTAAAGCTGATTCCTCGCCGGTAAAATTCAATTTAGGACTAAAACCAACATTAACGTCCTCCTACCATCCAAACCAAGACCTATATTCTCCAAATCAATCAAATATTTAGAAATTCTGATTCAGAGGGCTCAGTCTAATGATACAACCTCATTCATTTAATTGCCAGTATATCAAGTGATACATCCATATATCACGGTTTATCTACACTGGGATCGAGAAGCGATAGTCCAAATCAACAATGACAGGTTAATTTTCACATTGAATTTCATTTAATGTCATGTGTTATATGATAGTCCATGAGTCCAAATGTCACAAGAAAAGTGTTGTATTTTGAGATCGCAAAATATTTTGTTATACAACTACTGATCTTATCAGATTCAGAAACGTTGTTACTTTCCCTTAGCCTTTGTGATATGGTTTGTTTTCCATTTATAGCCATGATTCACATTCGTAGACATTACGCTACATTTTTTAAAACTCTTGTCACTTGGTGAGGCATAAAAAATTATACAGTGTAAATGAGTTTTATATGTAAAAAAAGATCCAAACCGTAAAATTCAAATGAATAACATATCATCGGTCAATATTTAGTAACGGAGAATGTAATCATTGTCAGCAGTAACTTATTATGCAATAAAATAGAAAAGCACATTAAAGTACATATCAGGTAGCCATCAAGAAAGATCTCTAAGACTCATAAATTAATTATCTTCTAACTTCTACCTGCAAGCGTATTACTTTGATAATGTCATTAAGCATTTCTTTTTAATAATCCATATTGCAGTTATAAGTCTTTATGGGCTCTCGGGCTGGAGTTGTTGTTATTGTTGTTGATGATGATGATCATGAAGATGGTTGTGGTGCTGGTGGCTTCTTTGTCAATTTGTTTGTGTTTTAAATCTTGATTTCAAAATACACCAACCGTTGTAAAGAAAACGCACTTGAATAATATTTTGAACAAAGAAACGTGTACTATTACTTTCATGTGTAAATACATCTACAAAATCCACTGACACACCATATTTCAAGGTTCTTTGAAACTCATTCAAAGAAATATACTCCGTAATTGACTGTCATCTATGTGATCTTCTAATTTGAAGTATAATTGCCTGGTACGCTTCTAATTTGTATTTCTACTTTGGAAATACAAATTTTACACTAAAAAGAGAAATGATACCTCGATTATCAAGTTTATTCATAAGAAATTCGATATATTTGCCAAAATCTAGGAAAGAAAGGGTTTTCTCAATCCTATTTTGGGATAGTCGGTTGTTTGCAAAAATTGCATGCGCTAATGACATTAATTTCCTAACGATTTAGACCAAAATGAACATAATATTTTAGAAATGCATGCTGACATTCTGGTTAATTTTTTAGAAATGCATGCTGACATTCTGGTTAATTTTTTAGAAATGCATGCTGACATTATGGTTAAGCTGAAACTACTGTAACTAAAAAAGAAATAAACAAAAAACATCGTCATTAGTGGTCACATGCATTGGACCACATTAGAGGTGTCTGCACCAGTTGGCCTCGCTGAGCCAGTTACCACACGATTGTTACTTGTTTCTTAATTCCTAGCTGTATTTTTTGTCAACGGCAAAGACAAATATACCTTACGTTAAGTGTAGTTTCTTATCTGCAAGTTCAAAGTATTTGCACAAAGTAAAGAATAAATAACAATTGTGGGTAACCGGTTCCATGCTGCAACCAAAATTGTCCCACTGTGGATTACCACATACGTCAACGGTGATTTCATAAAGGCGACATAAGGGTGATCATTCGTGCATCATAAATTACTAAATCACCGTGGATTATTTTGATAAACTGAATATTTTCTCAACCATTATGATACATTTTAGCTCACAAACGTACCCTACCGCTAATATCGATCAATTGTAAAGACATGCAGAATATTATTATCGTTGTTCATGCAAATCAAGTCATTATACATCCTTGATCATTCTTTCCTTAAGGGCTATTGGTAATACACAATTCAGTACAGGTGGGTGAAGGATAGCACTCTGATTGTCAAGAAATGGCTAAAAATTATGGTCATAGTGATGTCCCATTTCTTTCAGGTAAGTATCCCGTAACTTTTAGCAGTGAGTGTGTGAAAGAATAACTTACATTAAAAACAATTCCATACCTTTTTGTCCACAGACTTTGATGCAGTGTTCAGCAATATAGAGTCTGTATGCAGTGAAAAAGAAATGTCACTGACACTTATGAATAATCCATTTAGTGGCAAGGAGAAGTGGGTTTTGTATAAAAACTTAGAGAAATTGAACATGAGCTGTTTTTTCTGCACATACTGTTTGCAAATAAAATAGATTTTTGTCAGTCCTGAACAGCCTTGACAGTAGTTCTTAAAAAATGTAGGAAGGCCTGTACTGGCCATAAGCAGCATTTTATGATGAAGACAATGACACAATTTTACATATATTTTGGCAATAATAATAATTACACAATTTTCAGTCCCAAACATTATGATGATCCCCAAAATGAAACGTCTGGAATATTTTCATATTCTCCGCTCACATGTATTTCTGTACATACACGTGGCTTATTCGACACACCGTAGAATCCACTGTAGAAAAGCACATGGATATATATATGTATACATGTCATATTCATCGTCACTAACCATGTTGCGCTATACTTAGCTTAACATTCACGATTATTGACAATCGTAACAACCAACAGAATTAAACGAAGTACCTTCTTCTAAAGTATGCAACTGCTCATACATCTTACCTGATCAGTTTGTAATGTTGTTAAAATTTGTCTTTTTCTTAATTTGAACCACACTCCTGCTTTACGGGAAGTGCTTTCTCACACACTAACGGAACATATACCACAATTACAATAGTTCTCATACTTACAAGCAAATTCAATACATATCCCATTTATGCATACATATAAGGTTTACTTAGGATAATTAGCTAATATCAAGTACATTTTATTTATTAAGAACGAAGAACTGATAAACTCGGCGGATTAATAATTTACAGAACTACATGCGTTGAAAGAAGAGAAGAAAATAAGTAAATTATAAAACAAGCAAATAAGTCAAATTTTAGTATGTATTTCAGGAATGTTTATGAATTTTCTTCGCTATTAACAGTACCGACCACACCTGTATTTTCAATATGGAAAGTTTGACAGCCATCGGGTTATAGGTATTGGTGTAATTTAACTATCAGTCAAGGGACCGGGTAGACTGGAAGAAGACCATTATGGCAGCCCCCATTACATGGCATTGTGATATTTGCCACATGCATTGTACGCAAGGCTCCGTGTAGATGAAACATGTAACGCTCGTTGCATCTTGCTTAGTCTTCATGCAACACGATAATTACAATGCAATAACTCAATACTATCTCAATGCCGTGATCTATTGCGCGTAAAATGCAATATCAAATTGCCTATTTTAGCTCTTATAAATATCTTTTCCACAAAACAGATTGTACCTGCACATTTAAATGACAGTGTTTAAAGTTAATAATTTATAACTTGTCACTTATTACGTACTATATGTGATGTATGGCTATATCACACCCACTCACACTGTTAAGCCTGTTCGTATTACCAATAGCCCTTAAAGGCTGGTTCCTTGCATTGTTAAAATTTGTTCGACCGGATCCCTGTTTCCCTGTTCTCCTTGGAGACAGAGAGACAGGTCCCCGACATCCATAACAGTATACATACAGTAGGTACGTAATGAAAGCATTTAAGAGGCAATTTATTGGTTTGGTTTGGTTTCGTGGGGTTTAACGCCATTTTTCAGCACATGATGCATGGCTACCAGTAAACTGGTGGAGGAAGAACCCGGGAAGAACCACTGAGCTACGGGAAGTTACTGGCAAGCTTTCTCACATACTGACGTTTGTCGAGTCGAGACTCGAACTCACGAGGACAGAGGTCAGATGTGTGAGTGATCTGTAAAGACGTGCGCCTTAGACCATTCAGCCATCCGGGGTCCCAGGTAATTCATACGTACCTTTCTACATCAAGACAGTCAAAACCATTTACAATATCCTTACAAACAATGATTAAAAGAAAACAAAATTCCCCATGCTTTAAATTTTCACTCTTTTTTAAAAATCGATCTGTTTGTTGATAGGTAGAGCTACCGTTTGTATCTGGGCTATCAGACCAGAAAAGCAAATCTTCGCGTTAATATTTGAAAATACTTCGGCCGTCTAACAACAGATGATATGCCGGCTCCTGATGTATGTATGTATGTATGTATGTATGTATGTATGTATGTATGTATGTATGTATGTATGTATGTATGTATGTATGTATGTATGTATGTATGTATGTATGTATGTATGTATGTATGTATTGTTATGTATGATGTTTATATAATATTATAAATATTTTGGGAAATTATAAATGTTTCTTCACTTTAATATTTGCTTAAATCTTAATGTTTATCAGGAAAAACATGTTTAACTAGTGTCCTTGAATTAGGTTGTTTTGATCAATATGTTTTCTCAATTTGAAGGTCAAGGTTGAATTTTGTTTACAGTTAGAATTCCATTAAGATGACTCATATTCTAGAACATTCTGTCATGTGACCAATCTTTATATATACCATGTTTGGTGGACATTTATTCAGTTTTGACATTACCATCAGTCTTGTAAAGAGCTATTACAGTTGTGAAAATTCATTCCAAATTCTAAGAGAGGAATTATTTTAAATATTCATTGGATTATAACAGTGCTCACAAACTTTTGGATTTTGGATTTTTAATTGATGATTTTGGAATTTACGTGAACTTATTCAGATATTTTGGAATACTTCATTTTGACATCAGCACATCAAGATTTCTAGTACATCAGGACTTTGGAGACCATTAGCACATCATAACATTCAAGGACACAGCCGTGAATTCGGAACATTCTATATTTAGGACTTGTGATTAGAACAATCATTCTTATTGGATTATTAGGATTTCAAAACACATTATTGTAAGTGACTTTTTGATTTTTAATTTTAATTATCTAGTAATAAATTGCTTGTTGATTTTTACTTGATTTGTTGGTTTCACTTTCTTTCTGTTACATTTTTCTTAGACCATAGAGTCGTAACAGAAATTGGGGACTCGTCGTTCCGGGATTGAATTTCTTTAAAGCATATTAGAGATATTAAATTTATCTTTGAAATTCATATTGATTTTGTCTCTGAATTTTTTGTCTTTGGCAAAGATTTTCAAATAGAGAAATTTTTTTGTGTGAAACCAACAAGCATTTACAATGGCATCTAATGTTCAGAATTTCATTTCAAAACCTATCCAGGAGGGGTTAGAGTGCATGAGAAAGGATGAGTTGCTCGAGCTTGCCAGAAAATACAGTCTATCTGAGGCAAAAGTATCATTGACAAAACAGGAGATAAAGATTATTTTGATTCAGTATTTAGTAGGAAAGGGAATTTTTGATAGCAGTGCTTTAAGTTTGAAGAGAAAGCCTGTATCTGGTTCTGACAGGAAATTAAGGGAATTAGAGTTAAAGAACCAGATTGATTCAGAATTGGCAAAGCTTCAGATTCAGAGAGAGAGAGAGAAAGAAGAGAGGCAGATACAGATGGAGAGAGAGAAGGAAGAGAGGCAGATACAAATGCAGAAAGAAGAGAGGCAGATACAAATGCAGATGCAAAGAGAAGAAAGGGAAATGCAATTTAAATTAAGAGAATTAGAACTGGCAAACAGAGCACACTCCACTCCTTTAAACACAAGTTCAGGTTTTGATGTTACTAGATATATTAGGTTAGTACCCCCTTTTCAGGAAAAAGAAGTAGATAAATACTTTCTTCATTTCGAGAAAATTGCTGAAAACTTGAAATGGCCCAGAGAGCATTGGACTTTGTTATTACAAAGTGTACTTATTGGCAAAGCTCGTGAAGTCTACATTTCACTGTCAGTACAACAAAGCACTGATTATGATGTGGTTAAGGAGTACATCTTGAAAGCTTATGAGTTGGTACCAGAGGCATATCGACAAAGGTTTAGGAATTGTAGAAAAGAAACTGGACAAACTCATGTCGAATTTGCAAGGGATAAAGAACAACTATTTGATAGGTGGTGCTCAGCCAAGAAAGTTGATCAAGGTTATGATAACCTCAGACAGCTCGTATTAATTGAAGAGTTCAAGAGGTGCATGCATAGTGATGTTAGAACCTATCTTGACGAGCAAAATGTGGAAACTTTGGAAAATGCTGCTCGTATGGCTGATGATTATTCCTTGACTCACAAAATTTCATTTGGCAATAAGTCATCCTCTCAGCAGTTTTCTGGTAAAAAAACCATTTAAATCTCATTCGAGTACTTCCAAATTTCACAACAGCACAACTGTTAGGAATCAAACATCTGATAAGACTGATCAGAAATCCTTATCTCTTCCTACGTGCACTTATTGTAAAAAGAAAGGGCACGTTATTTCTGATTGCTTCAAGTTGAAAAATAAGCAACAGAGAAAAGACAGAGCTTTTCCAAATGCTCTTATTTCTACGAGGTCAAGGTCACGGTCTTGTATTGAAAGCAATACATTTGTTGGGTCAAACAAACCCCAGTCTGATTCTATTTTAGAGGCTTATGAACCATTCATGTCAGAAGGTTCTATATCACTTATTGGTGATTCTGCCAAGCCTATCCCAATTAAAATATTAAGGGACACTGGAGCTTCTCAGAGTCTTTTATTATCAGGTACTTTGCCTTTGTCTGAGGAGTCTTCTTCAAGTGAAAGTGCTCTTGTTCAGAGAGTAGAGTGCGGCTTTGTAAATGTTCCTCTTCATTGTGTCAATTTGGCATCAGACTTAGTTTCTGGACCTGTGACTGTTGGGGCAGTGACTTCTTTATCCATAGAGGGTGTTCATTTATTACTAGGCAATGACCTAGCTGGAGATAAGGTTGTGGTTAATCCACTTGTAACTGACAAGCCTTGTTTGGATCAGAAAGTTGATCCTGTCGAAACTGAAATCCCTGATTTGTACCCTGCTTGTGCAGTTACTAGAGCTATGGCAAAAAGAGCTCTTGAGAGTGATGTTGATCAGGATATTATTCCTTTAGCTGACACATGTATTAGTCAGTCTTTTGATGAGGTCACTTTTTCCTCAGGTATTGATCAATCAAATGGTATTGATCACAGTGATCCTCTTTTGGCAACTCATTCTCTTTGTTCTAATCAGGATGAAAAACGACAATCCCTTTTCGTTGAACAGGAGCAAGATCCCGAGATATCTTGTTTGTTTCAGAGGGCTATTAGTGAAACTGAAGCCACACAAGTTCCAGTGTGTTACTTTGTGAAAAATGGGGTCCTTATGAGGAAATGGAGACCACCTGATGTACCCGCTGGTGACGAGTGGTCAGTGAGCTATCAAATTGTTGTTCCTAAGTCATATCGACAGGAAATTCTTAATTTAGCCCATGAAACTCCTTTAGCTGGTCATTTAGGAGTCCGTAAGACTTATCACAAGATCTTGAATCATTTTTATTGGCCGAAACTCAAAAGTGATGTTTCTAAATACTGCAGATCTTGTCACACTTGTCAAATGGTAGGAAACCCAATCAGAAGATACCTAAGGCTCATCTGCAACCTATTCCTGCATTTGATGAACCATTTAGTAGAATAATGGTAGACTGTGTTGGTCCTTTACCTAAAACCAAGTTAGGCAACCAATACTTGTTGACCATCATGTGTGCATCTACAAGATTTCCAGAGGCAATTCCTCTGAGAAATATAAAAACTAAAACTATTGTGAAAGCTTTGGTGAAGTTTTTTACACTTGTTGGCCTTCCCAAATCTGTCCAGTCAGATCAAGGGTCAAATTTTATGTCTGGAATTTTCCAGCAAGTTATGCATGAACTAGGCATCCAACAGTTTAAATCTTCTGCCTATCAACCTGAAAGTCAAGGTGCTTTGGAAAGATTTCATCAAACTTTGAAGAATATGATTCGATCATATTGCTTTGATACAGAAAAGGATTGGGATGAGGGTGTTCATTTGTTGTTGTTTGCTGTTAGGGAATCAGTTCAAGAGTCGTTGGGTTTTAGTCCCTTTGAACTAGTTTTTGCTCATACTGTCCGTGGACCATTGAAATTATTGAAAGAGAAACTTCTTTCAAATGAAGATTCAAAGATTAATCTTCTGGATTATGTCTCTGATTTCAAATACAAGTTGTCAAAGGCCTGTGAAGTAGCAAGAACTAATCTTCACACTACCCAGTCAAAAATGAAATTAAGGTATGACAGAAATTCACAGGAAAGGAGTTTTTAACCTGGTGACAAAGTTCTGGCTCTCTTTCCCATACCTCAAAATCCTCTTCAGGCTAAATTTTATGGTCCTTATACCGTTGAAAAGAAAGTAAATGACTTGAATTATATCATTAACACTTCTGGGAGACGGAAACAAAAACAACTTTGTCATATAAATATGTTAAAGGAATATTTTGACAGAGATAGCCCAGCTAATTATTCAGTTAATTTAGTTGTACCTGTCCCACACAGTGAAGATATCAACGATGGAATACGATCAGACTATAGTGACTCTGGTATAACCAATCTTCGGAATTCAGAAATATTGAACAACCTAGACCAGAAACTTTCACATCTACAACAACAGGAAAGAAATGAACTAAAACAGCTATTACATGACTATGAGCACTTGTTTCCTGATGTTCCAACACGAACAAGTAAAATTTATCATGACGTTGACATTGTAGATTCTGCGCCTGTGAAACAGCATCCTTATAGGATGAATCCTCTCAAACAGAACTATCTGAAGAAAGAAATTCAGTATTTACTGGAGAATGATTTCATAGAACCAAGTAAAAGTAACTGGAGTTCTCCATGTATTCTTGTTCCCAAGCCAGATAATACATTCCGTATGTGTACTGACTATAGAAAAGTCAACAGTGTCACCAAAACTGATTCATTTCCAATCCCAAGAATGGACGATTGCATTGATAAAATTGGAAATGCGGAATATGTCACCAAGTTTGACCTTTTAAAAGGATTCTGGCAAATTCCACTGACGGAAAGGGCAAAAGAAATTTCAGCATTTGTAACTCCAGATGGACTTTATCAATATAAAGTCATGCCGTTTGGAATGAAAAATTCGCCTGCAACGTTTCAACGTCTGATGAACATGATAACATCTGGTCTTGATAATTGTGACGCTTATATCGATGACGTCATTATCTACAACAACACCTGGGAAGATCATTTGGAAACCATTCGAAAATTCTTTGATCGACTCAGCAATGCGAATCTGACAATTAATTTGAGCAAAAGTGAGTTTTGCCATGCTTGTGTCACATTTTTAGGACATATTGTGGGACAAGGTCAAGTTAAACCTATAGAAGCTAAGGTCAAAGCTATCTCTGAATTTCAAGTTCCAATTTGTAAAAAGCAACTGATGCGATTTCTAGGTATGGCTGGATATTATCGGAAATTTTGTTCCAATTTTTCCAAAATTGCTGAACCTTTGACAAGTTTATTGAGTAAGAAAACCAAATTTCATTGGTCTGACAAGTGTCAGGAATCTTTTGACAAGTTAAAGGCCATGCTTAAGAATGCACCAGTTCTTTCTGCACCAAATTTTAGCCAATCATTTAAATTATCTGTTGATGCAAGTGATGTAGGGGTTGGTGGAGTATTGATTCAGGAAGACAAAAGTGGTGTGGATCACCCTGTGTGTTATTTTTCTAAAAAACTAAACAAGCACCAGAAAAATTATTCCACAATTGAGAAGGAATGTTTGGCTTTGATACTGGCTTTACAGCATTTTGAAGTGTATGTTACCTCAGCTCTTTCTCCAATTATTGTGTACAGTGATCACAATCCCCTTACTTTCATCGACAAAATGAAAGATACAATTCGGAGATTGTTGAGATGGAGTTTGATATTGCAGGAATATAACATTGACATTAAACACTTCGGGGGAAGGGACAATGTGATTGCAGATGCACTCTCACGTGCCTAGAAATGTAATATTGCTTGATGTAATTAAGTCCAGTATCATAAAACATGTTCTTATGTAATTTTGGTTATTATAGTATTAGATGTATATTCAAAAGAAGGCTTTATTACATAAATCTTTCTTTTTCTTTATGAGGGGAGGTGTTATGTATGATGTTTATATAATATTATAAATATTTTGGGTAATTATAAATGTTTCTTCACTCTAATATTTGCTTAAATCTTAATGTTTATCAGGAAAAACATGTTTAACTAGTGTCCTTGAATTAGGTTGTTTTGATCAATATGTTTTCTCAATTTTTAGGTCAAGGTATAATTTTGTTTACAGTTAGAATTCCATTAAGATGACTCATATTCTAGAACATTCTGTCATGTGACCAATCTTTATATATACCATGTTTGGTGGACATTTATTCAGTTTTGACATTACCATCAGTCTTGTAAAGAGCTATTACAGTTGTGAAAATTCATTCCAAATTCTAAGAGAGGAATTATTTTAAATATTCATTGGATTATAACAGTGCTCACAAACTTTTGGATTTTGGATTTTTAATTGATGATTTTGGAATTTATGTGAACTTATTCAGATATTTTGGAATACTTCATTTTGACATCAGCACATCAAGATTTCTAGTACATCAGGACTTTGGAGACCATTAGCACATCATAACATTCAAGGACACAGCCGTGAATTCGGAACATTCTATATTTAGGACTTGTGATTAGAACAATCATTCTTATTGGATTATTAGGATTTCAAAACACATTATTGTAAGTGACTTTTTGATTTTTAATTTTAATTATCTAGTAATAAATTGCTTGTTGATTTTTACTTGATTTGTTGGTTTCACTTTCTTTCTGTTACATTTTTCTTAGACCATAGAGTCGTAACAGTATGTATGTATGTATGTATGTATGTGGTTTAACGGCATATCAGCACAATTCTGCCCAAAAAATTAAGCAGAAGCAGTTTGAACGTATTAGAAAATAGATCCATAATATAAGGCTCATTTAAATGTTTTAAACTATTGCAAAAATTTAATTGTTTATGTACTGATACGAAATTGAATATGTAAATCTGGAATAAAAACAGTGAAAATCTGCCATGTGATACCACCGTGTCCATTGATACGCATTTGACATAAAGAGAAGCTTCACCTAATTTGACAAAATTGAAGAAAAATAAAACTTCTGTAAAAATTGATGATATATTTTTCTTCCTTTTATAGCAACAAATCCATATTTAACTTCCGTATTATTCCAGTTAATAAGTAGCATAACCTGTCAACTGTTCGTATTATCGATTTTAAAATTTATTTGTTAGATCTTATTAGACGAAAGCCTCACAAGAAATGAAGGTGGTTAGTTCGATTCTTATGCAAAATGTTTTCACCCAGGAACAGATCAAAACATATCCCATTGCCACAATACATGCACGCACACACTCAAAATGCAACTAGTCAAGCACGCACAAATATGCTGAAATAGGTGGTTAACCGTAGGGATTGATAGTTTGCTTTACTGAGAATCATAAAAATCAATTCAAGAAATTGTACAGACAATCTTGCATAATGAAATACAGACATAACGATAGATACAAGGGAGCAAATTACAAAAGGAGAGAGGGATGGATTAACAGTCATATGTATGGGTGAAATGACAGACACATTATTTATAAAGTTTATGTTTCATAGTTTAATACAAGCAAACTGTGATGTAGCATAATGAACGAAGAAGTTCAACTCAACCCAATGAAAAGTTTCTGAAAATTTCAATCCTCCACAGAACCCAATGAAAAGTTTCTGAATATTTCAATCTTCCACAGAGAAATTTTTTTGTCTCATCAGAAACCTGTTCTCTGTGTAGCATGTTGTTGTCCCATTTGGTTTTCCCGAAAGCTGCTAAAGGTCATGTGACAGAAGGCTTTACCTAACTGACATACCCCCAGTGCGAGAATAGTTCCTCTTTCTAATTAGCATCGCATTTTGGACCAACCAAGTTTTTCGTTTTCTCAGTAATTCTCCTTAGAACAAAAATATTAAGCATGTTTTGTGCATATAATCAAGTGATTGGAACGAATCATAACTCTCTAACCCGTTTGATAATATTGCTGTCATTACCCCCCCCCCCCCCTCTCTCTCTCTCTCTCTCTCTCTCTCTCTCTCTCTCTCTCTCTATATATATATATATATATATATATATATATATATATATATATATATATATATATATAAACTGAAAACTTTATGAGAATTGATTGACAAACATTAAAATTGTTATTATAAAAATAAATATGTATCATACATTGAGAATCACATGATGGTCGGTACTTCAGACCTAAATGCTCTGGCGATATTTCGCTCTGACTGCTGATATGTAATAACTCGCACTTAGCCGGCGATAATACTGTCAGCGGAACATTGAAATCAGTAGAACAATAACTTTTGATAGATTGGCGGAGTTAGCTATTGACCAAGGTCAAATAATATAATAGGACTATCTCAGATACCTAATAGTATCCCATGACAATGCTGGTCACAGAAAGAGTCATCTTGTACAATACTGATATTGTTAACAAATGATCCTGCTCCTCTCTTGACCACTGATAAGCAGTAAACAAGTAGGAATTTAAACTATGATGCGAACATAAATTTCCTGATAAAAGGGCGTCACTATGTTACACATTGTAAACAGTTTCCGTAGTTACATTTTCATTTCACTAAATATTCATTACATAAAAAGCGTGTTGATTCCAAGGGAAAAAAAATTATAGTAGTTGGATAATGAGGCTTAGATTTTGGTAGCTAATATAGGTCAAAGCCTTCTATTCCCCATGATTTTTCCCTTGAATCGTACGCGAGTGCGTTATTTACGCAAGTGTACACAAAATCGTGGTGAGCCATTTCCCCCGTGGGCGCCCGCAAGCGAACTTTTTATACTAGATCCGCAGTCAGGCCTATATAATTGATTGTAACTATACTACATATGAGAGATTTGTGACAGAGAATATTATATATATATATATATATATATATATATATATATATATATATATATATATATATATAATTCACAGATTGATGCGTATAGTATTTTGAAAGAATTTATATCTGATTCAAGGATCAAAATACCAGACCAATGGAGTGTGAGTAACGTCACAGAAAAGATTAAATCGCTGTTTCGCTTAAATGCATCACACAGATTTTGTAAAGAGACTCAAAAGGTGCCGTATGATTTTGTAAATACGTATCCGGACTATCTTGATAAATAATCGATTTAAGAATTATTTTGGAATAGCAACGATGTAAACTTGGCAAATCTTATGAGAAAAAAAACGTGAAAAATAACTTTAGATGATATTGTGCAAGAAAAAATGAAGTCGCTGACGTTGACGAGATCACCTAGTGCAGATAATGAAACGAGTGAATATTCTAATGATGATGATATTGAAACAATTAGCGAATATAATAGCAGAAGAAATACGAAATAAATCTACGACGAGACAGTAGCAAGACAGCTGGCCTATGTGATAAATTTAACAACAATATATTTCATCAAAGAATGGAATCCATGGATTATATGTATAAGTGGTACAGAAAATTTGATATTATTGGATACAAACGTGTTAAAAAAAAATTACGAGTTGGTATAACATTAGGGGTACTAAAACCTGATTTAAGATTGAAGGGAATTATATCTGAGTTGGGACCTTACCTATTTAGCAAAGCCTGATTTTACAGTACGAATCATCTTCTTATTTGGAATAAAGTATCGTACAGTTTATGACCGTCAAATTGGATACAATCCTCTGGATCCTGAAACATTTACTTACATACCAAAACATATAAAGCAGATAATAAGGAAAAGTGACGAATCTAAGTAACTAAATATTAAATTAAAGACTAAATTTTCCGCATATATATATATATATATATATATATATATATATATATATATATATATATATATATATATATATATATATATATATATATATATATATATATATATATATATATACAGTTCAATGGCATTGGGACGCAATCAATGCAAAGGTGTATGCCTTGGAAAACATGAACTCTGCGGCAGAACATGCCATTACGAATACTGTAAATCACATTTGCTCGCGTTACGTGTTAGGCTAGGCGCTCAACCATATCTTAAATCCGGCATCAGAGTCGAGTCGCGTAACCAGCTTTGCCGACCATTCGGATCTTTTCGCGAGTATTATCGTGCGCGCCGGCAAAGATTTTCTAACTGAACAAATATAGATCCTATTGTTGTAGAAATACCTGACAATGTTAACAAGAGGAAGCACCCTACAACGTTGATGAAAAAAATACATAAGTCAATGAAATAATAACCAGGATTTAAGCGATTGCAGTTAGTTACTGATCCTGGTAAAGTAAAAATTCTTAAACAATTTACCGACGGAATTTGCAATTAGACAATGATTTCTCCTTGTATGCCAGTATAGAACCTGTAATTCAAATAAGGTAACTCGCACGAGAGCGTGGGATACGAATACCAAGGAGTATACGAAAAGCTGGTATACTTGAGTTATTAGGACTCGCAAATGAACCCGAGCTAGTTGTGCAACAACTTCTCCCGGATAACCCACAGCCGGTTACAACGGCAACAGCAATATCAATGTTAACAGTACAACGACTGAAACAATCCGCGCGCGAGCGTATCATAAAACTACCAAGAGGCGCAAGAAATGCTGACATACTTGCGTTATTAGGTATCATAGTCGAACCGCGTCAGACTGTGAGACAGCTTCGTGCAACAGCAGCTCGATTAAATATCAAAATTCCTCCACTAGCCAAGCGGGCAGAAATTGTACATATAGCCGAGGATGAACAAAACCGCCGAAGCATCGCAGTCACTATCGCCGTTGAAGCAGTTGAGTATGTTCATCAACAATAAGTTCCAGAATTAAAATTATATAAACGCTCTGGTGATCTTCAAAATTGTTATGCGACTATCCCAAGCGTATACAAGCCAAGTAGAGACGCTGTAAAACTTTTATCAAATATACATCCGGGACTCATATTAACGATACAGCATATTGGTGAAACAGCCAAGGTTGACATTGTTCTTAATGTTGAATTTACCATGTCTGGCCATTTAACTAAAGATGGGTTTTCACCATCTAAAACATCACAGCCGTGGTTTCATAGTGGTGCTTGTTTGATCTTGAACCATAAAGACACTGAGGTCATCAATGATGAAATCAATAGAGGTTATGCAAGAATCTTCACAAAGTTTGAAATATACTCCAGAGGAGGTTTGGGATGGATGCTTTCCAGATGTTGGCAAGTTCAGCTTCATTTATCCCCTTACAAACCTATTCGCGGATCGAGTGACATTCTAACGTCAGCGTGTATTCCACCTCGGTCAGTAATGAATGTGAAAACTTATGACAACGAATGTTTTAAATGGGCGCTTGCATCCGCGAGGCATCACGCGAGCGATAATACAGATCAGCCTCGAAAATACAAACAATATCTTAATGATTTCAATTTTAGTAAAATTGAATTTCCTATGCAGGTTACGGTTATTAGAAAGTTTGAACGACTCAACCCTGACATCGTCGTCAATGTATTTGTTTGGAATAAAGGACCGCGGCCTATTCGACTATCCCCATATGTACGCGAGCGGACTTTAGTTAGACTGTTCTTGTTGGATAGATGGATGGTTCAGAGGCGCGGGATGGATAAAGGATTTTCAACGATTTGTATAGCGACACAACAAGCATAAGAGGAAAAGGTTTCCGTGTGAACGTCGTATGCATGTGTTTTGACAATCGTGAATTTTACTGCGGTGAAATAAGTGAAAAGCCACAGCATAGAATTATGCCGGAACCTGGTAAAAATATACAGAAATTCACCGCAGTGCAACAAAAATGAAAGTTCCTTATGTCATTTATCCGGACTTTGAATGTTTGAATGTTCCCGTGGAAGCTTCGCTTCCCGTTTCAGTCAAATATGACGCAAGCTGCTGAATAAGTTTTATGCGGATTTTGTAACACTGTAGTCAGATGTGATGGAGCAACTGAACTACCAATATTGTATCGCGCCCAGGGAGCTAGCGCCCCAAATACGGTTGAGGTGTTTCTTAAATCGCTCGAGGTTACCGCGAAATGAATCCAATGAAAGCTATACTCATCCGCAGACATGATTATGACCAAATATGACATTCTCGAGTTTTTCGCAGCCGCTCATTGCTGGATCTGTAACGAACTTTTTAGCACAACCAATGACAAAGTTCGTGATCACTGTCACATTACTGGCATGTATAGAGGAGCCGCGCACAGCTCATGCAATCTGCAGTTACGAATTTCCCCAAGTAGAACAAAAATCCCTATGGTGCTTCATAACCTGCGTGGGTATGATGGTCACCTGATTATGCAAGAAGTTGCCGCAGCATCAAAGGCGCCAATAAGCGTCATTCCCAACAACATGGCAAAATACATGACGTTTAGGCTGCGTCAGCTGCAGTTCATTGACTCGCTGCAGTTCCTTAATTCAAGCCTGGAAAAACGAATTAGCAACCTTGCAGCGAATGGTAATGATCGCTTTGTGATCACTTGCCAATACAGTGGTGCCGCTGATAAACCAGAAACGTTCAGCCTGCTTACTCGTAAAAGACTTTACCTTTACGAGTATATGAGTGAATATCAAACGTTTGCTGAAACTCGGTTGCCACTCATAAGCGCCTTTTACTCGTCATTATCGTGTGAAGGCATTTATGACAAAGACTGCGAGCACGCAAATAAAGTCTGGTCCACGTTTGCTTGTCAAAACCCTTGGTGACTGCCATGACCTGTATCTGCGCATGGATGTTCTGTTGCTAGAGGATGTGTTTTAGGCATTCCGCGACACAGCCACGCGGGTGTTTAAGTTTGACCCAGCTCACTGTTTCTCATCCCCGTGAATGACTTGGGTTGCACTTTTATCAAAAACAAAGGTTGAGTCAGAATTGCTGGCTGATATCGATCGATCAGCATTTATTTGTGGAACAAGGCATCCGTGGCGGGATTTCCATTGCGAGCCATCGATACGCTCGAACAAATATTCCTAATGTAGATGGCTACAATCCTGACTTCCCAACGAGCTACATCATGCACTTGGAGTCAAACAAACACTATGAATGAGCAATGATGCAGCCTATGCCTGTTGGCGGGTATGAATGGATTGGTCCCGCGCATACAGACGTGGAAAAATGCATTTATGATAAAAGCAGCGACCACGGATACTTGTTTGAAGCTGATCTAGAGTATCCAGAGGAGCTTCACCACACCCATAACGATTATCCGCTGGCTCCAGAAGTGTTGGTGCTGCCCTGCGGGTGGTTGTCCCAGTATCAGTGTGGGATTGTGCATGAATCCAAAGGTTAGTTTACCGAAATCATCAAGTTTGTCCCGAATCTTCGGACTAAAGACAACTATGTAGTCCACGTACGAAACTTGCAGTTGTATCTGCGATTAGGAATGCGCGTAGGCAAAGTCCATCGGGTGCTTCGATTTCGCCAGCGTTACTGGATGGCAGTAGTATGATATAAGGGAGCTATGAAAACACTAAATATGATTTTCCAGTTTCGGCCTCGCTGGCGCTCAGCCTCACCTGAAAAATCATGTTGTGTTTCCAATAGCCCCCATATATCATACTACAGTTATAATTAGCTTTTCATTAACTCACACTGGCTTGGTGAAAATAGGTGCACACGAGTTATTTCCCTTGATTACAATCTATTTTTAGCAACATTAAATATGCAAATTTGCCTAACCATAAACTTATCAACATAGTGTAGTAACAATTTATATATCAGGTAAAGTCTATGTATAGTTAGATGGCTCAAGGTATGTTTGTAGGCTACTCTGTCTTGACATTCGGGCTGGTGTCCAGTTACGGGGACTGCCTAAACTTTCCGATGTGAACACAACTGAAAGTTGCAGGAAGTTAAAAGGTTATGGGCTAAATATCCGCCTTTGAAGCCGTTCACGCTAGGACCGGGTGCAGTGGTAATGCGATTCCTATATGTTATTTGACTGCTGGGAACTGAAAGATACAGCGGGGCTAGCACCCGGTCCTTTGCCTGGGCTTGTGTTTTTCGCGCATATGGCGTAATCGTTCTAGTGTTTTTTGAGAATGGCCTAAGGAAGCTGCAGATGTATGGTGTCCATATATTGGTCTTACATAATTATTCTGATTGAAGAAATCATATAGTATAATAATGGATTTTAAAGCTATCTTGGAATCCTTTGTAAAAGTTCATCAGCTGTTACAGAGGTCTTAGGAATGGTACGACACTGGGTGATTCAGAGTTGGCATCAGTTCTTGGAATTTGTCCTTTTGCCTCAGCTGAAGATACAGCTAGAAGAAAACTTTCCATACAACCATCGAATACAACTTTGCCTTTTCTTTGTGGAACATTATTTGAGCCAGTCACTAGAAGATACATTGAGATCACCATGAACGAAAAAGTGATGGGTAACGATATCTGCATTTAAACTATACATGGATTTAGATACAATCCAGATGGCGCCATTGTTGACCACAATAAAATTTTGCTGTTAGAATTTAAGTGTTCCTTTAGCAGAGACTTTAGCAAGTTGCCAAAATATTATTTACCACAAGTATTATCGGGTTTACACGTTTCAGTGGTTCCTTCATACAGTCTGCTAGTCGATACAATCTTTCGTAAATGTTCTTTGTATCAATTGGGATTTTACCCAGAATACGACAACAAATTTCACAACAGAGATAACAACAGGTATACTAAGGATCCAATCGCAAAAGGTATCATAGGAGCTTTTGGTAACTATGACGACTTTACTGATCTTGGCGAATCTACTGAAGAAGAATTGTCCTCATTTCTACAGAAAGATCTACGAGAACATTCATATATTACTGCAGATATTCATGACCAGCATGATTGCATTTCTGACGCGATGGATAATATCACTAAGAAGTGTCCAGACAAGAAGTTGGTAGCTGTGTTACCGTGGAAAATATTCAAAATGACCTACAACTATATTGCCCGCGAACCTGGCAACAGCAAAACAATCAAGAGCGCCATATCAAAACTGCAACAGATTGTACATGAATTAGAGATAAAAAAAATAGTATATATAATGTTTTACTTTGACTCAAGAAGAAACATGGTTGCCTAAGAGATCGCTAATCACGCCACAGTAACTTTTCCACCAGGCTGGAACATAGAAGAGGTCCAATTTATGATTTCAGAAATCAAAACATTAAATGACGCCTACAAATTTGTAAAGGACGCTCTCAAAATGATTTACCAAACCTCCAAAGAAGATCCCTAGTGGTTTGACTTTTACGCAACTATCGCCATAGAATTAGAAAGATCCAGACGCCTATTAGGAGAAGAATACAACAAACTTAGCAGTAAAAGATCTTTATATGACTTTGTCAAAACCAGGTTTGCTGGCGGTTTAGTTTGAAGACCGCCGTTCACTTTTATATAAGCGATTAATATATGTCTGCAGAAGCAATTATAGATGCAACAAAGAAGCTCCTTGCGATTACTTTCCGCCTGAACTTAATTTTTTTGATCTTAGAAAACCGAAGACGGTCCATTACGCCTATGAATATTTAAGCGACGCCCTTGATGTCACATGGAATCTGACGGAAAACAATAAAGACCACTTTGACTGCTATGCTAAAATCGTCATAGAGTTGAATCGAGCTCTGATTTTTCTAGAGACTGAATACAACAGACTTGGTGGCAAGGCGTTGGTTACCGTAATTAAACTTTAAGACGTGCCCACACAAGCGTCTATTTTTGTGTGTGCCCTCTGATATTTTTTTGTCTACATTTTTTCGTATTTGTTAATGCACATTGGACTTTAATCTGCCACGATGTTGACTATGATTTTGAATTCTTTCACTAAAGCAGCCATTTTAAGTAAGCACCTGATAAGCAGGTCTTAATTTGATTCAGAATTTTTGTGTACGTGATGTAAGCGTATTTACACATCGCCAGCTTGTTTTGAATTTTTTGTTACAGTTTTCTGAAAGCGGCTTGTGCTGCAATTCCAACGCCAGAAATAAAAAAGCAGAAATGAATTTATAAAGGCGCCAGTGCCAGAAACACATGCAACGTTTAATGTTAGCGGAATGGCAGACAGCAACGCCAACAAGCGCTTGTAATATCTGTAAGACCACTTGAAACACTTATAACTGTAATAATACGAAATAAGTTCTTCCCGTTGTTCTTTTTCGAGATGACTGGTAATGTGATTGCAGTCTATGATATCTTTCATCGTATATAATAACGCTAGCGAAATTGTTTCTTCGTCTTCTGGCTCATCATGGGGAAATTCCGCATGAAGCTTTCTTTATATTTTTTGGTAAAGAATCGGATTATGTTGAACTTGACTGAGACTACTTCTGGATCAGGTCCAAGTTCTTTTATTTGTTCTTTCGTAAGCTCAGGCTCATTATCGAAGAAGACGCTGTGTATTTTGGAACGTAAAGAGTGTTGATGATACTATATTATACTACACCAATATTTCTAATATATTACAGTTCTTGTAAAGGAAAAAACCTTCTGATCCGTCTTCTTGAATACTTAACAACTTTATAGAACACCTCGGATAACTTTTTTTCATCATCAGCGTCTGGTTGTGATTTTGATTGTGATTTTTATGCATCAGGCTGCGGCTGTGACTTTTCTGCTTCAGGTTGTGGCACAGGGAATTCCAGATTTAGTTTGCTGGTAATATTTGAATAAAGATCTGGTACTTTTTGTTGCAACTTGTCCTAGTATATTCTTGTCTACTTTCTTTCATGTAGTTCGAATATTCCTTTACTAAAGTCTCGAGCCTCTTGAGGGCCAACAAAGTTTCCGCACGGTATTTTTGTCTTTGATAATGTTAGCTGCTGAAGCATGTCTATTCTGCCATCAAATTTAGTTTATGAAAATCAATTGCTGGTTAAAACTCATTAGCATCATAAATATGTTTGTACTGATACTTAACAATACTATAATAAGCATCAATTGTTTTTTGCAAAATAGGCAACAATTCGACATCTAATTTGTCTTTGATCAACTTGTAAAGATTTGTTTGCGGTTTTTTTCAAAGATACTCTTATGTGGTGTCATGTCAAATGTGCGATCATAAATGTGAGCTGATAATTCCGCCTTGAATATTCTGCGCCAATAAAGTGCCCACTAGGTATATTTTCGATCTTGTCATCAAATGCGGCAAGAATTAACTTGTCTTCTGCTGATAATTGTCCAACATGCTCAAGAGCTGCAGCAAGAACTTTGTTACCATACTCGTCATAACCTTTGTTTTTCATGATGTGATAGTAAGCTTTAGAAGCTTTTTTACAATCTCTGAATTTTCATCTTGCTGCGGCTTTTCTGCTTCAGTTTGTGTCTATGGCTTTTCTGCTTCAGGTTGTGGTTGCCGATCATCAGGAAGATCTTTATATGAGGTAGCGCCATCACTCCCAGAATCGGTTTTACGTCGTCATAATCCAAACCAAACTCTTTGTAAAAATACCGCTTGTCGACTTGACCTTGAAGTCTTTCTTGGTTTTTTTAAAGTTTTTTTGCCAGATTTGATTGTACATGCATGCGTAGTCAGCATCAAGATCTTTTCTTTCTTAATCGTTCAATTTTGTGGGTTTTATTTTTTTGGTTAGGTTTACTAATTGTAAATTACAAACACTCAATTCGTTTTAGTATGGTTTTAAAGAGCATTCCTATGTTTCTAGCAGCGCTGGCCGATTCCTTGTTATTGCAGAACTTTTTTAACTTGTCATATTTATTTACCTCGTCCCGCAACTGTGGCGCTCTCATATAAGTTACCGAAAAAAAATTGAGCATGATATCATCTATTTTACGCTTTCTGGATCCGCAAAAAAACTTTGTATACAGTTGTTTATTTTCAACAATTTCATCATAATACGTCTTGGTTCTCACGTCATCAAAAGCCAGGTCCTCGTGTTTTTCTTTAAACAACAGCGTGTTAAATTGGCGTGCAATTTTCACGAATTCTGACATCTTATATAGGTTGTTTACATAAGAACATCTAGCGTAAAAATCTGAAAATAAGTCAGACCGGGATTGATTGGCATCGCAGAAATGCAATACAATCTGTAGAGACGATATTTTGTTGTGTCAGGGCTTGCGATATCAAACTTAGCCAGAGATGACCCTAATGTATTGGCACTTGTGTAAAGCATGGTCCAGTTAGCACTGCTGTCATTGGACGCTTCCAGACGAAAATGGTTGATGTATTCAGTTGTAACTAATCTGCCTCTAAGTTGAAAGCGTCAAATAGTAACCGCCACTGGACAATCTATTCTGATCCAAAAATTATTATAAACACCTGCTGTACCCCATTCGCTATTGGACGCAGTACATATGTGGCCAGCAAAAACCAGATGCGCTCTAAAGGCTGCTGAATGTGCGCTCTGAAGGCTGCTGAGGATACAGAGGCTACAAATCCATTGAGATTATCAGAATTGGACGACAGCGATGGAATATGTCCTATCGTATTTTTTATTCGCTTGGAATCCATGCATAATTTTGTGGTTGTATCTGTATTATCTGTAAGACACCTAGATTTTTAATTTGTACTGAAGTTACATTAATTCCAGCGCCAGTAACTTAAAACATCACTGAGTCGACATGGTGGGTAATTTTAAAACCTTCAGGCGCTTAAATAATGATTGGACTATAAGATACCTCAGATGTCTGCGAACCGAAAACGACGCACATTGATTTGCGCACAGATTTATCTTAAAATCATACCAATATTTCTACTGGCGGCAGAAGTTGGCGCGTTAACCAAAATGTCGCCATCAGCGCTAAGTTTTGTATCTGCATACTCTTTTTTGGCCGCATCTTTTTCATTTTCTGGCGTGGCTAAGTTTGTCTTTTTTTTTTGTAGAATTCATATCGATGTCGCCAGTCATAGTTCCACCAGCTAGCGGCAAAACATTGGGCGTTGACAATAATATTTCATTGCCAAGAATTACCAAGGCCAAGTTTAAGCTCCCTCGAGAAAATTTGTATTGGCTTCTGTTAGCAGTACTTTAGCATTTACATACTTATCTGCATACTGTTTATTGGCCGCGTCTGTGTTATCTGTTGATACGGTCACATTTATAATCTTTCGCGAGGATATATTTAGTGGTCCAGACATTGTAACACCAGATTTTACCAAGCGCTTGTTGGGTTCTGCATCAGAAACGTCTGTTGTTGTGGTCGATTCAGTGCCGCCGATAACTGTACCAAAAGCTGTATAATTACTTATTATATATGCTCTGCTGTATAAAAATGCGCATCATCAACTTTGACTCTAAAGACATAAACAAATCTAGACATTACTTGTTGTTTCCAAGTTGCCAATAACTATCGTTGGTCCAACAGTTCGCATCAAAACCAATTTGTCGTTGAATGTGCTGCGTAACAATGGACCTAATTATAACAGAGTAGCTATTTACACGCTCAGTCCGAGTCAAGATAAATACAAAACACTTAGCGACTTTGACAAAGCTGTTGCTGATCACAACAAGACAGCAACGTTTACAATATTAGAGCCAGAAGAAATAAAGCCCGTAGATTGTATTGCGCGTGATCATTGTCGTGGTATAGACGTTGCTCAATATAGTCAATGTTATCACGAATCTGTTGGCAAAAGCAAACATGACTTTATGGTTTTTCATAGAGATGCAGAACACGTTCCTGAAATGTGTCGTCGCGGCTTTGGTGAGTTTTATTTGCCAGATTAGTATGTAGATAACAATGGCCTCTGTATTATGTAATAACAATAGCCTCTGTATTATGTAAACAACAATGGCAACAATATTTATGCAAATACATTGTATATAATGCCATTTGTACCAGTAGAAGATCAAAAGGACAAAGCTGAATTGACGCGCAAATATGTAGATCAGCAGCAACATCTACGTGGCCGTATTATAGCAGATACAATTGGTGAACAGGAATTTCAACGCGATGTAGCACAAAAACTATTAAAGCCTGTAACATCAGCAATATCTGAATCAGCATCTGCATATGACATAAAACAGGACAAGCGGCTTGAAGAGCAGCTAGCCAGCATTGCTGGTTTAAGAAGAGCATTGATTACCATAAATGCTAAGCAGATAAAGCAGGAGAAACTTTCACATGATCAACATGACGCACTAAAAGAAATAGTCAGACAAAAAGAGTCGTCAACCGACAAAACGCAGCCTGAGTAGGTTTTTGAGAATGCATTGGCAGAGCCAAAAGAATGGTAAATCGATAAAGAAACACCCACTGGAACACCTTATAAGTGTATAAAAAGCAACGATCCAGTGGAATATAAACATCTAGAGTCCTAGGAAAGTCCGGTTAGAGTATTTATAAATGAGTAGCTTCAAGAAAATATTCCAGAACAGGTAAAAGCCGATATGACAGAAAAGGAGGAAAAGGATCTGTTGATGGAAAATGGGTAAAAACAGCTGACGACTGGCAGTACTCAGAATCTCTTGATGAACTATTTATAAAATGCAATGCACTGGAAAAAAGGAAGCCATGGACTAGTGAAGACTACGATACTTTAAATAGCTATCGTGCTTTGGCAAACGAATTGGACGTTCTAAATATTCTGAGCTAAACACAACTTATTTAAATAGGTGTGCACTTGAGAATATCTCTACCTAGAGATATTAAAGAGGCTTGAACGGATGCTTCCATCCACTGCTGCAGCTAAATCTAAAAAAGAAAAAAAAAATGGCAAGGGCAACAAAAACGATGTCAACATCAAATACTTTTAAAATGTGGCACAATTAGTATTGCAATTGAAACTACTAGTTAACAGTAAGCAACGTGGGTGTTGAAATGGATAATGAAATCGTAGAAATACTAGACCATTTACTTCAACAAAGCATCATTAGTAATGCAGAATAAAAATTTTTGTACAAAGATATGATATAGACCATATGTCGCAAACTCTTCTCTTTGATTCCATGTTGGCTCAAGAAAGCAGCAGTCAATTTACGGTCAGATATAGCACACCCATAGAGTTATCACAGGATACGCGCTATGTTATGAGATCGCTTTAATTTCTGCAAAAATATGTAACTCGTTTCATAATATTACAAGGAGCAATAACCATTTTATATATTTTTCTTCTGTTAATGATGCGGGAACATTGCTCACCATCATTCCTGGTGCCTATAACATTGTGGACATCGCTGACGAAATAAAAATAAGGAAGGTTGGCGACAACAATAAGTATTGAACCAAATTATTCTATGCTTAAACCACGATTGACGCTTAAGGGTGGCTACTGAGTTGACTTTACAATTGACAACAGCTTAAGAAACTTACTAGGGTTTAATTCGCGAATTCTACAAGACAATGGTGTTTACAATGGAGACTTTCCTGTAAACATTAGCAACGTCAACAGCTTACTCTTAAACTGTTCAATAGCTGAAGGATCCTTTGACGGGTGAGGAGGCCATAGTCACGTCATTTATAGCTTTAGTCCAAACGCGCCACTAGGATCATCAATGACCATAAAGCCTTCGACACTTATTTATTATCCCATCATTAATGTTTACAGCATACCAGAAATCGCAATGTCCGTCACGGACCAATCTAGAAACAACGTCAACCTTAATAATGAGCGAGTCACATTTTATCTGCATTCGCGAGCGCTAACCAAAACTATGCAACCGTGTTGTATAAATAAAGCCAATAAGAAATTAAGCGTAAAAAAAGTCATAGGAGGATTTTTTCAACACTGTTCTCAATAGCTTCTAAGACAATGTCTGGCATAGTCAAACGAGTTGCTCCACTTGCTTTGGATGCTACAAAAAGTGCCGCTTCAGAATTGGATCAGCAGTGGAACAAAACAAAAAATGGAGACAAGATGAACGGGAAGCCTGTCAAAGAAATCATCAACGAAATTGCACCCACCAAAAAAGCTGAACGTGTAATGACTAGTACTGCCAAAATAATATTGTCTAAGCGCGGTGAAGAAATTATAAATGAACTTGAGACGCGTACATCAAGAGCAGCAGTGTCAAATATTATGGCAGGATCCGGTCTAAAAAATATGTGTGTAAGAAGAATGTATCAACATGCTGTCTAGATTTACACCAGAATACTTTAAGCTTTTTGATGAAGCACCCATGGACGAATTCACAACCGAGTATGAGTACGTCGAATATCTGGACAAGGACTCGCATCAAATGAACAAACATGGAACAAGAATTATTGACACACGTGATGAAGATGTGTATTGGCTGCCTCATAAAGCTTTTTTTTTTTTTTTAGTCTGCGGTTTTTTCAAACCAATGCTGTTTCAGCAGCCAACTATCCCGCTAACACAAACGTGGCGCCCACAGAAAACGATTGGAGTTTATTTAAGACGGTGCGATATCAACTGAATAATCAGACCGTTGTAGACATCAGGAACTATCTGCCTGCTGCTAACACCATTATGAATTTGATTTTAAAGAGCGATGACCACAGCAGAAGTTCAGCAACAAATATATTTTGGTACAAGGATACGAGCAATGCAGCAGTTAGTAAAAAATACAAACAGGGCGCCAAATCGATTGCTGATGGTGCTATTCTTGCTGTAGCTTATGGTGGACCTCAGAAGTGTTTACCGTGACAGAAGTATTAAAAACAATTCCTGTAACGTACAAGGTCGCAGAGCTTAAAACAGAAGCTTTTTCAGGTATACCTATATGCAGAAATATTTTCTTGAAGACATAATCGAACTTGATAAATTTATGTCTTCTTCGCAGGCTTAGCGTGATAAATCTGATAAAGATCTCGTTGAAATGAGCCATTTCTTCGTACGATAGATTAAATCGCGACAGCTTGTTTCTGATGTGATATTTTCTGGTATATTTTGCTGCCTCGTATTGTAATGCAGGTGCGCATTTTCGACTTGATTGTACTCATCGTAGTCGCGGAAAATGGCATCTTTGTTTTCATCAGAGTCATACATTTTTGTCCACTCCATTCATAACGATGCCAGACACAATTGTTTATATCACAGATGTTTATTTGGAAAGGCCAGACATGTTACTTGATGCTATTCTGACATTGTACAGAAATCCTCATGCGAATTTTCAGTTGAATCTTAGTGAGACAAAGCCGCTAGGAAATCATAAATGTCAAGTGTTGCCTACGGAAGAGCAGCGACGCCTGCTAAATGAACTTGGTCAAATTAATATCTGCTATAACAACACTTGCTAATGCGCCATAGCGTCTCTTGCATCAAGCAGCTTACTATATTGTCGATGCTAGAAACAAACAATTAGATAAATAAAATACCTTATATATAATGAGCACAAAGATGAGCTTCAGACAAAAAGGACAAGCCTTTCCAGGCTACGACAAAACGTTTGCATTAGAAAATGACAAGTTAATACAGCTTGATATTTTTACAAATTGAGCAAAGCCAAGCATAACACAAATTTTGTCCAATGAGCTGCATTTGCATCGCGGCATACAAGTTTCTGTGGGCATAAGCGTAGTGTTTCTGCACCAAGCGGATGACACTGAAACTGAAACACATTTCATATCAAAACCAGTTCGTGCATTTCATCATACGCTTGACATTAAAAGCGTTTTTGAAGCTCTTAACACTGATCATTTTCAGAGAGAAGGTTCAGGCTTTATACTGGAGGGTATTTCAGCAAGCATTATTAATACTTCTAAGTATAATCCATCAAGCAGAAAGTCATATTTGGAAGTACCAGCCAAAATTAAAAGTAGCCAAAGTTGCGTGAATGTCAAAAATAAAGAGAACAAGTGTTTTATGTGCGCTGTGCTATCTGCCCTGTATCCAGCAAAAACAAATTCAAATCGAGTTAGTAACTATACCTCATATCAGAACACATTAAATTTTGCTGGCATTACGTTTCCTGTTCAGATCAATGACGTTCCAAATTTGAGCAACATACTAATATCTCAGTCTATGTGATAGGCTTGGATGCCAAATCAAGCATCTATCCACTTAATAGCAATGTTGCTAATATTGATTTACTCTATATACATGGCGATACCAACGATAGTCATTACTGCTGGATCAAATGCTTTTCTGGCATAATTAACGGCCAATATAGCAAACATAAATGCAAATTATTTTACTGTAGAAGATGTCTTCATTGTTTTTCCATAGAAGAATTGCTTGCTGCTCAATGACTAGATTGTGTTGATGTCACAAAAGCTATCATGCCAGACAAGGAACATAATATGGCATCATTTTACAATCTCTGTACTATGGCCAGAGTCCCTTTTGTAATCTATGCTGATTTCGAAGCGCTACTTATTCCTGTCGATGGCGCAGACAATAATCCTGAAAAATCTTACACCAGAAGAGAATGTTCTTTGCGGCTATGCTTACAAGCTGATTTGCGTTAATAACGCGCTAAGGAAGCCGCGGAGAAAACTGTGGTGAGCGCTTTATGCAAAGTCTTCTTGATGAAGCTGATTACATTCAGAAAATTTATTCTGCAAGGATGATCTTTAGAAATCAGAACAAAGAAAACTTTTTGCAATCAGCAACTTGGTGTGGACAAAGTTCACGACCACTGTCATTATACTGGCAGATATCGTGGCGCCGCTCATAATAAATGCAATCTGAAATTAAGAATTTATTCCAGCAGTATTTCATAATCTGCGCGTCTACGACTCCCATCTCATTGTAAAGCACTTTGGCAAATAAAAAAAAAAGGATTACTTGATTTCCAAATAACTTAGAAAAATATCTGTTGTTCTCTCTTGGTGACTTACGTTTCATTGACAGCTTCCAGTTTATAAATGTCTCGCTTGATGAGCTTGTCGAAAACACAGAAGTATTTAAGTATACAGCAGAAGGGTTTTCTGATGTCGCCACACTTGATCGTGTAAAGAGCAAAGGAATCCATCCATATGAGTACATGTCGTCTTGTGAAAAAGTTTATGAAACATGTCTGCTAAAGCAATAAATCTTCTACAGCAATCTAAGCGGAACACATGTTTCAGATGTTGACTATGATCATGCTAACAATGTCTGGAACACATTTGACATAAAAAAAATATTGGCGATTATCATTATCTTTATCTAAAAACCGATGTGCTGTTGCTTGCTGATATATTTGAGAATTTTAGAGATATCTGCTTGTCCTATTACAAGTTAGATCCTGCCTGGTATTATTCTTATCCAGGATTTTCTTGGGTTGCGGCGCTCAAGATGACAGGAATTAGGCTGGAGCTGCTGACAGATATTAATATGCATAACTTCATTGAGAGAGGAATTAGCAGCGGAATCATTGTGATCACGCATAGACATTATGTGGCCAACGACAAGTATCTGCCTAAATACGACTCAACAAAAGAATCAAAGTATATTACGTATCTTGATGCAAACAATCTTTTATGGTCGGGCCATGTCTCAGAACAGCCGGTGGGTGATTTTAAGTGGATGATACCAGAAAATGTTACAGAAACAATATTACGAAGTGATAATGATACTGGCTACATTCTATAAGTTGATCTTGAATATCCTGCTGAAATTCATGACACTCATAATGATTATCCATTGGCGCCTGAGAACATAATTGTGGATGATTCAATGTTAAGTGAGTATTCGACAAAGCTAAACGAAAAACTTGGTGTTGGCAATTTTGAGGTTCCAAAATCAATCCCAAATCTGATCGATAAATATCGCTACGCGATCAACAACAAAAATCTGCAATAATGCTTGGACTTAGGATTAAAGCTGATTCTAGTACACAGAGTTCTGAGATTCAAACAAAAAGCTTGGCTTAAACGTTATATTGATTTCAATACAACAAAGAGAGCCGCGACAGAAAATGAGTTCGAAAAAGATTTTTTCAAGCTAATGAATAATTCAGTCTTTGGAAACACAATGGAAAATGGCAGGAGCCGAGCCAACGTATAACTAGTTAATGATGTCAAGCTGCAGATCCTGCTTTTACTTCAATGAAAATATTTGATGAGAACCAGGTAGCGACTCACAAAAAGAAAACATGTCGGAAATTAAATCAACCATTTTATGTTGGTTTTACTCTACTTGAACTGTCAAAGTATCGCATGTATGCTTTTATTACGGCGTTATCAAAACGAAATATGGCAACAATGCCAAGCTGCTTTTGACAGATACAGATTCGTTATGCTATGACGTCAAAACTGAAGATGTTTATGAGACATGTTTGCAATGAAAGAACACTTTGACTTTTTGGGCTGTCCTCGTGCTTAAAAGCATTCTATGACACCAGCAATACAAAAGTTGTTGGCAAAGTTCAAGGAAGAGCATGCTGCAGAAATCAAAGAGATCATTGCATTGCGAGCTAAGATGTATATGCTTGAGCTGCTAAATAAATCAGAAAAAAACGAACAAGGGGCGTCAAAAATGTGTTGACAAAAATGTAATCACGTGCAACGATCACTTTGCGGCGCAGTCCTGTGAAAAACAATATGCAATGATGTCAACGATCTGAGAACCACGTCTAACACATTCTGTCACTTAACAAAATTGGGCTTCTGGCTATGATGATAAGAGTTATATACTTGATGATGGCATTAGCACTAGGGCACACGGTCATTTTAAAAACAAGCAAGCACCTGCGCAAGATATTTTTGATGGGCTTGGTCTACTCTGAGCAACAACAACAACAAAAAAAAAGCCCCACAAAAAACAAACAAACAACAACAACAACATCAACTATGTACAAATACTTACTAAATTATTTATGTCATCTAAGTGAAGTTATATGTATAGCGGACGTTTTTGACTGCCTAGTATGATGTCTTGCATGCTCCTGTACAAAAATAATAAATGGCCTTTCTGTTCATGCCAAGTAAATTTTCTGCTTGTTCCATAGAGGGATAAGTGTTTTGCTGGCCATTCATTGTATTTGTTGCTTCTACCGGTCTCAGATATTTTTTAATTGTTGGCATCCCCAGCACAACCTCTCCTGCAGTTCTCGCTTTGTGTGACGGCCTCAAGATTATCTAACTTGTTATCAACTTTGTTCCCATTAAGATGGTGTACGACAAGGTTATCTGGTATGATGCCATGATGACATTCGTAAACGAAGCGGTGAGCTTGCATTGATTGTTCTGCAATGTCAAATCCTGATACTCTGACAGTGATGTAGCCAACTTTATTTTGCTGACTTGAAATAATGCTTTTGAGTTTGGCATGTCTTATGTCACCAAGCTCGTTTGCTTCATATTTATTGTACACGGGATATGTTCTCCAGATCATATTATATAGTATAATGCTGTCTCTAATTAGGCGCCAGGATAATAATAATAATAAAAAAACAAAGACAAGGACAACGACAATGACAACAACAAAAACACATGAGGCGTAGGCAAAGGTAAAGAATACCAGCAACCTCTGATAGGCGAATAAGCTTTCTTTCTTGAACCGCTGCAGCAAAATAAGATAGAGTGTCTGCTAGTGCCATGTAGATTTTCTGCCTTAGTCGTCGATGCAAAACCTCCTGCTCATCTGTATCAATATTTGTTTCTTCCACTGGGCGCTCTGTTTTTATGTTTTCCAAAGTCTTCTTTTAATTTTACTTGGCGCGTGACAGCTTCTAAGTTTACTATTCTCTTGTTGGATTTGTCACCGTTGACATGATCAATCACAAGATCCTTTGGTATTATGCCATGTAAACACTCGCGCTCAATACCTTCTGGCATTTGTTAATGCTAGACAGTGCAATGAGAGTATAGCCGTTAATAATCTGATTGTTAGAAAGAATCTTTCTACGCAAAACGTGTCTGACGTCACCATTATCATTAGCTTCATATAAGTTGTGGACGGAATGCTCTCTCCAGGCCATTATTTATAAGTATCTTTGTATCTGTAAATAAACGTTCATTAGCATCTTTATGTAAACAATAACATAGACAACATAAATCAGCTAGCATGTTTATGCAAACAATAATATAGTCAACATAAATCTGCAGCATCCTCATTGGTAGCCATTTTTGAAAACACTGCTCGTATGCGTGAAAACAAAAGCCCGGTCAAAGGACCGTGCGCTAGCCCTCCTGTATGTTTTAGTTCCCAGTAATCAAGGAACATATCGGAATTGCATTACCACTGCACCAGGTCCTAGTGTGAACGGCTTCGGAGGCGGGTTTTCAGCCCATAACCTTTTAACGTCCTGCTACTTTCAGTTGTTTTCACATCGAAAGTTTAAGCAGTCCCCCTAACTGCACACCAGCCAGAATGTCAAGACAGAGTGGTCGACCCTCTGAGACAAACATACATTGAACCAGCTAACTATACATAGACTTCACCTGATATATAAGTAGGTACTATACTATTTTGATAAGTTTCTGGTTAGGCAAATTTGCATATTTAATATTACTAAAAATATATTGTAATCAAGGGAAATAACTCGTGTGCTCGTATTTTTACCAAACCAGTGTGAGTTAATAAAAAGCTAATTATAACTGTAGTCTGATATAAGGGGGCTATTGGAAAGACAATACGATTTTTCAGGTGAGGCTGAGCGCCAGCGAGGACAAGACTGGAAAATCATAATTAGTGTCTTCATAGACCCCTTATATCATACTACTGATGGCTCCATACATCTAAATGAACACGGATCTGAGGAAAAAGGCGACAAATTAGTTTGAAAAAGATTTCTTTAAACTCATGAACAACGCCGTGTTTGGCAAAACTATGGAAAACTTGCGCAAGCTTATAAGCGTTGATCTTATCCGTGATATTGAACAAGACAAACTCAACATGCCGATTGCGGACCCGGCGTTTGAGTCATGCAAAATCTTCGATGGTGGACTTGCTGCCGTACATAGCAAGAAAGCCAAGCTGAAGTTGACGAAGCCTATCTATACTGGCGCGTCCGTGTTGGATTTGTCAAAATTGCTCATGTCTGAGTTTTACTATGTCAAGATCAAACCGTTTAACCAGGATCGTGTCAAGATGATTTATATAGACACCGATTCTCTGCTGATGCATCTAACCACCGACGATGTTTATTTGGATATGGCATCAGACACACTCGCGAACGAATTTGACACAAGCAGGTGCCCTATTGACCAGCACTGCAAAGTAATACAACAACAAAAAGGTGGTCGGTAAATTCAAAGATGAGTGCTCGTGAAAGCTAATCGAATAGTATGTAGGACTGGGTCTTAAAATGTATTCGATCGTGGTGGGTGACTCCAAAAACATCAAAAGGGCAAAAGGAGTTCCCCGGGTTATTATTGCAAAAGATCTTGAACACGACATGTATCTGGAATGTTTGTGTGAGCGATGCGAACTCGCACACTCAGCCAATCTGATCCGGTCGCGGAAACATCGTATGGGTGTATACCGATGCACCAAGGTGAGTTTGTCTCCATTTGATACCAAGCGAAGGATATTTCCCCGACGGAATCACCGCTTACGCGTACGGACACCACGCGATTGTTAATCAGCTTACAATCGACGCATTAGCGCATTGATGCACTAGCGCATTAAAATAGACTTTGGTGGTAGTCGAGTATTCCCAGGAACGACTTGCAATTCCTCTCGCACAAACGCTCTGCTTGCTGACGGTGCAAAATGGTAACGTGTTGGCTGTACTCGGAAATCAATTCAGTCTGAAAGTGTAAATGCGTCGACGGACCATACCGGGCCAGTACCACGACGTTCTCCACCTTCTAGCTCCCCAGATGCATACAGATACTGAACGAATTCTTTTCCGAGTTGGGCTAATTGTTTTAGGTGTAAGAGTGACAGTTTTATGCCGTATCGCATCAGTGGGTTTTAACCCGATCGCGCGTGTGATTTCATTATTCAACGCTACTATGACTGAACGAAGTCGTGTTACCCATTCGCGAGATCGATCTAGAGTGCTAGCCCTTCGAGACCTCATTACCAATTCTTGCGCGTACTGATGTCCGAATAATCGTTCCGCAAGTGTACGGTTAAATCGTTCTACAATAGCCTGGTCCCGATATATGCCAACATGTCCAACACGAACGAGCACCTTATGTTTTGTTAACAACGCAGCAACCGCTCTTAGAAATTCTTTGCCTGGGTCCACTTGCAACAGCAGCGGCTATGTTAGTGGTGAACGTGCATAGATACGCTTAAGAGCATCTGCAACACTTGCTGAATCTCTATATGTCAACGGCTCTTCTTCCTTGTATCTGCTGGCGACATCTACGATGGTTAACGTATACTTGTATGTGCGTCCCCGTACCCGATCATGTGGAAGAAATAAAAGATCAGCGTGATGAACTTCGTTGGATCTCCTCACATCAAACCATCCACGGAAATTTTTCTTGGCGCGGGTAGGTAAATCTGCCATGATGCATGTTTGGCCTATCGGTGACTTTTGCCGCACTCGCTAACTTTTCAATGGCAGCTTCACCCTTTCAATCACCGCGCTGACTGTAGTATAGCACATGCATTTTTTTAGATTTTTTTTTTATCCTTGTTTGTTTGTTTCTTATATTACAGTTTTGCCTCCAAATAAAATCTTAGCCTTCATGCCTCCTTTGATGATCCATCTAGCGATTCTTTCTCCGAGTGTAGGACTGATCGCATTCAAGTCATGGATGAGATCTACATCGGCACGTTGACGTGCACGGATATAATTTGATGATTTGTACGCGAGATCATGTTGGTAATATGCAACATCGACGCAGTTTATATGTGCTTCTCCGGACTTTGGTTGGTTTTTAGAATCAAGTCGTACATCCAATCATGTTCCAGGCCTGCACTAATTGTATTTGGGGATATCTTTTTCACCAGGATACTTGCTCCGTGGTGTTCCGGGTAGCTTTGTTAATGTAGCAGCGACATCACCGACGACTGTTTTTTTAATAAACGTGAACTTCTTTGCTTTACATCGAACACAAGTTCCAGCGATCGCAGCGCGACCATTACGTCTTTGAACAAGCGTTAGATTTGCAATACGGGGGGGGGGGGGGATATCGTGCGGGTTTGGATGCAAACGCGTCTCACGCGGCAATTTAACAATCATAATAAACATATACAATGAAAATGATTCGCCAGCGATGCCATAGCAGAAGCTGTTGACCGACGTCGCAAAGCCGCGCGAGAACTGGAATTTGTTCGCGAATACATGGTTGCACGCAAACGTGTCAAAGATATGTTACAGTCGAGACAAACTGCACGGTAAGATTTACAGAGGGCTTCGAAGAAACGTTTGCACCGCTGATATAACCAACAAAAGATATTGTACCCAAGACCGCTGAAACCGCTGAACAGGTAAAGAAAGTCGCGAGCACCACTGACACGATGAAGGGAACAAAAGAGAAACCGGGTGCAATTCGTAAGATATCCAAACGCGCCAAAAATATCAAAGGAGCCACGCAACAAACCGCGTAGGCCATGAAACTCTTACCAGAGCAAATCCGAGAAGATCTAGATGAAACCAGAGCCACAACGATCAAAAAGAAGAACCAGCACCCAATTACAAGTCACAGTTGCCAACAAAAGTTCGAAGATTTCATGAGTGGCCACGCCAGCAGATCTTTGTGGGTGCTTAAATTTTGCCGCTAAAAAGCCTGCATACGAGGAGTTGAAAAAGTTATGTTGGAGAGCAAATTACCCGCTATTAAGAACCCAAAATACATCCGTGCTGCGTGGCCTAATGGATATTTAAGGAGTTGGTGGACATTGATAAATTAGTCAAGGATAAACCTAAGTATCCAGACTTTATAAAACTTGTTGAAAGACATAGAAAATATGGGAAAGAAGAGGTCGAGCAAGACTGGCAGGCTCATCACAAAAATTACCTACTACCCTGGGAAAAACCACCTAAGGCTCTCTTTTCCGAGGAAGAAGAATATCTCTCCCCACTGGAGGATCTTCCCCAGGAACCGTCAAAACATGGAAAAGATCTCGGTGGTCGTACACGTAAACGTGGGACAACTAAAGGTTCCATGACAACTAAAGGCTCCAAACAAGCAGGGTTCAAATGCTTGTCTGTGGACAAACAATAGATAAATGAACTCGTGGATCGGTTGGAAACACTCGTGGGATCAATTCTCGCCGGCAACAATGCACCAGAAGTTGTTAATGAGGCCGCATCGATTAGACAGGGGTTATTCACCAACGATATCATGGACCCGGGGACGTTTCGCTTGTTAATACACGATCTCATTGAAGACGTCAATGATGTATATAACACCAATGATGAGTTCTGAATCACTTCGTGTTGAGACGCTCCGCGTCGTACATGAAATCTATGTCGCGATGCAGCGTGTTGTTGTAAATACAACGCTGAGCATTACCTCGATGATTACAATATCATCAACAACACCAGAATTTGATGTGACTTTCTCTACACCAGTCACCGCGGGTGAATTACAGTTGGCCTAATATCCGATCACGACCGTTTGGTGGTCTTCCCGCGAATAACTCGTTTGTGTTTTCGTCGGACGGTGCAGCCACCTGGAATAATATTGAACTTGCCCCGACATGTAATCAATCAATGAAGAGATTCGACGGAGAATCACATTGGTAACCAGCAAAGACTCTAAAATTTTCATACGTGAACACGAGCCTACACTCAGCTCTGCCATCTCGATCGAAACTGCACCGTATGCGGTTGATATCACACTGTCGTCAATAAGATCAATTTTAGGTTTGCCCGAAGACATTCCCGATGAGACACGAATCTTACGCGTGGGATACCATATCGCGTCTGACATTGTCAATATTACCTCAACGATTCAAATTAATTTAACCTGTGACGCCATCAGTGGTAGTTATGAAAGCGCAGTTTCCTCAAGCGCAGCTGCTCAGGATTACATACTGTTTGGGTTTTCACTAACTGTGGAAAAGGTGATTTGATATAGATTATTCCCGTGGCGCCCGTTTATCTTCCATGCCACTATCCCCTGTTGACACACATTCGTTTCACCCTTGTGGACCAGGACGGGCACATGGTAGATCTCCGCGGGGAAACCTTGACAATTCAAATGGTTGATTAGAGACCGACCTGACATTTAAATATAATGGCAATCGTACATGGGTGTGTGATACCAGTGCGTTGTTAACGTGAGAAAACTCGTTTACATGGCATATTACGGAAATGGCCTTGGTGATGTTGTCCAGGGATTGTTTACAGGAGCGCCAAATGTGTTCGCTGCCTGACCTCGAGCGCTGCACCAAGTTGCAATGCGAGTCGTTGATAGCATCAAAGACGTCGCTGCGGATGGGTTCCCAAATCTAGGATTGCGAGCAGTTAAATCGATTCGATATCGACTAAGACGATTAGTGACTTGAGCACCATCGACAGTTACAATGCCACCCCCATTTAGTAAAATTATAAATTAAGCTGCTCAAGAATGTCTAACTGATTCAATGATTGCAAATGCGGCAATGGGAAGCGGATTACGGTTGTGGACGCGAGCGGCGATGCCTAGACGGCAAAGCCGTCTCACAAAAAAGTATTGGACGGAACCGATAATGTATAAACAATGGCAAAAATTGAAGAAGTATCCGATCCCGCCTTTGACATACACGTGCCTTTGAAGATAGATTGAAGCGTAAGAGATTTATCAGTATTATTCGTACCCGGCTAAAGATCCTAGTAAAAAAAATCGAATAGACTTACAAGTGCACAATACATCTCGGTATTTTCTTGCGTGTGAGGCCCTTTTGGAAATCAATGGGAAACTTGTACAAAACGATGATGCTGATTATCCCGCTAATAGCCAGGTTGAATTTGTCAACAACGGTATCACGGCATTGTTCAGCAGCACACATTATTTTATTGATGGAAAGGAAATCGAAGCATGTTTGAGCACGTTGATATTGCCACGACAATTCTTGGACTCGCCAGAAACAGTGACGATTATGCAAAATCCGCTGGCCCGTCTATGATGTTTCACAAGGATGGATCCGACCATGCAGAATATTTACAGTACGTATGTAGGCGACCTCGAAGCCATATATGCGATGCAAACGCAGATACAGCACCCGTACTTACTGGCACCAACCCGAATTACAATCTTGGATTCACACAGCGTCGAGGACAACTTCATGGAAACTCATTATTGTTTTCGTGTGCGATTCCTCTCAGTCATATATTTGGGTTCTGCAGAAATGTTCACAAGGCTATTTTCGGAGCCAAACACACAGTCATATTATACCGAAACCCCGCCGACGATGATGCAATTTTGGCGTCATGGCGGTGCTGTTGGCAAAGTTGTGTTGTTGAAGTTAGCATTGTGGATGCCTCTGATAATCCATTCAGTGGCCGCTGAAAATTGTTTGTTATCATTTATGAGTTCTGGAGGTACATCACCGCTGTCATTTCACATGCTTACCACAGACTCGTATGAAGGCAATGTTCATCAGTTATCATGGCAAATAACTACCCAACAAGGTATTAGCGCACCAAGACGTGTTCGTGGCGTTTCGAAATATAGCTCAGGCGTGCGGTGAACATGAGCTGAATCAAATGACATTTACCCAGTTAGGAGTATCTGAAGTTTCTTTGCGGTTAAATGGTTATCAGGAACCCTCGGAAAAAATTTTGCTTGACTTTACAAACAATCATGTCGCACGTGCATGTCAGAAGTTGTGGTCGTTTATGGGCCGGGATCAAAACGATAACACTGGTAGGCAGATTTCCTAGGATGACTTTGTTACGTTGTACCAGATTTATTATTTTTCGTTGGAACACTTAGACCTTTACAGACAGTCCGTGGTTGATATGCAGTTTCATGCACGTGTATCTGGGCCCATATACATATAAAGATAAGTCACATGACAGAATGTTCGAGAAAATTATATGGTGAATGTGACTTTTAACACATAATTCTAAAAGAAATTCTAGTTTTATCTGTAAACAAAATCAACCCTGACCTCAAATTGAATCAAAAACTTGTTTACCAAAACCGTCCTTGAACTCAAATACTAAGTAAACAACCTAATTTAAGAACAATAGCTAAACATGTAAATCTGATATATAACATTAAGGTTCTGAGCAAATATTAAAGTCAAGAAACATTTATACTTTCCTGAAATATTTATAATATTATATAAACATCATACATAACAGGTGACATTAAAATTATCCAAGTCAGAGGTGACACAAATGCGAAAGACCGGTGGAATATTTCCATTCCTCACGGCCATTCGAGCGTTTTAAGTGGCTGCGGCTCCTGAGGTTGCAAAAGCGGATGCGTTAGGGGCTGTCGGAACCGCATCCGGGATGGTTTTGAAAAAGGTTGTTGGTGGAAACATCTATGATTTTTCGTCTCGTAAACGAATAAAAAATGGAAAAGGTCTTCGATTACCCGGGACAACTCGCAGAATACCCTCAGGCAGAGGTCTTCGACTACCCGGTACGACTCGCAAAAGTCCTCATCATTAACCAATCTTAATTTGCTTGCGATGGTAAAGTCAGTCAAGCATTTTTTATGTGTCTTTATGCCAAATGAACTCGAATCGATGAACCAACGCACAAGGGTAACCGGCATTGTTAACTTGGATTTATCAACAGGACCTGGAACTCATTGTGTTGCATATGCGATAACGACTCGACATCTTTTATATTTTGACTCGTACGGGATTGCACCACCATTTGAAGTTGTTTATTATTTAACCCGAGGCGGTGGCGCTGGACAACTGCTCTTTTATTCAACGCTGCCGTTACAAACTCGGCTGGACGGGCCAATATATGGTCATCTTGTTAAAGCGTTGCATGCACTCGTAGGAAGTAAAGCTTTCTCAACACCAAAACCACGCGTGCTTGTTGATTTTGTATTGTCACTTAGAAAGAACGCTTAATAGTATACGAAATGCCTGTTATTAACATTTACGGACGTTACTCAGACCGAGGCGGCGCTGATGTGGATCTGAGCAGGTTTGCCACCAAAACGGATTTGACTGAGTTTACCAGCCGGGTTGTTGTTGGTGTTCACCAGGCGATCTCGTGCTTTGTGAAGATCAAACTGAAAAACTTGGAACGTCTAACGTGGACATTCAAGATGTTATTGTGAGACTGCGAGGTGCTGTCGCAAAATAAAACCTGTCTGTGATCAGTGAAAACGGGGGGGGGGGGGGGATGAAAGACTCTGGTACGTCGATTGCGTTTATCAAAGACTATGTTCATACTGCTAACGGTGGGCTGAAACAATACGTGGATGAACAAATCGCAGATGTGCACCCACCACCACGCGTAGAAACTTCAGTTGGAGGATACACAGGAATTTCGACCAGGGAAGGAAAGGAGGAAACAACTGCCACCATAACAAGTGGTCGAGTTATTTTCCTGACGTGGATGGTTTTTGATAAACCTAAATCTCACATCTTTAAGGTGCGCGAGTCTGGATTGTATTTATTCATCTTATCCGGTTTTTCTGGTGGATGGTGTTCAATATTGAAAATTAATGAACTCCGGTCTGATGAATTTATAATACGCGACGCCCCAGCTAGCAAGATTCCAAGAAATTTTATATATACGATGCCGGTGTCGTTGGTCGTCGGAGATGAAATTTAGTTTGAAGGACTCAACGTCTTTCCATTCTGGTACTTAACCGTCTTTGGCGTTTGTGTCTAAGATTAGATTTATCATTACACATAGGTAATGGATTCTGACAGCGGTGATGAGGTTGCGGAATTTGCTGACAGGGTGTTGGATCAGCTGACCAGTGAAACTAACATTGTTAGCACTTTCGTTCCACTTGTTGACGAATATCTGCTTCAAATGGAGTTACCAGACCCTCATATAAACAATAAAGTAACTGTTTGCTAGTATATATTGATCGGTTTACCAGTGCATTAGCCTGACTGAGGCACCTAGTATAGTAACTTCACATTGCCAAAAAAGAAAAAAAAAAAAAGAAAAAGACACGATCTATTTTCTGCATGATTCGGACAAAAGGCAACAGGGTCTGGACATTGGCCCCTTTGAAATATGCAATGACCAAGTAAAATGTTTCATAGAAATCCATTATGTTCTGCCGTGTTATAGGTTGTTTGATAATTGGTCATAGACTGTACTGAAGACAGGGAATTTACGTATGGAAAAATGTCACTTTTATATAAATTTTCTATCATACAGTATGCGTGCTTCGATGGAAATTCAGTTTTATACCAAAGAGAAAACGCATTTGATGTAAAAGAGGTTAAATTAGCACCCAAGATTTCAAATACTTAATTTCATTGCTGAATAAAGATTGCCGTGAAATGAGTACCCTGTACATCTATCATCATCTAAACTTCTTTTGCTAAGTCCTTCCAGATATTCTCAGTTAAAATGGATTAGTTTTCTAAAAGCCACTTTGTGCATGATAATGATGTTGTCATCATTTTTAAAAAAAATAACAAATATTCATTTTAAAAAGGTGTCATCAAATGTGTTATTTTACAAACCAAAAAAATAAATAAAATAAATTAACAATTGTATTTCATTTAAAGAACTGTCCAACAATTGAAATAACTTTACTGTTTCTTTTAATTTTGTTTATTTACGTGTCATAATTCAACGTTCATCATTCATTTTTGATAAAAGAAATATGTAGGAAAGATATTGCATGGTTTTACAGATTTGAACATAAAAGCTGAAAGATTTTGAACAATGTAAACATCTTTAAAAAAATGTTGGATGGTTAAAAAGAGGAAATCCTTTATCATAGCTGTGATATGAAGTTGAGTATTCGGGTATTTATTTTTCGATTCACATGCACTAGATAAAGAACTTGATAAACATATAAAATGTGGCATATTTGATATCTTTACGAAGTTATAAGAAAAACAAAGGGACTAAAATTAATTCCTATATTTTCGAGGTTGTTATCTAGTCATTGTGTACAGGTATATCGGTGAAATTATTACTCTTATAAAATCGCAATATTTAAATCTTGCAATTTATTTTTTTACTTGGTGCATAGAATAAGATGTGACAACTTTCAGTAATGTAATCTGTACGCAGTGATTGTGTATTTGTGTAGTCCTCAAGCCGAATGTAATGGGGGTACCAAAGACAAACGAAATACCAACAGTAAAACCAAGCTACTTCAAACACTAGAGCTTACAGGTGATACCACCCACAATCTTAGACTTTTTTCCTGAATTATACTTCCTTTTAAAAATAAAATAAAAAACAAAATACTTTTTCCAAGTATTCACCTTAAAGTTGACATGTGAAGTGGTATTCTTAATGAGAAATGGACACTTTTGGAAATGCGATAGATGCTGTACAAACACACTTGTTTCAAAGACAAATAAGAGAACGAAATAAGAGTATTAATATGTCTTTTTGATGTTGTCATCTACAAAACCTCTTTAGTGTGATTGATTTCAAGTCAATTTCATCAGGTAATCGCATAAAAAGCCTTCGTCTGTAAATCATCCTCACCACGTTACCGTTTTACAAATCCAGAAATCGACAGTCGGTTGTCAGTTTTCATCAGAAGATCTAATGCCAGAACAATTTGTACTTAATAGCTTCCAGGACTGAATTGACGGTCAATAAATACGCAAACACATCTAAGTTTCGTTATTGAATAGAAATTATTAAATGAATTTAAATTCAAAATAATAAATTTGAAAAATCAATTTGAGTAGAAATTTACATTACCAGAGCCTCAAATGTGATTTGATACTCATTATTTCTGTTAATTTTTATTTCGTAAATTTATACTACATTCATTTATTGTTTTATGTTATCTCCCAAAATTCCAATACGTAGTGAAGCTAAAATTACCAGGTAGAAAGCAGAACAAATTAAAAGCTCGTCAAGTAAGCGATATCCGTGTATAGATCTTAGCAGAAGAGGACAGATTAACGAAACGTGATCAACAAACTCTCTCTCTCTCTCTCTCTTTCTCTCAGCAATTTCGATAAAAATAACGAAACTGAAATTCTTGCTATAATTTTGCTGAATTGTTGTAGACTGACCTTGTAAAGTTCGAGTTGTATTTTAATCTTAGACGGATACAAATTTACATCAAATAAGTATTTGTTTAAATTCTTTCTTCATACTGCAATGTTTTAACAATCTTACTATCCGTTTTTATGCTACTTATTTCACTGTTATCATCATTAAATGTAATCTGTAAATCTACATTTTTCCTAAGACATCGGAGTATATCTTTTACGAGGTCTGCATTTATCAAATTAACACTTTATTGTCTTGATTGTTATTCTTCAGCATAATAGTTGCTTTGAGCAGACTTGTATCGGTCCAGACTTGTAAACAGGTGGGCATTATATATTGAAACTGACATTGTTGGTTTCATGTTAAATTCATTCATGATTTATATCGCCTCTTTCAGAACTATTGTAGCTCTGTGCCATTATTTCTATTATGTAAGACAAATTTTTAATTATTATTTTGTGTTCACTGCGTTATTGCGCTAAACATTTTTTTTTTATAGTTTAGTGTTGTCGTCGTTGAAGAGGTATACGAGTTAGCTGATACAAAATATATTATACTGCGCCTGTACGAAAGAAATTAATTATTTTTTTATTTTAGTGTTGTCGTATCCCTAAATGAATTGGGTTAAAAGTCAATTGTAATTAATAGTGTTATTTAGTTAATTAATTAATTAATTACTGCACCTTAAACAGCATATCTATATTACTCATACATACATTTCTGAAAATATGACTTTTCTAAGCGGGGTCACTTTTATTTTCCTGCATCAGACGGATTTGAATGAATTTAGTTAATATTCTGTTCGCATATTAATGAATGTGAAGCTATTTCTTAATGAACCTGAAGCAGCTCATGAGTGCATTAAAATGTTGACCTGTATAAATGGAAAGAATATAAGTTGATCACAAACAGGAGTTATTTTAATTCATGCGATAAACGAAAGCTTAAGAAAAATTATTTTTTCAGTCTACACTCTTATGCAAACGTATGTCCACATGTGCTCTCCATAAGATTATTGATGCGTCCTGCAGGGCAGAGTGAAATAATTGACATGCTTTCTCAAAGAAAGAAAAGAAAAGAAATCATTTACCCTAGCTTAAATGCTAAATGCACGCTGACTCCATTTAACTGGATAGCATGTTATATTCCCTGGGTTTGTTTTAAAATATATACCCCAACCGTATATAATTACGATCGCGAAGTTAGAGTGCTTTTTTCTCGACGTATACGACTCGCGGATAACTCAAATTGACCACCAGAAATGTGAATGAAGCAATCTTTGATTTTTTTATTTATGTATTCCATGTATGCAAGGTCCTTGAACCCATCATCCCTATAAATAAACGTCACATTGACATAAAAAGTAGGTTTATTCAGTTTACGTCATCAGAATAATTCTCTGAAGTTAAAATTTCTTAATTAATTTACATATAAGGAATGATAATTTTCATGAAGACAGCCAAACAACTAAACCTCATTCATTGTATAGACTGCTTATCGATAGATATATAAATATATCACAGATTATCTTTGCAGTATCGGTGAGAATATTCCACATAAATAATGACACATCAATTTTCAAAATTCATATCGTTCGTCACGTGTTATCTGATAGAATCTGAGACGACTTGTTACAAGAAAAGTCTTTTAACATTTTGTATACTTTGCTATGTACCTATTTGTTTGTTGTGTTGAATAAAGTAATTTGAAAATATAAATCGATACCTCGCCGTATTTTAGTCATGTTGGCCCCTTACCTACTGCATTGCCAGTGTCTGGAACATTATAACTGACGCCTCACATACGTTGTGTTTGTTTTGCTCTCATATTTGTCTTCAACACGATGCTAATCAATTGTTTTTAAAGAATAATACATATTGGATTATTTGGTACTAGTGAATCTATAAATTATGCCTTCTTAGTTTAATACATATTGGATTAGTTGGTACTAGTGAATCTATAAATTATGCCTTCTTAGTTTAATACATATTGGATTAGTTGGTACTAGTGAATCTATAACTTATGCCTTTTTAGTTTAATACATATTGGATTTGTTGGTACTAGTGAATCTATAACTTATGCCTTTTAGTTTAATACATATTGGATTTGTTGGTACTAGTGAATCTATAACTTATGCCTTTTTAGTTTAATACATATTGGATTATTAGGTGCTAGTGAATCCATAAATTATACCTTTTTAGTTTATTCTGTAATTGCGTGTCATCGCATATCTAAACTATTATTTTCAGAAATGGGAAATACGTCTTTCTCGATTTTCAAAACCTAAAAACAACGGATACATATATATTTATATTTGATTTTATTAATATAATTTTATCTAGGAAGAAAATGTGTTTCAAACGATATGTGATATGGATTATTGTTCATTATGCAGTGATCATAATCGAACGACATTCATTATCGATTGATTATGATTTGTGCCATGTGACCTATTTGTGGACAAATATGGCATCGTTGTTTATCTAGAAGAAAGTACGCGTGCTCCAAGTACTACAGAACGCTAAGAATAGTTAGATCTCAATGCCTCGAATCTCCTTGAAAAATTAAACATTCTTGCATTTTTAATCCACATCCGTTGCGTGAATTGGCATCTACTGATGCGTCTCAGATTTTATTAATGTCATTGAAGAACTTTTAAACAGACTGAAAACTCTGATTAAAAACAACATACAAGAAAAGCAAATTATGTGGGTATAAACGTTATATTCGATTTAATCCATGCTGAACTTAAACTCACAGTAATTTTCACAAGGTATGCTATTCTCAAAAGGGTAAAAAAATTTCTTTCGACTGACGGATTGGAATGAATTAATTTAAAATGAATCTAAAAGATATTGAAAAATGTTATGCTATTTACTTAATTAATCGATCTGCCAAAGTGCGTTCAAATATCAAAGTGTAAGCAAACACTTAATACGATCGCAAGCAATGAATATTTTGAAATAGCGGGATAAAATTGAAAGCAGATTGTAATGAAAAAGTATGCTCATATCAAAGGCATTAAAGGTGAGCACTGTCAGTCTTTGATGGCATAACAAAACTCTATATTCTATTCCTTCGTAATCGTAATAAATAGCAAAGCTTGCTATCCAACATCTCCTTAATTAGGCACTTTTGATTTAATTTTAGATCAGGGACCTAAATGTCTATCAAGTCCGATTCACAATATTTGGAATGATTAAAACTCGCTGTTAATGAAGCATCCTAGTCTATGGCACATGCGTAATTCAGAGCCGCAATCAATGTAGATCACATCCATTATGTGTATGAATCTAAAACAGAAATGAGAAAAGCTAGTTTATGCATCGTACGTCATAAGAACACAAACTGATCTGTGGTTTTAAGTTTTATAATAAATGTATCCACAAGAAAAGATAATTGTCAGAATCCAAACTTCGTCAATTTGCATTGCCTATTTATCAATTGAAAGTGAAAGTATTATATTCATCAAATGGTTTTCGAATAACCAGACGAAGGCTAATCCATATAAATTCCTGGCCTTACCAATTGGACATCAAACATTTTGATCAGAAATTTACTTTTTTTTATTATTTATACAATGATTACATGTAAAGAAAAAAAAAAAAGAAGATTCTTCTAGGGGTCGAATTTGTCAGCAGTCTGCAAGTAAACTTCCAAACAAATAAACTTACTCAGACGGATTGGACATTGTCTGACACTAGAGGGTAGAAAAGTCATATACCATGCATTTATTAAGTCAAAATATAAATTTTGTCGCATTGCTTAGCATTTCTGTAGCTCAACTGACACTAAGAAACACAATAAGATCCATTTTATAGCACTAAAATTTGTATATCAAGACAGAAATGGTACATATGAGAAACTGATAACAAATGTAAACTCATGTACTCTGCTTGAAAACAGGCTTAGTCATTTGGATATTGAGACCAGTCTGAGTTTAAATGGCATTAATCGTCCACACTTGAGTAATCTCATTCAGGTATGTAAATACGGTAGAAATACTAAGATTATATACGCGTGTGTATGCGTGTCTGTGTGTGTGTGTCTGTGTGTGTTTCAATCTGTAATGTGTGTATGGATGCATGCATGTATACATGAGTGTATCTATGTAGGTAGCTAGGTAGGTATGTTGGAAGCATACAAAAAATAGTATATATATATATATATATATATATATATATATATATATATATATATATATATATTGTTACGACTCTATGGTCTGAGACAAATGTAACAGAAAGAAAGTGAAACCAACAAATCATGTAAAAATCAACAAGCAATTTATTTCTAGATAATTAAGATGAAAAATCAAAAAGACACTTACAGTAATGTGTATTAAAATCCAAATAATCCAATAAGAATTAGTGTTCTAATCACAAGTCCTAATATAGAATGTTCCGAATGCACGGGTATCCTTGAATGTTGTGATATGCCAATGGTCTTTAGAATCTTGATGTACTAGTAGTCTTTAATGTGCTGATGTCAAAATGAAGTACTCCAAAATATCTCTGAATAAGTTCACATAAATTCCAAAATCATCAATTAAAAATCCAAAATCCAAAAGTCTATGAGCACTGTTATAATCCAATGAATATTTAAATAATTCCTCTCTCAGAATTTTGAATTACTTTCCACAACTGTAATAGCTCTTTAAAGACTGATAGTAATAGCGAAACTGAAAAACTGTCCACTAAACATGGTATATATAAAGATTGGTCACATGACAGAATGTTCTAGAATATGTGTCATCTTAATGGAATTTTACTTGTATGAACATGACTTTTTACACATAACTCTAAGGATTTTCAGTTTTTATCTGTAAACAAAACCGACCTTGACCTCAAATTTGGTAAACATTTTGTTTATCAAAACTATCCATTAGCTCAAATCTGAAGTAAACAACCTAATTCAAGGACACTAGTTAAACATGTTTTTTCCGATAAACAATATTAAGATTTAAGCAAATATTAAAGTCAAGAAACATTTATAATTTCCTAAAATACCTATAATATTATATAAACATCATACATAACACCTCCCCTCATAAAGAAAAAGAAAGATTTATGCAATAAAGCTTTCTTTTGAATATACATCTAATACAAGAATAACCAAAATTACATAAGAAAATGTTTTATGATACTGAACTTAATTACATCAAGCAATATAAGATTTCTATGCACGTGAGAGTGCATCTGCAATCACATTGTCTTTTCCCCTGATGTGTCTGATGTCAATGTTATATTCCTGCAATATTAGACTCCATCTCAACAATCTCCGATTTTTATCTTTCATTTGTTGATGAAAGTAAGGGGATTGTGATCACTGTACACAATAATTGGAGAAAGAGCTGAGGTAACATACACTTCAAAATGCTGTAAAGCCAATATCAAAGCCAAACATTCCTTCTCAATTGTGGAATAATTTTTCTGGTGCTTGTTTAGTTTTTTAGAAAAATAACACACAGGGTGATCCACACCACTTTTGTCTTCCTGAATTAATACTCCACCAACCCCTACATCACTTGCATCAACATATAATTTAAATGATTGGCTGAAATTTGGTGAAGAAAGAACTGGTGCATCCTTAAGCATGGCCTTTAACTTGTCAAAAGATTCCTGACACTTGTCAGACCAATGAAATTTGGTTTTCTTACTCAATAAACTTGTCAAAGGTTCAGCAATTTTGGAAAAATTTGAACAAAATTTCCGATAATATCCAGCCATACCTAGAAATCGCATCAGTTGCTTTTTACAAACTGGTACTTGAAATTCAGAGATAGCTTTGACCTTAGCTTCTATAGGTTTAACTTGACCTTGTCCCACAATATGCCCTAAAAATGTGACACAAGCATGGCAAAACTCACTTTTACTCAAATTAATTGTCAGATTCGCATCGCTGGGTCGATCGAAGAATTTTCGAATGGTTTCCAAATGATCTTCCCAGGTGTTGTTGTAGATAATGACGTCATCGATATAAGCGTCACAATTATCAAGACCAGATGTTATCATGTTCATCAGACGTTGAAACGTTGCAGGCGAATTTTTCATTCCAAACGGCATAACTTTATATTGATAAAGTTAATCTGGAGTTACAAATGCTGAAATTTCTTTTGCCCTTTCCGTCAGTGGAATTTGCCAGAATCCTTTTAAAAGGTCAAACTTGGTGACATATTTCGCATTTCCAATTTTATCAATGCAATTGTCCATTCTTGGGATTGGAAATGAATCAGTTTTGGTGACACTGTTGACTTTTCTATAGTCAGTACACATACGGAATGTATTATCTGGCTTGGGAACAAGAATACATGGAGAACTCCAGTTACTTTTACTTGGTTCTATGAAATCATTCTCCAGTAAATACTGAATTTCTTTCTTCAAATAGTTCTGTTTGAGAGGATTAATCCTATAAGGATGCTGTTTCACAGGCGCAGAATCTACAATGTCAGCTGTTTTAGTTCATTTCTTTCCTGTTGTTGTAGATGTGAAAGTTTCTGGTCTAGATTGTTTAAGATTTCTGAATTCCGAAGATTGGTTATACCAGAGTCACTATAGTCTGATTGTATTCCATCGTTGATATCTTCACTGTGTGGGACAGGTACAACTAAATTAACTGAATAATTAGCTGGGCTATCTCTGTCAAAATATTCCTTTAACATATTTATATGACAAAGTTGTTTCTGTTTCCGTCTCGCAGGAGTGTTAATTATATAATTTAAGTCATTTACTTTCTTTTCAACGGTAAAAGGACCATAAAATTTAGCCTGAAGAGGATTTTGAGGTATGGGAAAGAGAGCCAGAACTTTGTCACCAGGTTTAAAACTCCTTTCCTGTGTATTTCTGTCATACCTTAATTTCATTTTTGACTGGGTAGTGTGAAGATTAGTTCTTGCTACTTCACAGGCCTTTGACAACTTGTATTTGAAATCAGAGACATAATCCAGAAGATTAATCTTTGAATCTTCATTTGAAAGAAGTTTCTCTTTCAATAATTTCAATGGTCCACGGACAGTATGAGCAAAAACTAGTTCAAAGGGACTAAAACCCAACGACTCTTGAACTGATTCCCTAACAGCAAACAACAACAAATGAACACCCTCATCCCAATCCTTTTCTGTATCAAAGCAATATGATCGAATCATATTCTTCAAAGTTTGATGAAATCTTTCCAAAGCACCTTGACTTTCAGGGTGATAGGCAGAAGATTTAAACTGTTGGATGCCTAATTCATGCATAACTTGCTGGAAAATTCCAGACATAAAATTTGACCCTTGATCCGACTGGACAGATTTGGGAAGGCCAACAAGTGTAAAAAAACTTCACCAAAGCTTTCACAATAGTTTTAGTTTTTATATTTCTCAGAGGAATTGCCTCTGGAAATCTTGTAGATGCACACATGATGGTCAACAAATATTGGTTGCCTGACTGGGTCTTAGGTAAAGGACCAACACAGTCTACCATTATTCTACTAAATGGTTCATCAAATGCAGGAATAGGTTGCAGATGAGCCTTTGGTATCTTCTGATTGGGTTTTCCTACCATTTGACAAGTGTGACAAGATCTGCAGTATTTAGAAACATCACTTTTGAGTTTCGGCCAATAAAAATGATTCAAGATCTTGTGATAAGTCTTACGGACTCCTAAATGACCAGCCAAAGGAGTTTCATGGGCTAAATTAAGAATTTCCTATCGATATGACTTAGGAACAACAATTTGATCGCTCACTGACCACTCGTCACCAGCGGGTACATCAGGTGGTCTCCATTTCCTCATAAGGACCCCATTTTTCACAAAGTAACACACTGGAACTTGTGTGGCTTCAGTTTCACTAATAGCCCTCTGAAACAAACAAGATATCTCGGGATCTTGCTCCTGTTCAACGACAAGGGATTGTCGTTTGTCACCCTGATTAGAACAAAGAGAATGAGTTGCCAAAAGAGGATCACTGTGATCTATACCGTTTGATTGATCAATACCTGAGGAAAAAGTGACCTCATCAAAAGACTGACCAGTACATGTGTCAGCTAAAGGAATAATATCCTGATCAACATCACTCTCAAGAGCTCTTTTTGCCATAGCTCTAGTAACTGCACAAGCAGGGTACAAATCAGGGATTTCAATTTCGACAGGATTAACTTTCTGATCCAAACAAGGCTTGTCAGTTACAAGTGGATTAACCACAACCTTATCTCCAGCTAGGTCATTGCCTAGTAATAAATGAACACCCTCTATGGGTAAAGAAGTCACTGCCCCAACAGTCACAGGTCCAGAAACTAAGTCTGATGCCAAATTGACACAATGAAGAGGAACATTTACAAAGCCGCACTCTACTCCCTGAACAAGAACACTTTCACTTGAAGAAGATTCCTCAGACAAAGGCAAAGTACCTGATAATAAAAGACTCTGAGAAGCTCCAGTGTCCCTTAATATTTTAATTGGGATAGGCTTGGCAGAATCACCAAAAGGTGATATAGAACCTTCTGACATGAACGGTTCATACGCCTCCAAAATAGAATCAGACTGGGGTTTGTTTGACCCAACAAATGTATTGCTTTCAATACAAGACCGTGACTTTGACCTCTTTGAAATAAGAGCATTCGGAAAAGCTCTGTCTTTAATCTGTTGCTTATTTTTCAACTTGAAGCAATCAGAAATAACGTGCCCTTTCATTTTACAATAAGTGCACGCAGGAAGAGATAAGGATTTCTGATCAGTCTTATCAGATGTTTGATTCCTAACAGTTGTGCTGTTGTGAAATTTGGAAGTACTCGAATGAGATTGAAATGGTTTTTTTACCAGAAAACTGCTGAGAGGATGACTTATTGCCAAATGAAATTTTGTGAGTCAAGGAATAATCATCAGCCATACGAGCAGCATTTTCCAAAGTTTCCACATTCTGCTCATCAAGATAGGTTTTAACATCACTATGGATGCACTTCTTGAACTCTTCAATTAATACGAGCTGTCTGAGGTTATCATAATCTTGATGAACTTTCTTGGCTGAGCACCACCTATGAAATAGTTGTTCTTTATCCCTTGCAAATTCGACATGAGTTTGTCCAGTTTCTTTTCTACAATTCCTAAACCTTTGTCGATATGCCTCTGGTACCAACTCATAAGCTTTCAAGATGTACTCTTTAACCACATCATAATCAGTGCTTTGTTGTACTGACAGTGAAGTGTAGACTTCACGAGCTTTGCCAATAAGTACACTTTGTAATAACAAAGTCCAATGCTCTCTGGACCATTTCAAGTTTTCAGCAATTTTCTCGAAATGAAGAAAGTATTTATCTACTTCTTTTTCCTGAAAAGGGGGTACTAACCTAATATATCTAGTAACATCAAAACCTGAACTTGTGTTTAAAGGAGTGGAGTGTGCTCTGTTTACCAGTTATAATTCTCTTAATTTAAATTTCATTTCCCTTTCTTCTCTTTCTCTCTGCATCTCCCTCTCCTCTCTCTGCATCTGCATTTGCATTTGTATCTGCCTCTCCTCTTTCTCTCTTTCTCTCCATCTGCATCTGCCTCTCCTCTTTCTCTCTCTCCATCTGCCTCTCCTCTTTCTGAATCTGAAGCTTTGACAATTCTAAATCCATCTGGTTCTTTAATTCTAATTCCCTTAATTTCCTGTTAGAGCCAGTTACAGGCTTTCTCTTCAGACTTAAAGCACTACTATCAAAAACTCCCTTTCCTACTAAATATTGAATGAAAATACTCTTTATCTCCTGTTTTGTCAATGATGCTTTCGCCTCAGACAGACTGTATTTTCTGGCAAGTTCGAGCAACTCATCCTTTCTCATACACTCTAACCCCTCCTGTGTAGGTTTTGAAATGAAATTCTGAACAATAGATGCCATTGTGAATGCTTATTGGTTTCACACAAAAAATTTCTCTATTTAAAATCTTTGCCAAAGACAAAAAAAAAATCCAAGTCAAAATCAATATGAATTTCAAAAATAACTTTAATATCTCTAATATGCTTTAAAGAAATTAAGATCCCGGACGAGCCCCCAATTTCTGTTACGACTCTATGGTCTAAGAAAAATGTAACAGAAAGAAAGTGAAACCAACAAATCATGTAAAAATCAACAAGCAATTTATTTCTAGATAATTAAGATGAAAAATCAAAAAGACACTTACAGTAATGTGTATTAAAATCCAAATAATCCAATAAGAATTAGTGTTCTAATCACAAGTCCTAATATAGAATGTTCCGAATGCACGGGTATCCTTGAATGTTGTGATATGCCAATGGTCTTTAGAATCTTGATGTACTAGTAGTCTTTAATGTGCTGATGTCAAAATGAAGTACTCCAAAATATCTCTGAATAAGTTCACATAAATTCCAAAATCATCAATTAAAAATCCAAAATCCAAAAGTCTATGAACACTGTTATAATCCAATGAATATTTAAATAATTCCTCTCTCAGAATTTTGAATTACTTTCCACAACTGTAATAGCTCTTTAAAGACTGATAGTAATGGCGAAACTGAAAAACTGTCCACTAAACATGGTATATATAAAGATTGGTCACATGACAGAATGTTCTAGAATATGTGTCATCTTAATGGAATTTTACTTGTATGAACATGACTTTTTACACATAACTCTAAGGATTTTCAGTTTTTATCTGTAAACAAAACCGACCTTGACCTCAAATTTGGTAAACATTTTGTTTATCAAAACTATCCATTAGCTCAAATCTGAAGTAAACAACCTAATTCAAGGACACTAGTTAAACATGTTTTTTCTGATAAACAATATTAAGATTTAAGCAAATATTAAAGTCAAGAAACATTTATAATTTCCTAAAATATCTATAATATTATATAAACATAATACATAACAATATATATATATATATATATATATATATGCGTAAATGTTTTTGTTAAGTCTTGTTTGTCATTATCCCATGTCTGTACTATGTTAAGTCTTGTATAACCAAGTGTTCCTGTATGTACTAAAGTATTGACTGCATGCATGTTTATCATTAGTCCATGTCTGTACTATGTTAAGTCATGTAGAATTTTACAAATACGTATCGATTACATGCAATTTATATTTTGTAATTTGTTGTGTTGTGTGAATAATCCTGAATGTTATTTAAATTAAAAAATTGTTTTAAATTGTCTGTTGTAAAAGCTCAATAGAGTTTGTGTTTGATATGCTGTAAGCATATAAACCAACTTTAAATAAAGTTATCTTGACCTGACTTCAGTTGTAAATGATATACAACTTACTCAGGACATGAAGGAGTAGTGATGGTTCCACATGAACAGAAAAACGGACCCATTTTCAGCTCGGACAATCATTTATATTGTATCACAATAGAAGCCTTTTCTTAGACTGATGAATATGCTTGTACATGTATACAAGACTGATGAATATGCTTGTACATGTATACAAGACTGATGAATATGCTTGTACATGTATACAAGACTGATGAATATGCTTGTACATGTATACAAGCATTTATTTGATCTGATATAACATCATTTTGATAACAAATTGATATTATGTCATACTATTCAGCCTTGTTGTTTTACATGTACATGTGTCGACAATGGTCAAATTCATAATTCCCTTCTCGCATTTAAAAAATAAATCAATAAATAAATACATTTTATTTTGATTTGGTTAGTTTTGTTTTTGATGAGTTATGTATTATTTTCTTTCGTTCTGTCATATTTGACATACATAATATTCTCCCGTGAACATTTCTTTTGTTATCAGGGAGAATCTTTAAAATATATATTTTTGTTTTCGAAACACCCGTGATGAATAGAAACAAATATCATGCTGAATACCTTTATTTATAAGCAAATGTAGGTAGAAAATTTATTTAACAATAATAATAAACGAAGAAAAACAAAATCATAGAATGATAAACTGTACAAGATGAAGAAGTAGCAAGGAATGATCCACATGTAAATATATTTCATACTTCATCACTTAAAAATAAAATACTTACGTTTTTCATTTAATAGAAAATATACAATAACAACATAGCTTGCTCGTGACTTTAAGGAGATTAATACATATCTGATATTATTCATATCAAAATATAGTGATAGAACTGTATTAACAATATAAATAATATGAAAAATAGCGTGTACAATTTATCTGCTTTCGATTTAGTAGGAAGAGGATGCAACAGTAATTTTTGACCTTTATTATCGCAATTTTGAACACATACCGTCTGTACTCGCTTATAAGTCGAGTACAACTGCAAACTGCAAAGACACAGATCTGCCGTCGCATAACATAATCTGGGTCTATGTTGTTTGCAGTTGAACTCAACTTATACGCGAGTGCATAAGATACTTTATATATTGCAGTCAAATTTCACCATACCATATTAATACAGTTCTATCATCTACACAATGGCGGTGCGGGTGGAGGGGGGATTCCCCCCCCCCGGGCGCCAGGCGAAGGGGGGGGGGTGCCGACGGGAGCTTTTTTTTTTTAGCTAAAATTTTCATAAGTATTTTATCTTACATTAGTGTAACGGGGGAAATTCTTGACAAAACGTTTATTTAGGAGGGGAGAGGGGAGGAGAGAGATTGGCAACTGACATAAAAACTGTTCTCTGTGGCAAAGTAGGGGATTCACTAAAGACCATTGCCCCCGTGCGCCCTCGGTAGGGGCGCCACTAAAGAATATTGCCCCCGGGAGCCTCGAACCCTCGCGCCGCCACTGCATCTACAGGGGTGATGAAACTAAATCCTTTACAAACTACTTGCCAGTTATAGCGGGTCAGAGTAACAACCTTGTATACACTACACGCCATTTAACAACAGAAGAATAGAGATGAACTCAGTGATTGTTGATCCGCCATTGACTATAATCTGCGTGATTGATTAAAAAGTTTCTTTTCATTTTCTTTCCGTTATTAACTTTTACTAATACAATTAACTACTAATCCTCAATACGGATAGGCAAATATCAAGAATGAATATTGACCTGTCAAAATTAATTTGATACGTCTAACTTTGGAATGTAATAAATCTGATGCCTAAATAATATATAAATAAAATCGATAAAAAGAGACTTTGGACGCATTTGATCTGAAGACTTGACTTTTTGACAAGAAATTATGGTCGACAGTCTGGTTCAACTTCTTTTGAAGGATTCGTCATGCGTTTAAATAAAAAAGACCTGGTGGAATAAAACCTCACATAAAAAGACTAAATGTAAAGCAGCAAAATATCAGCAACAATTGTCATGAAAAATTCCAGTGCGCATCACATTTTTTAGATGTATACTGTAAATTGCAATTCAAGAGAAGGCAAACATACTCAAAATATTGACATTGGTTATGATGTGATTCTATGAAAATATTCACTTTCTTGAGGTGAATATTAAGATTTATCAACCAGTTAACCTCATACTGACCGAAGCAAAGTAAAAACGTGCTTGTAGCCGCATCACGCCACCAATATGACGTTTTGACGTCACTTACTCGTCAACATCGTTACGATCACACGATGTGCAGATATATTCCATACCACCTGACATCAGGTCGTTCAGTCAAATGATAGCTCTCAAAGTAGCCATTTAATAACTGTACTCAATATTATATTTGGATGATAGTATCCAACTTAAATTGTGCTGATAGAGCATGCAACATTACAGGTAATATGGACTGCAAATCACAGGCACTTAATTCAATCAGTGGAGCCCTCGCTACTCCATATTAACACAAGGTAACTAACTCTCGAAGTTCACGATCTGACCCCTCGATGACTCCGTTCTAATTTTCCTATACTATCTGCGCATTTAGTCACTCATAACTTGCACCACCGTAAAGAAGACATTCCAAGACTTCCCCCCGTGTACCATTTAAGTACCTTACTGATTTTAAAGGGCCACTTTTATGCGAAGTTTATCCCTTGCTTCGTGTCTTTCCCACAATGTCATGGTTTTGAACAGTACACTTCCGGTCTACATCGGAGTGAATGCGACCGGATCGTGATTGCTTCAATGATTGGTCATTTGCTTCAGCCTAACCTGGCACATTCGGGAGTCTCAGAGATGCAGCGAAATCACAACAACTTTTGTCTTTTCCGTTTTATGTAAAAATATATAAGAGTCATGACCTCTACGATACACGTACAAGATGGGAAATAAACAGATTAGTTGAAAGTATGTAGGAAATTTTATTTTCCATATGATCCTGAAAGAAAATAAACTTGATTTGAATTCTAATTTAAATTGTTAGGTATTCATTGTCCGTATAGATTGTATTGCTCTACAGATATTAGTACTTCTGAGAGAGTGATAGTTGTAAGGTGAAGTTTGCATTTGCAACATGCACAATAAGAGAATGTTGACATACCTCTATGCTACTTTCATGTACTGTGGCTGAGATTTCTTTACATGTTGTACTTGTGGAAATTGTACATGATCTAAGCACACAGCAGACAGAAATGGCCGTTCCAAAGTACTCGAAAACTCAGCCTGAATTAGTCAAAAGTACACTATTTTCAGCAGTTATTTAAATAGCGAACGAATTTGCCAGAGTAGGCAACGCCAGCATCTGAAAGTACAACGAATGAATTACAAAATATATAAAAAGTAACACAAGTTATCGGCTCTTTTTTTAAAAATTTACCATTGAAGTCCAGGAAGTGAAAATGACCAAGCGGAGCTAGCATTTTTTTTTTTTATAGGTGCACATCTTAAGTAAGACCAAGCTGTATACTCCATAACCCAAAATGCACCCATTAATCATACACCAAAATAAAGGGAATTAAAAGTTCTTTTAACAATACCTAAGATATACACGGTCTTTTTTAAATAGCCAGGATAACCAGTGAGGAAAACCAGGGAAATTCTTTTTCTTAAAAATCTAACCCTATGCAAAGTACGAAACTGGAGAGTGCCACCATATACATAATACCCAATATTCGCATTCACTCCGAAGTAGACCGGAAGTGTACTGTTTAAAAAAGCGACATTGTGGGCAAGACACGAAGCAACAGATAAACTTCACATTAAAGTGGCCATTCAAAATCAGTAAGGTACTTAAATGGTACATGGGGGGGGGGGGGGGCTTGGAATATCTTCTTTACGGTTGTGCAAGTTATGAGTGACTAAATGCGCAGATATTATAGGAAAATAAGTAGAGCGGAGTCATCGAGGTGTCAAATAGTGAACTTCGAGAGTTAGTTACCTTGTGTTAATTGGGAGTAGGTAGGGTTCCACGAATTGAATTAAGTACCTGAACTGAAAATGTAATTTAAAATTATTTGGAGGTACATTTTAAAATAAAAAAGTAAATGGAAAAAAAACTCCCCCAAACAACTGTACTTCTGTACATTCAATGGCTACCGAATTAACTCGTATTAAGATTAATAAATTTGCACCTGTGCGGAAACTACCGAAACTAAGTATGGTACTACCGGTCAAATGTCATTTATCCGCTGTGACGTCATGAGATGAACTATTATTCCTTTCAGATAGTACACAAACGATTAAAAATAGCTCAATTAAAATTACATGACGTCCAGAATGACACATACAACAAATATGAATATTTCTTTTTCATTTTCCTTTCTGTAGCTGGGGATTCTGACACCGACTATTCCTTGGTTGATTAGAAGTTGATAGCATCGCCTGTAACACGTTTCAACCGTACATATAATGGGACTAATAGAGAAGGCACTAATAGTGAGTAGGATCGATTTTTACAGTTGAAATTTATCGGGAATATTTCCAAAAGAGCTGCTGAGTGAGGTCGGACGGTAAAACTTCATGTAAAACGGCCTTGCTTATCAAATCTTATAATACATAAGGAATAAGGAATATGCATGTTTATTCATAATTTATAACTTAAATAGTGTTTTCACCTGAGAGATATATTTCTCTCGATTGTTGTCAATTAATGTTTCTAACTGACCCATATACTAGTAATTTATTTTATGAGAGAGAGAGAGAGAGAGAGAGAGAGAGAGAGAGAGAGAGAGAGAATCACTGTGTACATTACGTGTTTACTTTTCATTCACACAATATATTATCCAAGGGTTGTAATGGAGCAACCATAATTTGTTAGATGATACATCTTAATCTGTACTTAAGGATACAGCATATATCATTATGGTATATTCGTGTCGATATATATATATATATATATATATATATATATATATATATATATATATATATATATATATATATATTGACATATCGTGTGTTTGTATTTCAAACGTGCCTTTCAAAAGGTCGATTATAAGTTTTGTATAAGTTATGGTCTAACCCTTCTTTTAGCCTTTCATGTAAATAAGATATTTTGAAACTAAATCATAAACATGTAACTTATTAGTTTTTGCCTTTTTCTCCACTTTTCATTTCATTTCAAAACACTTCTTTCGTCATGTGATGAGAAGACGTTATAAACTGTGTACTGTCCCTCTTGCCGGTGATTTGCAAGTTTGACCTTCGTCTTTCAAGTCTTTCAGATCTCACTGTGTTTGTGGCAATACAACAATTACCAATGTCATGCACGTGTCTGATGTACATCAATTTGCTCTTATCAAATAATGAAGCTTCTCTTGACTTAATTATGCCCATCTCTCTTTGCATCTAGTAAACCAGCTAACTATTCTTCCATCCATCTATCTATCCGTTAGTCCGTCCTTCAAGTCATGAGTCCATTCATCCATCCCCCCAGTAATCGATCCATCCATTCATAAGTTTGTATCCCTTCCCTCAATATTAAATAAAATTAAGAATTTATCAATATCCTCCTCTGTCTATCCATCTTCCTATAATGTTTCAACCCATTACCTCGGCATGTCTATATAACTATGCATATACGCATAGGTATATTTACATGCATACGCGCGTGTTTTTTTTTTGTTTTTTTTTTTTTGGTGATTTATATTCTGATCTCTTCTTTTATCTAATGTTTGCATTTATATCCTCCTCTCTATTGCACGATCCATTACTTTGGCATTTTCCTTTCATATAACAAGAGTAGTGAAACAAAAAGTTTTTGAGTGTGGAACATTTCAAGCGCAACACAGACAAGTTCCTTGCGTTTCTGTAGGTGCATGTTATCAATGCGACTTCTGTTACAGATGATAATGCATAGCAATCTGCTTTCCTTGTATCCGACAGGGGGCAGATAGTGACAATTCTTCGTTTTCTCCCAGCAAAATTGCCATAAATAAAGATAAAAAAAATTAATTAGTCGTTCTTGGCTCGAAAAGAGCTTGTACTTAACTGCCAGAAGATACTTTACCTACCGATATCTGACTGTAGCTGAAAAGGGAAAGTGCTACTATGCAGTTGCCAAAATGGTGTTTGGGGAAATCTTGTTTACTCTAAGAGCAGCGCTATTGCATACTACAGAATGAAAACCATGGTATATATCAAATTGTATGGTCTACAGTATAAGTTCCAAGCCTGACACGAAACAAGCATTTGCAAATTAGTTCATTACTTAAGCCAAACTAACGGTTATAACTCGACATGCCACTTTGACCATCCCCGTAGTTAAATGTCAACTTTATAGGATGTAAAAGTATACGGTATGGAAAAGCATTATAAGATATTCAACCGAAAGTAAAATCACAGGTGATATAAAATGATGTTATATGGCTGTAGCTTTGTATTACATTCCTTACGGGATAAAGAAAACGCTGTATTCTATATTAACAAGCTGTACTTACAATATCTGTGTCCAAAAAAAGAAAGCTGAAGATATATACAAGTTTATAGTTCTGGGCTCAATGAACAATTGGAAGTGCAAAATATATACACCGGTATAAGCTCTTTTGCCAAATCTTTCACGATTGCTATCGATTCAAGGCAATTCGATTCGCTTCAGACTACTGAACAAAATATATTGGCAGATATATGATCTTGAAAATGACCATGGTCAGGCCTTTGACACAGAAATTAAAACTTTGACTGAAATATCTTTTTTACTTGCAGAGGGAGTTGTACGAGTCCAGGTCAGACTTACCGTGCCATTCTTCAGTTTAAGCAGTTTCTATCCTGCAAAAAATACAAATCTTCAATTATTATGTTACATATCGAGAAAAAAGAAAGAAAAGGAAGGCTGAACTAAAACATTAACTGCGGTTAGACTGACATTACACCGGTTTTTCTTTGTATTTTTACATATTCGGAATAGCTGACCAGTTATGCTTTGACGTGTACGCTTGTGTGACTTTAGGTATACTCAGACATCGGATGTACACGTGACAACTAAGTAAAGGTTTCTTTCCATTTTATACAACTCCCTGATTTGTAATTCGTGAATATTTTTTTAAAATTGTTCATGTAAGTATAGCGACCATACATGGATGGCTAAATTTAAATATATGCCAGAGCACTCGGCAAAGACTGAAACCTCAGTCTCAAACTCTTACCTCGTACTGTTGTGGAAAACCTTAGTCTATCACTCTTTCCTCGTCTCTTACCTCGTACTGTTGTGGAAAATCTCAGTCTCAAAATCTTACCTCGTGTTGTTGTGGAAAGCGTCAGTCTCAAGCTCTTACCTCGTACTGTTGTGAAAAACCTCAGTCTCAAACTTTTACCTCGCATTGTTGTGGAAAACCTCATTCTATCACTCTTACCTCGTATTGTTGTGGAAAATCTCAGTCTCAAACTCTTATTTCGTACTGTCGAGAAAAACCTCAGTCTATCAATCTTACCTTGTATTGTTGTGGAAAACCTCACTCTCAAACTCTTACCTCGTACTGTCGCACAAAACCTCAGTCTATCACTCTTACCTCGTCTCTTACCTCGTACTGTTGTGGAAAATCTTGGTCTCAAGCTCTTACCTCGTACTGTTGTGGAAAACCTCAGTCTCAAACTCTTACCTCGTACTGTTGTGGAAAACCTCAGTCTCAAACTCTTACCTCGTACTGTTGTGGAAAACCTCAGTCTCAAATTCTTACTTCGTATTGTCGTGAAAAAATCTCAATCTATCACTCTTACCTCGTACTGTTGTGGAAAACCTCTAAATAGAAATGGATTTTTCACATATTCCCTTTTTGACATACAAATAATGCATATATGTATTACATAAAGCTTAGTTTCTGTTAGTTTTCTCTTGAATATTGTGTTATATTCTCAAAGAAAATGAACGATAAAAACAGGAAGACTGCATGGTGTTTAAACCATCACAGTACTGCATATTAACTGTATTCACACTAGTTCAGCAATTGTATAGAGAACAGACGAATTTTCATACAAATAAAGGGTCTGCGTGATATAAAAAAATAATACAGACATCATCAGATTATGTAGTCACTTCTCAAAATAACCTTATTTCTAAAATTGCAGTACGTATGCTCAATGTATGATTTTTCATAAGACTTATGTAATATTGGCAAATTGTAATCAATTATACGGGGTATGTTATTATAATCGCCGTTGTCTCTAAAGTAAAGTAAATAAAAGCATATGAATATACACAATTAAAATATACTTTTTTATAATTTACTCATTCTCTCTTATCTTGGACATAAACTAAACAAAAAGATCTCATGTATGAAAATTCATGCTATTGTCGATATATCTACAATAAAGTTCTAATGTATGAAAATTCATACGATTGTTGATACATCTACGATAAAAAAAACATGTACTTGTCAGTAGACACACATAATCCATCCTCCCCATTTGTTTTTATTTTATACAAATTTTGAACTGCAGTACAATGTATGAAAATTATTACAATTGACAAACCCTCTAAAACAAACCCAGAACATTAAATTAGCACTAGACATACTTGAAAAGTTTGATTTTTCATATATTATTCATCCTACCAAGTTTGATACAAACTATGTGCAACAGTATAATCTATAAAAATTAAATGAAATGCCGAAATACCTATATATTAAAGGAACATGCACGTATCAGTTGATACCAATTCTCCCAATCCTTGGATACAAATGAAACCAAAATCTAACGAATGACAATGTATGCAATTGCCTAAATATATACAGTGAAGGACCCTACACTTATCATTAGACATACTTGAAATAATTATTTTTCACACATAATCCATCCATCCAATTTTTAATACAAACTTTGAGTCACTGTACAATGCATAAAGATGCATAAAATTTTCAATCCTTCTACCATTCAGAAATAAATTCTTATGCACAATTTATCATCCATTATCCATTTTCACCATACAAACGTCGAAACACACATCTAATGTATGAAATTTCATACAATTGCCGAACTCTCTCCAATAAACGGACATAAACCATTCGCAACTTTGAGGTCGATTCAACGGGTCATACCTCGAACGTATGCCCATAGCTGCCATTCGAACCATCTCGGCTATTTACAAAACAAGGATTGACCGAGAAATTGCGAATGCATGGAACTATTTTTTCCTTAGCAACTTCTCGGTCAATCATATGGCCAATCTAATCGTAGGTAGTCCCAATAGATTGCGGATTCTTTTTTGTGACAGTTACAGTGGGATCTGAATACTGGAATCCAAGAGAACGACACAATTTAAAAAGATAATTAATGATTTGATACAAAAATTACTGACGTTAAAAACAAAATAAATATGAATGAAATCACGATTAGATCAATGAAAACAACTTACAATGTACCTATACAATTTGGGTGATAAGATCAAAATGATAAAACATGTTACATTCACTGAATTTAATAACAAATTACACACAGAGGCTGAACAATGTAAAGCAGAAACAAAAGCATGTGTTGATCAAGAAGTGGTGAATAACATCGGTGTGGTGCAAGCTAATATTGACGAAATAGAAAAAGGATAAAACGAATAAGAAAAGATTAAAATGATTTGAAGCAAAATTGCTTACAGTAGCTACAGATGCATTTAAAAACTAAAGCAGATTAAAACAAATCTTATTAAGTTGTAGAATCGATGCATTTGAAACGGAAATAAACGAAATTACAGACATTCAAAACTGAACTGAACACGGAATTGGGCGTAAATAATATTGCGTTGTTTGATAGAAGTAGAACATTCAACGCGGAAACAGATAAATACAGAAAGGATTTTTTTTAAAAAAAAACCCCACACAAACATGCCTGGATATATGTTGTTTGACGATGTTCTACCGGGTCAGGATAATCCGGATAGCATAAAAATATGATGGAAATAAAATAAGTCTTTACAAAGAAATAAAGCCATTTAGTTTTAAAACTCGTTATGAATATCGCACAAATAAAATGGTTTTTTTGAAACTTTTAAGTCCCAAACTTCACCTCAAAAATTAGTTCCAATTGATGGATTTAATTATGGTCCGCGAACTTTTGCTAGCTAAATAATTTAATGTCGTCGAACAATAAATACATAGTTTCTAACAAGCAGGAAAAGATACCGTCAGAAATGAAATACCCCAGCCCAACACATCATTGTATCACGTATACACATAACATCATTAAACCAAAGAAACTTAACAGATAGCAACACCAAAGTTAACTGCGAATATATTGAATTTACGGGGTAATTTCTGAGTGCCCTTTTTATATGAAGATTAAGGGAGATACTAACAATCTAGCAATGCAGTGATAAACAAGTTGGGTAGAATGTCTTTTAAGCAGATCACCGATATCATACGGAAGCTATCATTTTTTCCAAGATAATGACTACAAGATTTTTGTGCCTTACAAACGTTTGCTTTAACCTATTTCCGTTAGAACAAACGTGATTAAACAAAGTATAATGAATTAATGAAAAATTTAGAAGGATAAAAAGTCAAGAGCTGGTAATGTGCAAAATCCTAATATTGAAGCTGTACAGTTTGTGGCGTATGGGAACAGTTTAGAATACCTCTTGACTTCCAGATATAATCATATCTTTGTCCACTCTATCCATGTACTCCTCTAGGGGATTTCCCAGGGTTTTCAATTGAAGCAACAGTCTAGAGAATCTACTAAATATTTCTTACATGAAAAACAAAAACATACAGAAATTATTAACGTAAGTGTTAACTACTTTTTACACTGGCAATTATTGAATATGGCTTGATTTGAGTAGTACACACGATATTAAATTGCATTGTAGCGGTCTTAAGTTAGCCAACCTACAAGAAGACATTTACTTTCAAATGAACAGAAAAGTACATGTAGATCCTCACTATATATATATATATATATATATTGTGTCTGATGTCAGGTAAATATTCAAAACAATTAACAGAAGACAAGTGTGTTTTGAGTCTGTCTAATGTATTTAAAAGAACCTCATTACGTAATAATTTGTGGAGTTACTAATTTTAGGAAAGCATGGTTTGCACTAAATCTGACAGAGATTTTTACGATTGTATCATTATCATCTCTCCAACTTTTCGATGCCACAAGACTTACGATAGAAAGTGGTTACTCAAAGATGAATAGGTGATTGTGATAAATCCCGAAGATAAATTAGATAAGTGGTTAGAGTGACTGGTTGCTATGTACCAAGGAACCAGTACTTTATTTATAATTGATGACTGCCCTATAACATTTGAAATATCAGTATGGGTGTATGTGTAAAAGTACAGTTCTGTGATCACAGATTTTAGAAAAGAAAAAACAAAACACGTGTTATGGTTGTATTCTATAGGAAGGACAAAAAGCAAAGGAAATTATCTTTACTGAAAATGATCTCATCGCAGATGATTTAGAAAGAGAGATTATAGATACTTTGAACCAGAACAAAAGAAACAAACTTTTATGGGACTCGAGTTTCCTTGTCATTACAAGGTACTAACGTGTCTGTAATGTAAAGTGTTCAAATAAGTAATGTTTATAGGCATACATTAACAATGCTACTTTGTTCATTCTATAGCTATACATCTAGTGCTTACATGACCTGAGTAAATACATCACTTGAAAATTTTCCAATTGCTCAAAAAGACAATTTCGGTACATTTCAAATTTTAAATTAATTTTGATTACGCATTTCTTTTTATCGTTTTACAAACTTTATTTTCGTCTTTGTCCGTCTAAATGAATAAAGTCTGTATCTTAACCCACATAGCTCTCTGACTGGTGTGCCATTTAACTCACCCTTGCAAAGTCCATGATCTTTCTGATTTATATACTGTAAACCAAACATGTGTCCTTTGGATGGTCACTAGAATCAAAGAACTTGATGTTATCCTTTTCACTGTAAATATTTTCTATTTCAGCATAAATACATAAATTAATATGTATCAGTTTCCAATAGTCTCACTCTATCATTGTATTAGTTTTTCCATCTTCCTGTAGTAAAATTTATACATCGACATTTTATATCTCTAACACAGTAAAACTACCATATATCGGTTTGGATGGTTTGATTTTGTTTATGAGACTGACTAGCACCAATTCTTTATTTACTATTGTCCCACTGGCATAAAATACATCTTTCTGCCATTTAAAAAAATTTATTTTCATTCGTACATATTTTCACTTTTGTGCTTTTTCTGGGGTTTTCCATTTGCTTTCCAAACACTGTATCATCAGTTTGAAGAAATTACTTTTCTAATTCATTGTTAGCTTCTTTATTTGTATTCAGTTTTATGTAGGATTTTGGCTCAGGTTGCTGTTCAAACTAGACAATTCGGTCTACATTTTTAGTTAGGACTAAAACTAACTGCATTTAGTTTCTGAATGTATCACATATTTCTCTTTATCTTTCAATGTAATAATAGTATTGGCACAGTTGGTTTTGTACCCTAGTAATCATCAACCAGTTTCTTATGCCAGTAAGATAAATCTTTTTCGTGTGGAATTAATTTCTCTGGAGCAAGTTGTATTTATTAGAATCGGTTGAACTGAATATGATCAACTTTTCAACGTGTCTAACTTTCTCAGTCTCATTTACTCTGACAGGTTTAGTGTAGTTTCCATCAGCAGCGCTATTGTCATTCTTTATCAAATTCAATCTCAAATGTTCCCAATTGTCTCTATTTTCACAGGACATTCGTCAAACCAGTAACTGTATCTATCCAAACTGTATTTGATGATCTATGAGGATTGTGTGTGAGAGTAAAACTGAATAGATATTGTAAATTAAACATTTGTCATATAGGTATTCTGGTACATTGACACAAGTTTTTTGTTCTTAATCCATTCCAATCTATATATGAGCTTTCTCTGAGCGGTTGATAATTATCTATGTGCAGCATTAAATATACAATCCTGTGGAACATCTATTTTGTACCTTCGTTCATTTTCTGTCCAAATTTGGTAATCTTTGTTAAGTATACTTCAATGTCATTGAAAAATTCGCACATCTGTCTTCATTTAAATTTGTCTTGAATGAAACTCTTAGCCTTTAAATGATAATTCTGTTAAAAGTTTGCTTATCGTACGAATCAATTCTTTTTTTTGTGAGTACGGGTATCAATGGAGCCTGGCTATTTCTGAATGTTCTAGTAAGGAGTATGAGGATGTTTCAACCGTTTTTAACCAGTCTCACAGCTATACTACTCCCGGTTTCGCTAAAAGTCTCAATACTTAGATTGAGATTTAACATTTTTCTTGTTTATGGTACTTAAGAAAATATCAATACTTTGGTCACCTGCGATATTGGAAGGGATGCAAAATAATATTTTAGTTTTACAATAGAACACATGGAAGCCTTTTTATTCTTTAATAAACCCACTGATTATGTAATTAAATATAAAAACACATTACAAAATCCAAACAAAAAATTCTCAGTAATAAAGCAAAACTCCTTTAAGAAAACTTCGGGATTTGATGACTTTGTTTCAATTCTTGCTATCTGCTCAATGTTCTATGAAAAAGTATTGTTACACACAGATATCAAGAATCCCAATTTGAGGAAGAAATGCTGAGATGCTGTGAAACTAGTGACTGAACATGCGTATAGTTCCTGACACTTCCCATAAAATTGTACACACGAATTTCAACCAACTCAGTCCTTTAACCTACTTTAAGAACATTGGATTACATCCTTGTATTTGGTTGATCAGAAAGAACTCAAAGGTACTATGGTGAACAAAATACAGAGAAACCCCGTCAGTGAGATGAAAGGATATAACGCATAGACATCGCAAATCACGGGAATCGTTCGAAAGTCAATGAAACAAGTACTAATATTACTGAAAAAGAACACCCTAAATTATACGGCGGCTTAATAAATGGCTTCAATAAATGGAGCATTGTTTTACTTTGGAGGTGGTTTTCAGTGCTATAAAATGGAACATGGAAATAGGCGAAGAAGGTCGGTAGTCAATTAATACAACGTAAATAAGGACAAAACTATTTCTGACTCAGCTTGACACTATTTTTTCGGAAAGAATGCAGGTGTTCCCATTCATTGTAAAATGAGACTGATCAAAGATCTATATGTAATTTATTTCCATTGTGTAAATGGCCTGCTTTTCAGAATGTCTCAGATTTTATTGAATTGCAACAAGTACGCATGAATAGACAAAATATTCTGAACAATGATGGAGTTTTAAAAAAGGAAATATAATATGAAAGTGACAGTTTATTCGATTTCATCTTCTACGCAGCAATTTTGTAAAAATATGCCATTTCTCTCCCTCAAACAAATAAGAATGAATTAAAAATCCGTTTTAACATTGATTAATTCGATTTTATTTAATTATATAATCAATTTACTTCAGTGATATAGTTGAAATGTTAAAGTCACGGGGAAACTCATTTTCTCTTTTTATCATTAAATTGGCCCTAAGTGGTGCAAGACACGCGTTCTTTTGAAGGTATACGATTTTCCATGTCAGCAGTCAAAGGGACTCGATGAATACCACAATCTTATATCGAACCCACCCTAACGTGGTACTTTGGCATTGCATTCCCCTCAGGCAATTTACGCATTAAATTCAGGCAATGCATGTATTAATTGATTGCAATCTAAGTTTATCAAGCATGCTTATAATTTTACAGACAACCAATAGCATATTTTAATATATATGTATGAAAGTCATTAACTAAGACATCTTTATTGATCAAATCTATACTTTAAATGATGTTGAAGAGACATTACAAAAGTTATTTTTATGAATGAACTGTCTCCTGAACGAATCATTCCAGCAGTTAAGATTTCAAAATAATGTATCCGTCAGTAAAAATAATTTAAAGTTAGCCAAATAATCACACATCACTTATTTATTACCACAGTATACTTAATACATGGATAAATCGCATGCCATATTAGGCAGGATCAAATAACAATGGTTCTACATCAACAACGACGGATCCATTTTTGAATTCATTTCATATATGCACGTATTATCTGAGAGACGCTTGAGACTAAACTGTCAGAAGAAAGTGATTTATTTGGCATTGCGAATTGTTTTTTTTTTTATACTCAGTGATTACATTTCTGTGATTTACCGATATAGTATTATTGATAGATACTGCTAATACCCAAGGTGGCCCTTTCTGCTGCGACACCAGTGATAGGAACTCATAACTGCTTTCATTTATAATTATTCTGTTTTCTTTTGCTTCGCATTCTTTCCTTTTTTTTCTTTTTCCCTTGTAGTCGGGGGAGGGGGTTAGTTCATTGTTGTCCTGATGAAAATGCAATTTTAATACAATGATGCTTAAATTATGTTCATTATTTTTATTCTCACGTTAGTTTATCAAAGCAGAAAAAAAAAGTTCTTTAAATAATTTTTACCTTAACATTTTTTTAAACTAAACTTTAAATCGGCACTATATACTCATGATTGTGCTGACGTGCCGTTAAACCCTAAACAAACATACTGATTCAGCGATACAGGTATACCGTTAATAGCAATAGTTTAGGATAACCTTGCTTTATCATGTATAGTGACCTATGAAAGGAACTCTTAAGTGTCTCTTTCTGAATTTTTGTTTTGTTTTTTATTTTTTTATTTTTTATTTTCTTTTTTCATTGCAGTTATAATCGAAGAAAATTTATTTTAAAAAAAAACAAAAAAAAAAAAAACATGGAAATACGCTATTTCTGACTTTGACTGTTATGAATGACGAATACATAAATGATACTTAATGTTTTCATTCTTGCATTAGTTTATCAATAAATTCTTTAAATAATTCTTTCACGAACAATGGGAACAAAAGGTGGAATTGTCTTAGTCATGGATACTTATTCAATAAGCAGTGATCAAAAAAAAAAATTTCTTCATCACATGTCGACTTCCATAAAAAAACTGATTTTAAAATCGGATCCAACTGCATATACAATATGAAAGCTTGTAACTATAGAAATAGCTTTACCACCTTAATTATGTTCGTGTGTATTGTACTATCCACAGAGCGGTAAAAATATTATCGTTTGCCCTTAAAATCTTGAAGTCAGAAACCTGCCTGAATTCGACTTAATTAATTGCTGCTACGAAAACTATGGCAGGTGCACTGTATGTGATTGAGGGTTGTCAAACATTCTTCTATAACATATTTCAAACAAACAAAACTGTGCAATTGATTAAAATTGCCAAAGAAATTTTAAAAAATACAATTAGTCACAATTATTTCCAAATTCAACCAAATTATTCAAATCTAGTCAGTGCAAAATCAATATATCGGTTGATATGGAGATAAAATAATTTCTTAGATTATCTACAATGGGATCCATTGGCTGTTCCTCATCAACAATGGTGGATTAATTTTCAAATGTATTTCATGTCGTAATGTGCCATCTGACAGACACTGAAACTAAATGTCAGATGACAAGTCTTTATTATACATTGCTGAATAGTTTGTTAACCAGTTGTAAATGTGATGAGCTCTAATACTTGATCAATACAACCTCATTTTGGCTTTGTTGGCTATGTCTGTATCGTCACCGATATCTAGAAACTAAAACTAATGCCCTGTTTTATTTTGACTTATCTTATTTTCTCTCGTTCCCTAGTGTTGAGTTGTAGTATTTACAACTGTATATAAAAAAAAAAAATTAGTAAGAACTCCATTTTCGACTTTTGACAGCTCCTCAGAAACGGAATTATAGTTCATTTATATGAGGGTTTCGATTTAAGAGATCAGTTTTTTATGCTTTAAATGGCTACATTTCTCTATTTTTCACTAAAAGTTTCATATTTTAACCGTAACACACACACCTCCAAATCATCAACTGTTTACGATTATCAAATGCATAATTAATGGTCTTAAAATGCATTCTTAAAATTCTACACGGTTAAAACATTGTCACGAATGTTTGTTTGAATGAATAGTGACAACTCGTGTAGTGATCAAAATATTAACTTATTCGTCTTCGATATAATTTCTTTAAAACTAAAAAACTCTTTTAGCGTAGCTGCCGTTACATTAATTCTACAAATCCGTTGCTATTTTACATATGGTGAGCACTTTAGGGATAAGGTAAAATTCATAGACCGTTTTAGCAGACTAACCAGGCCACGTCTTCTAATCGAACACGCTCTGGTCTTTCCACTAATAATCCGATAAACACCTCAGACTTACTACAGGTGCTGCCTTTGCACATACATGTACTTTGTTTACCAAATGACGTAATGAGCACATAGTACATGCCATCACATACGGAACATTCGTTTCTTTTCGATGAGAGTAGAATAACCCTAACTCTCATTCAGAACATTTTCGTCTCTTTCAGATGCGAGTCGAATAACTTCGACTCTGAAAGAGACTCGGAGGTAATCGTAGTGATACTTCCGATACATCCGGCTAAATGTTCATGAGAAGATTGTTAAAAAATGGTCATTCGCAGCTTTAAGGTCAATCCTACGGATCATACCTCGAATGTAATGCCACTAGCTGCCATTGGGACCACCTCAGCTATTTACGAACAAGGATTGACCAAGAAGTTGCGAATGAATCGAACTATTTTATCATTCGTAGAAATAATCGAGGTGGTCCGAATAGATTGGGATTCTTTCTTGCGAAGAAATTTCCGGCGAACAAAATGTATGACCCAAGGATCCGCTTAAGAGAATCTTAAAAGCTTTTGAACCAGCTTTTTATTTTCGAAGGCTGTGAATTTGTTTACCGATCACAACCACTTCAGACTTTGTGAATCCCATACAAGGATCATCTCAAGATCTAAGAAGTTTTTAAACCAGTAGAAAATTGGTCGTAAAAGACAGTGTGTTCGCTTGTAAAATCGATGCATAAATATAATACAGCCAACATTAAGTGTCAGATTACTTGGATTTGGCAACACTACTAAAATTGTATATGAATATATACTTAAGCTATAAGTCACCACGATTACTTTAGAAAGCGACGAACACAGTAAACTATATTTAAAAACGACATCTCCTGTCTGTGAGGTGCGATTGAATGAGGATGGTTTCACATCAACAACTACGGATCAATTTTCAAATTCAGCGTGTTTTGCTGTCCAATAGACATGAAAAAAAAAAAACGTCACAAGGAAAATGCTTTTTTTTATTTGACAAATCCGAGTGATTTGTAATCCAGCTATTGATTTGTTGTGATGAAACATCGTTATTTTGATGAAGAATCGATACAGCCTGAAAGTGTCTTGGCTGGTTGGCCTGGTTGTTGCATCACCACCAATGTCTGAAACCCAATCTGCATTGTCGCTACTTTTTCATATCAGTTTGTAATCAGAACTCACCTTGGAGGTACGCCATTGTTTATTTTTTATGTTTATCAAAAATTGGTGAATTTTCTTTCTTTCATGTCTATTGGATGCTATTTCGTCTTATCACTAAATCATTTCATTACATCCCCTGCGAATGCAAGCCAGACGTATGGATTATCTCAATGAGGGTGGCGTCATACCAAAACAATATCTCTGGCAAATAGTTGTTTTTAATTACATCAAGACTTTATTTATAAGACCTTTCATTGGTCCATATCATACCAATTTTTTTTGATATTACAAATGTTTAATCTCACCTCCTGACATCATGTGTGTGTATGTATGTATGTATGTATGTATGTATGTATGTATGTACGTATGTATGTATGTATGTATGTATGTATGTATGTATGTATGTATGTATGTATGTATGTATGTATGTATGTATGTATGTATGTATGTATGTATGTATGTATGTATGTATGTATGTATGTATGTATGTATGTATGTATGTATGTATGTATGTATGTATGTATTTATGTATGTTAGCCAAAGGCGTAACATCGTGTCTGAAGCATCGGAATGTACATGTGTGTCATGTCAGTACACGATATTTCCGTTCATAAATCGAAATAGAATATTTTCGTCATTTGATAAATAAAATCTTACATTTGTGTTCATTTCAAATGAAATTTATGAAACTCGCTGAATAGGAACAATCTTTTGCTCAACAAGGCTCGTACAAGCTGGAATTTATCAAATTTATTTCAAAAATGTAACTGGCATCAGTACTCAAGTAAGAATCTCTATTTTTGATGATATCCTTGCAAGATGCCGCGTTTTATACACCACTTGTTTAAGTAATGACGAAAGTTGTAAATTTCCAAACACGTTGTGGATCAATGGTAAATATGAAGCGATGAATTCAACCACCATCAAAGTCTACTCGTTAAAACGAAAATGTAAACAGCAATGTTGACATTTCACGACCTTCTACTGCAAACATGCAGGAAATATCGAATAAGGACAATAACAGAGATGCGGCTACGGTTGTCAAATGTACTAAAACAAAAGCAACCGCGATTGCGGCAATGATTTTTCGACAATATGACAATTCCCGCCACGCCGATGCCCACAGATACAGCCGTCGGTGTGGTGTCAACGCCATTCACCGCGTTGACAGCTCGCCTGTTCTATTTGAACAGAGTGCGCCACTGTTCGGCCTCTGCCTGCAGGAAGGTTTCAGCCTCGCTGAACTTTTTCAGGCGAAAATATTGGAGCTTTGGCTAGAGGGACATTATAATTCCTCTATAAAGAGCGTGATATAAAAGTTTAATTGTTCAGGAGGGGTGGGGTGGAGGTAGCTTCAATGTGGACAGGAACCTCTAATCAGTCGCCACGTCTTTCTGTCGAGACGGTGGTGACATCAAAGAAGTAGTCAGTTTCCTTAATATCACTTGAACCGTAAATAGCATGGCTTTTTTCACTCCCACGCTCGCCAAGAACCACAGTTACCATGCTATTTCTAAGCAGGCCCAGCGACTGTTTGATTTTCTGGCTAATTACTGTGAGGCGTCAGAACGCGTTTATTCCGATTATAACTCTGATTTTCCCCCAGGGTTGACGAGTGAAAGAGGACCATGCATACCCTGAAGGAAATATCGCCGTTAATTCAGTTTTACCAAATACCACGTTGTTATTGCAGTAACAATCGCGCTTGAGACGCTCCGGGGGCGATACTTTCGGTTGTTGTTCCTGCTGCAGCGAAAGTGCAATTACCTCTAGCTGACCGCGGGTTGGCTTAGGGTGCTCTGGGTGGTCCCAGTGCTTGCCTACTCGTTCCACCCCAATGTGAACCGATACGTGTAAACCCTATGTTTGCAAATACTCTTGAACCAGTGATTTGTATTCCATGTCGATGTCAACTTGTTCTGTGAGCTGCGCCAATACTCCGTCGTCGATCTCAGGCTTGACAGGAGACACCAATGATTCGTGTTCCTTGTCTATGTCTGGTTCCTTCCCCATGGCATTTGTTTTAGGATACGTGAGTTCTAATTATGAAAGTCAACGATGGTTAGAGTGGTTGAGAATTCTGTCGGCTGTGCATTGACGCTGAAACCCTCGCATATAAAGATGTCCCCAGCGGCAGTATGCAAAACTAGTTGTAAGTCTTAAGCGTGAGGTGTTAGCCGGAACAGCAGTAGTGCCATTATGTGCCATTAGGACCCCATTTACAAGGACTGAAAGAAATGCCTACGTTCCGTCACCGCGACTCTCGTGGAGGTTAATGAAGAAAAAACCGGTGCCCAGGACGGTAATAGTGTCGTTGTCGTTGCTGGGTGTAAACCCAACAACGTTTTCAAAGTCTTGCCTTGAATCCCAGCAATACAAACATGACGCATTTATTGTCGTAACCCTACCAACTGATGAGATATCGTCAGCCGTTAATTAATTACACGGCCATTACTTCAGCGCTAGTGCGTGGAGATAAAATTGTCACAAGTACTTCGCGTTGATAGCGTCGGCGGCGTCTTTAACTATAACAACGCAGAGAGAGGGCAGATCCACGAACTATTGTTCAACCTCGACGTGTATGTACGGGATGGTGTTTCGTTCTGGACCAGATTTCTACTTTCGTCGTGTGGAAGAATATTGTGAACGATTGGTACTCAGGAACCGCAGACGGTGAGATGACGTTTCGGCAAAATCATGGGAACTTTGCCGTTTGGTGCGCAACCACCGGTTGTGGCATGTGGCATCAGCGTTCGCGATCACCTGTTGCCTGCCGAAACAGCAAGACTACCCAAAATAGCACACAGCTTTTATCGGCTCCATGTATACTGCCATATGAGAAGGATTCTCACTCAACTGATATGTACCGTTCCGGGCCAAACAGGAACGCGATTGAAAAAAGCATTGACACGGTTTTGCAACGAGTTTAATATGAGGAAAAGTCGGACTGGCGGCAGAAGCACGGCGAAAACCAAGACCTGGGTACGATGTACATCTATAGTGTCAACAGCGGCTACCAGCCAATCCGTACTGGTGTATAAAGTCCAACATGTAAGCGTTTGATCATTCAGGGAAACACAAAGTTGACTACTTCACACAGGGCAACGAAGCTGACTACGGTTTTGTGTATTTTACAGTGGAAAAATCGCACGGCTTTACCAAAGCTGAGGTAGAACATCTCAATGAAAGCGTTCTAGTGTACGTTTAGGCAATGTTGGCTCACAAACCGAAATGCTTACCTCGATAATGGATCCAAGAAAGGCCCTTAATGTACAAAAACAGATGGCCGGCAAATCTGAGAACGCCCCTGAGCTGTTAAATAAGAACCTTTCATTGCTAGTACACGCCAAAAGCAAGCTAGATAATCTCTTTCGGAGCGGCCTCTACATGATCCCAACTGATATGGAGCTTAAAGTTGGCACCTATGAGGGGTTTAGCAAGGGGCTTCTGATAGCGGACGACAACATGACGATAGGCACCGATGTCGATATTAATTCGATAAGAATAACCGCACAACTCCCATGCACAACCGCAGCCAACGCCGCGTAAAGAGGTCGGCTTTTCAAGGCCGCGCAAGACATGTCTGTTGGAACAACGGCACAAACCAGCACTATGCAAAGAGTGCAAGTGTCGCAAGAAACCGAAGACCACTTAGCATTTTCAGGTTGCCTGTCAGCCGTTCCAGATGCTTTTTAACCCATTCTTTTACACCGCCGGAATCTAGGATAGGTGTGTCCCCCCCCCCCCCTTGACTGCCAGTAAGATCGTGCTTATGATGAACCCCAGCACGATGAGAATCGAGGCTATGGTGAGATTCCCTGTCGGCGGAAAAGTGTTCTCAGTTTCACGCCGAGGGTTCCATTCTTGCGGGATAACTTGACTGATAAGCTCCCGGATACAGTAACTTTGTTGCAAAGTTTCCCTCGTAAATCGTTGGCTATCTGGAGTTGACCATCAAGTTAGCCGCACGTTGGGCTTGTAGCTGCTTGCACTGTCTTATCTTGAGCTCGTTCTGTGACTTTGGCTAACGCGGCTATGTCGTTTTTGATTTATACGATTTTGGCAGTAGTATTGGAAAGCGCACCTTTGTAAGTTCGAACTGACCTGTCTAGACCAAAAATTTCTCTCTTTGTGAGACCATCACATTCCTCTGTTGCAGATCCCTTAACAGCTGTTTTTCAGCCGCGCAGAGTAGCTTAATATCGATCAGCCCGTCAGTTTCGGCCAGGATTTCATCTTGCGCCTTTTGCAGGTTTCAAGTATGCGATGACCGTGGCTGATGTCGCCAGTCGTTATAAGGAGACCGAGTCCTTCACCACAAAGGATGCTTCATAATTCGCCGACTCAATGGCACATATCTGCATGTGAGGCGGGGTCAAGCCGGGTCCACCATGCGCAGGGCATTGTGTAGAGGTTCAACCGTACTCTGGCCGAGCGGCTGTTTAGGCCCTAATACGCCCAGTAGATGTTACTTTCAGAGAGCGATACTGCAAAGCGTAGCACAGAGTGGGCTCGGCGGCTGCCTGCCATGGTGGCGGCCCTAACTGGCGAGGTAATACGGATCACAGACAAGAGACCTATTAATGCCATTCGTAAAACTGCGGTGCGTGTTACGTCTGCGTCGTCCGATTGGCCTAAGAAATCAACGCCTGCCCTCAAATACCTTAGTGCGGTACCTATATTAACCAGGAGAACTAGAATGCCAACGACCCTGTATGTTTCACAAAGGTCTACAACCTAGAGCGTGCAGTTGCTAAGACTGGCTCTCCCGTACTATAGTATCTGCTTGGCACCGACGGTGCAGGGATTAAGTGCGCGTTTGTGCGTGAAGAGCTGGAGGATGTGCAGCCTGACACACAACCTGGTGCGTAGGCCGAGAGCATTTCGATGTCGACGTGGCACATCGGTTATTTTGCTGTTGCTTAAAGGGGAGCACATCGTTGACCATAAGCAGGCCTGCACGGATTACAACGTGACCACGGGTCTTTTCCTGTTGCTTATATGCGACAAGCTTCTTTTGGACTACCTTGCGGATTTCCTGCATGGTAGGCGCATACTTAACCGCGGCCCCCACAACTGGTGACGCAGCAATATGTTTATAGCCAAGGTGCCAGTCTGGGCCTTTTATGGCCTGCTGGGCGGCAGCAATGGTCACGTTCACGATGTTGTACAAACACCCGCTGCTCGCTCGTCCCGGGAATCATGACTCGGATACTTTGCTGTCAATTGTCCTTTGGGCGATACATTGGTTGAACCGACGTGTCTGGAAAGTGCAAATAATCCAATAATCCTAAGTGTCCTAATCACAAGTCCTAAATATAGAATGTTCCAAACGAATAGCCTTGAATGTCCTGATGTGTCAGTAGTCTTCAATGTTCTGATATGCCTGAATGATGTAATCCAGAATATCTTTGAATGAATTCATATAAATCCCAAAGTCAAGTATTAATCCAATATGAGAATGAGCACGTTTAGTAATTCTAGTGAATATTTCAAATAAATAATTCCTCTCTCTGATTTGCTCTGATTTTCACAACTGTAACATCTGATTACTAAAATAAATTCCTTAATAGACTGATCTTAATAATATGAAGTTTAGTATAGGAATGTAATCTTGTTTACCAAACCGATATAAATATAAGGATAAGTCACCTGACAGAATATTCTAGAATATGAGTAATTCTAATGGAAATTTCCTCTGGGTGCCTGACTTCTCACATCAAGATATGGAAAATTCCAATCTAATTGTTAATTGCTATGTAAACAAGACTAACCTTGAACTCAGATGCAGTAAATATGTTGTTTACAAAATGACTAAAGTACAACTTACTTCATGGACACATATTATAAATTCAATATAGATAACACCTCTTTTTAAGGTTTTTCTCCACCTCTTTGTATTAGCCCTCGCGGTCACACATCTGTTTTGCGTGGATAAGGGTGAGGACAAGCGAGTTTCGGCCGCGGAAGAGGGTGATCGCGCGTGTGGTCTTTCCCGAGCCTCAGCCACCGTTAGGTATAAAAGGCACTATGGCTGGCGAGTCCGGCATTTTGGTCAGGCTGGCCCTGTACTCGGGTTTGGGCATGTAGGTGGCGCTGTTGATGACATCCAGGAGCTTCTCCGCCTTGACCCGCCAATGACCCCAGCTGCAGTCGAAGCAGATGGGCTCTTCCGCGTAGTAGGCTTCGAAGCCCTCCAACCGGACCTTGTGCATAAACTTGATGTAGATGGAATCGGTTGCGACCTGCACAGCCTAGGCGTGGAACATTTGCAACACGGAGGCGCGTGCACTGAGGTTGCCAGCCGTTGCAGTATGTAATGACCTGCCCCAGCAGGCGTTGTCATAACCGACCAGAGCG